>VYXB01002614.1:130358-145314 GCA_013397135.1 Pachyramphus minor | reverse complement strand
TCGCGAAGCCAAGCCATGATGTAATTGCTGATTTATCTTTATGTGATTCTAATATCAGAGAGGTTTACATTCACTGGCAATAATTAAAATACTGATGTACAACATTTAAATGGGATAGGAAATGAAGTCTTGGCTGGGACATCATTAGTAAGAGGCATACAGAAAACCTGAAAAATAGTAAAATGTCTCTTTTAAGGCGCTTTGCATTCTAGCTTATATCAATTTTCAGAAATACCTTAGAAATGAAGGTTTAAAAAAAATGAAAATTGAAACCCCAAACTAGTTACTCTTGAAACTTGGAAAGTGGCAGGTAGAGATACATTCAGGTTGCACAAGCTCAAATGAGGTCTCACTACAACAGCTCTACAATAAACAAATGAAAATAGCAAAAAAGCATACAAAAGCCCAAACTATGTATTTAAATTATATGACCCAATAATTATGTCATGAAAATCCCCTCACTTAATGAAAGCCTTAAACCAAACTGGTAATTGCCAAGTTGATTATTTTAAAATTTTGAGAAAGGAACAGCTGAAATCTTCCATGGTAAAAATCTTTGATAGAGTGTCTATCTATGACATTGCACATCATAGCAATTCCTGAGGAAATTGTAATAAAATTAATAAATCAGAACAGGTTCATGAAACTCCTGTCAGTGGTAGAAAACATGATGAAAGAACTGTTGAGTCTGAAGACCAGATACATCAATTATGGCATTTAAAATCAACGTAGGCAAGCCTACAGATATATAACTAAAATGCCCAAAACCAGGTCGCATGAAGGAATCACTGAAGAGCAAACTCAAGAGAAACCCTTCATTAATGCAAAAGTGAGAAATGTTATTGTAGTGGGTTTGGTCTGGCTGCTGCCAGTACCACTGAAAGCCACTTCCCCCCTCTCCCTCTCTCTCCTGGGCAGAGGAGAAAGGGAAAAAAACCCAGCCAGGATTCCTGTGTAAAGATAAGGACCAGGAGAACGCAGTGTTATGAGCAGGCAAAATAAACTAGGTTGAGGACAAAACTTAGATTTATTACTAATGAAGTAAAAGCTAAAGTCATTGCTAACAGAATAAGAGATAAAGAGTAAAAACAGTCTTAAAACACAACACCTTCCCCCCACTCCTCTTTCTTCACAGATCTCCTCTCCTTCTCCCAGTGGTGCAAGGAGATGGGAAAAAGGGGATTTGTTGTTGTTTCTACCTCTGCTAACGTGAGTCCACCCTTGGGACTACAGTTCTTCAATTTGCTATCCTTTGGGTTACTCCTCCATTAGGTGCAGGAGGGGTCTTTGCACTCTGATAGTCTTCTATGGGCTGCAGGGGGACAACCTGCTCCACCAAGTCTTCATCACGGGATAGAGGAGGGTCATGGCTCTGAGTCCTTCCACTGCTTGTGAGGGGTCCCTTTCCATGGGAGACAGTCCTTGATGGGCCTCTCTCCCCATGGGCCCACCCACCCCTCGGGTAACAGTTCTCTTCAATCTGCTGCCNTCTGCTGCCCTGTGGGTCATTCCTTCACAAATGAGCTATATTGGCATGGGGCCCCCAAAGGGCCACAAGTCCTACTTGGGAAGACTTGTTTCAGCACGGGTTTTCCCTTCTCTGGGTGACAGGTCTCCTGCAAGACTTTGCTCTATTCTTAGGCCTCCCACAGGATCACAGCCTCCTTTTGGTAACCACCAGTTTCAACATGGGCTCTTCCATGACCTGCAGGGGGGGGGAAGAAAATCTCTGCACCCCAATAGTCTTCCACCAGCGGCAGGGGCCTCAGCTCTCAGTCTTTCCCCTGCTGTAGGAAAGAGAGAGGGGGAGGCCCCCCCTTCTTCCCACACTCCTCCAGCTGTAATGACCTTAATGACTGCTTGCTCTCTTGGCTTGGAATTTTTTCTGCTCAACAAACTTTCTCTTCCTCTGTTCTTAAATATATTATCATAGAAGCACACTCATTGGCTTAGCCTTGGCCAACGGCAGGAAATCCCGCCTGGAGCTCGCTGTTACTGGCTTTTCATAAGATAGGGGAAGCTTCTAGCAGCTTCTAACTGAAATCATTCCTACAGCCTCCCTACTATCAAAAAAACAGGCACCTGAACCCATGACAGTTATGGCAAAACAAAATTCAAAGAAGTAGCTTTTGAAACTCAGTTGGATGAAAATAGAACAAGAAAACTACTTTTATTTTCACTTGAACAAGTACCATTTGTGTGAAGGCAAATGTGCAGATTTGCAAAACCTTCTTGACCTGCATGTTGGTGTAGCACTAATATGTGCATATTCTATTTTTTTTTTCACTGTACTTGGATCATTTAAGCTATTAAATATTTTTATAAATATGTCTTGAGATAATGCTGACTTATCTCTTTGCAACATTCTATACATTATTCAGTCATTTTACTTTAGTTTTACTGTGCTTTCTCTTAATTAAGAAGACATAAAATGTCCTAAATTTTGTGATTGAATTTATTTTCAGTCAGTACTACAGAAATGGTACAGAAGATTAATAAACAATTGCACAAAAAATACTCACCCTCTACACACTCTTCTTACAGTTGCCTTCTTTCTTAGGGTTATGCTACTTGTCATCTCAAATTTATTATGTGTGTCAGACTGTATGTCTCCTTATCCCATCTGAAAATGTATGAGGCTTTCATAGCTATAAATGTCATTGCCTGTTCATTAAGTGCTTTCTCTACAAACCGCACAGCAAAAGAAATATTTAAAGCTATCCTTTAAACTGTCTCTGTTTTTTTCAGCTTCCTCTGTTTATGAAGAGAACTTGGAAGGAAAAAATTATGTCTACTTTAACAAAATATAATTGTAATACTTGTAATGTTTATAAGCAGAAAGCATTTCACAAGTCTTTATCTTAGAAGTGGTTGAACATATGTTAATCCCAGCTTTAAAATGAGGAGACTGAAAGGCAAACAGTTAATCTGAATTATTTGAATTAACAGCTCTCCTATTCTAAAGTCGTGGGATCATACTGCCTATCTTATCAGAATATCATGTAGCAAATGAATTTAAGCACTGTACTTCAGCAAAGAAATAAAAGTAGTTTTGTAATTAAAACCAAATATGTTCATTTCAAAATAGGATATACTGCTAACTCTAAACATGGTCAGATTTTAACATCATTATGTCCCACTGATATCTAAATTTTTTACTTCATTGGAGGTTTTAATGAAAAAACCCCCACACTTCTTTTTTTCGTTTTCCCAGTGAAAGCAAATCCCTCATAAGCTTGTTGTAAGATACATACAAATTGTAAGTAATACAGTCAGATCATGCAGTGCATCAGAATCAGATTTATAGTAGTGTGGTTCACACTAACAGCTTTCTTTCTTCAGTAGAATCTCCACAGCAAATAACTATAAAGTTGACACAAAATATGTGTAAGAGGAGTGCGAGTGAAACATTTTGAGCCATCTTTCCAGGCATTTTCCCTAAATGCATTTTAACAGAATTTCAAGTTTTCTGGTAAACAAAGATATATAGATACAGTTTACAGAAAGAAATTGCAACGTAACTTGGTCTTCTTCTTGCACTTAGGAAATAAATTCTTTCTTTGTTTTGTGACCTGGGAATGATCTAACATTTCTTACTGGTGGGGCTTTGATGGAAAATTTTCTGTCTCAGTTTCCAATGTACAGTTATGTTTTACTGTGTTGTAAAGGCGCTGTCTGCCTTTCTCTTTCTTGTCACCTCTTCCCCTCACTCACACACACATAAAAGCCTTGTTATCATCTACTTCCTTGATAGATGCAATAGAAATTGAAGATTGATAGTGGGAAATACTTTTCAGATATCTGTTGTTGGTTTCTAGTGCAGGTCAAGGTGTTATTAAATCATGAAAGTGAAGTGTAGAGACATTTGTTTTACTGGTTTCTTTGTGTGTTTTCACATAAACTACTAAAGTACAGCAGCTGTCAATTGTTGTCAGTATGAATATATATCTAAAAGTACATATATGATATTTTTTCTAGAAATCTCTTTTCCATGATTTGATAACTTATAGTTATATTATATAATGTTGTAGAATGTATTCTGAGACAACTACTTGCTTTAGGACTTACATTCTTTTGGAACATATTGTTTGTGAAAAAGCTTGCATCTAAATTTCAAACTTTAAAATAAAGGCTAGTAAAATTACTACAGATATTAACATAAAAGTGTCTATTCTCAGGGCCCATAGAAAAGCTGAAGTCTTGCATAATCATTTTATGTAGAATGATGACTGTTTTTCTTTACCTGTTGACAAAACTTTAGCATTTAAATCTGTTAGGTCTGAAAACAAGAAAATATTCAAGTTGATAATAAGGCTTAGTAAAGTGGAAACTTAGGAAATTATGTGAATCACATAAAGGCAAGGGGCATCTCTTGTTGTTGGATTGTTGATAAATTTTAATGAAACCTTACAATCCATAAAGTACTTATTGTTCTGTGGTAAAATGTGTGCTATTTAAATGATAAGGTGACCAGATACAAGTTATACTTAGATTCATGGAGTCATAGCATACTGAGTTGTAGGAACTCATGAGGATCATTGAGTCCAACTCCTGGCCCTGGGCAGGACACCCGTAGAACCACATTATGTTCCTGAGAGCATTGTCCAAATGTTTCTTGAACTTAGGCAGGTTTGGTGCTGCTACCACTTCCCTGGCGAGCCTGTTCCAGGCTCCACCCTCTGAGTGAAGAACCTTTTCCTGATATCTAAGCTGAAACTTCCTGACACAGCTCCATGCCATGCTTCAGGAAGAGAGTACTCTTACTGAATGATAAAAAATACTTTTCATTTTGTGTGATTTACCTCCAGCACAAATAGCTTACAGAAGCTGTGGAATTTCTCTCCTTGGAGATATTAGAATCCCTATGAGCATACACAGACTATTTGTTTCATCTCTCTCTAGTACTTTTGTGGTGGTTCAGAGTGTTGATGCAGCTGTGGGAGCAGAAAAGCATTGCTTGCTCAGAGGCATGTTCAGACACTAATTTCCTGAGCAGGATGCTTACATCTGGTGAAATGCAGTTTCTTTTCTAACACTTCTATTCCACAGCCAGTTTGCATACTTCACATTCGCGTGAGCTGAGGCCCAGTGTCTGTGACCCAGCACCAGAGTCCTAGGAGCAGGACACTCCTAGTACACTGTATCTGGTTGGGCTGCCAACATCTGTGCGCTACTGGCTCTACCTCAGCAGAACACTGGACATCTGTGGAAGTGTGTTGCTAGAGAGCTACTGTTTTTGCTATGTATTACACTGTGTGTTAGGCAGCAGGCACGCAGTGATAATGTGGCTCTGGGTCAGTCTCTGTGACTCTCACCCCATCTAATGCCAGTTAGCCTCTTGTCACCAGGGTTTCTGTCACCTGCTGGTCTTCTGCCTCAGATGTCTTAAAAAAGAGTGAAGTTCTCACTGGTTATATGGAAAACTTTCTCTATTGCTTTTTTGCTTTCCAGAACAAAGATCATTTATTCAATCAGTGAATACCAGGTAGTCAATCTTTCCTTCGTCTCAACAGTTTTTTCAAGTAGTCTTCATGACAAAAGCTTAGGTCTTTGACCCTAATATAAGGACAAAAGTCCTTCTTTTCATAAGCTACCTGAAATATACGATTGATACAAATAGTGATGAGTTTAATTTTCCATTATGAAAAATAATGATTTATAAATGAAAAAGACATCCAAAATAAAAGAATTCTGCTGCACAACAGTTTGTGGGTTTCTGAAGTATATGTTTGTTCAGAGAGAGAGTGTGAAATATTTATTTGGTACAGGAATAGGTTAAAGATGTGAAAGATCCAAATTTCAGTGTTTACCAGTGGGATTTAGAGTTACATTTCAGAGCAAGTAACTGTGAACTGGACACAAGAGAGTTGTGAATCTGTTTATTCTGTGTCTGATGAACAAAAAACCAAGACTTACACTTCTCTGTTAACCACAATAATGTGATGAACTTCTTCCTTTTATGTTTTCTCACAAACTAGTCACTCTAGTTGCTACATTCCTGAATGAAAACAGATTTAGAAATGGTGTAATTTAGACAACACTGACATTTTTTCAACCAACAAACTGCAAATCATTTGCTTTCACACAGAGCAATCTCCCAATGCCTGTTGAAAGCAACTCCATAAAAACAGTTTTTAGTTTCTAGCTGTCCTAATGAACGTGTGATAAAATATTTTCAGTCTTCTAGACAGTTCTGTGCTCATCATAAATGAACAAAGTGATATGTTACACTTTGCATCATATACAGCAATGTCCAACATGTTATTATTGTTAATCACAGGTGCAGAACACGTTCCCATTTTATGGTAGAGTCCACCATTATATATCTTCCTTCATTAACTGAGACAAGACAATGGTGAGAAATTGTCTTAATGCTATAAGCCAGCAGTCCTGTAGACCAGCTCCTGAGCATTCATTTATGTTTGAGCTCAAAATGGAAGAGTAGAGAGAAAAGTACTTATTAAAAATGCTCTTACTTTAGGAGGGTATTTTCTTTTCTTTGATTGTGATTTGCCAGGTGTAACATTTTGTAGCTCATCATCAATTACAACAAACAAACAAACAAACAAGGTACACAATTAAAACTTCAGGTTTACAGCAAGAAGTTTTTTAACAAAAAAATTATTTAACAAAAAAATTTTTTCAGTATTGGTAATTCTTCAGTAAAAATTATAATCTGAGATGTTTATAAATAACATATTTCTACTTGAGGCTTTTATTTGTTAATTGCAATAAAACAAGGTGTAACATGAGACCAGATCTGCTTATTTCTTAGCTTTGAGTTATTCAAAATTGTTTTCTTACACTTATATACTTTTAGTGAACCTTAGCCTTTGACATGCACATTGTATTACTGTAAAGTAATACTGTAGAAGACAAATCATTAACCTTCTTGGATTGGAAGTGAATGTTTGTTTTCCAGCGGGAGCTGTGAAGCACTGGTTTAACTGGAGTTTTCATCAAGGAACAAAAACCAAGCTGGCAGTTGTGAATAATTGTAGCAACTACCATTATACTCCTTGGTTCTGAAACTTTTCCTTTTAACTGTTATATTTCATTAATCTAAAACATTTATTTACACATCAGCTATTTTATGATGTGATTTCATAAATTTTGTCGTTCATTAAAATATAAACAAACAAAAAACACTGTAGGTAAATAAAGAGGAAATCTGTCCTGCAGCAATGTGTGATATTTTCAATAGTTGTTTTAAAAGTACTGCATGTCACCTGTCAGTATTTGGTAATCTAGGTATGCTGATTTTTAATAATTCTGGTTTATATTAATAATTAAAATAGTGGGTTTTTTATAATTTCCAGCTGTTAAAATTGTCTTTCAAAACTTCACAGTAAAAAGACTTTTACAAAAATATGTTTTAATAGTCAATAACACACCTCCATAAATGGAATTGACAGAGGAAATGTTTTGTTATATAACCTAAGGCACAATAAAATGGATAATAAAATAAATGCATCTTGTCTATTCGGCACTCCCAAGACTGAATGTTTGTGCTGTCTACACCTGCTTCTGATTTTTCTCATGCCCATAGAATTTCTACTATGTCATTAATGGTTTGTCTTCTTATCCTAAATAATAACAAATCAGGACAGTTACAGAATCCTTTGAAAGGTTTTCTATTGTGTAAGAGCACGTAGTTGCATTAAGGTTAGCATAAATCATAGTTTTACAGGTTAGATTTCAGTGATATTAATTTAAATTCTTTGAAAAGAATAATCTTTTGTACCGTATGATTTTCCATTATTTTTGATGGTGTTTGTCTCTCTCTTTCTGCGTCTTCTTATGTAGTAAGTTTTCACTGAAAGCAACTAAAAAAAGCAATTTCACTGCTACATACTGAACTAACTAGGATTATAGTGCCATATTGGACTAGGCCATGGGGGAAGCAATGGACATTCCTGAATATTTTCAGTTCTATTTGTAATGTGGCTGAATGGCAGAGCTCAGAGGCTTGTGATCAGTGTAGAATCCAGTTGGAGACCTGTAGTCAGTGACATTCCCCAGGGAACAATGCTGTGTCCAGCCTTATTCAACTTGTTTGTCACTGACCTGGACACAGGAATAGAATGTGCTCTCATGTTTGCTGATGACACTAAACTGGGGGCAGTGGCTGATACACCTGATGCCTGTGCTGCCATTCAATGGGACCTTAATAGGCTGGAGAGCTGGGTGGAGAGGAACCTAATGAGGTTCAAGAAGAACAAGCGTAGGGTCCTGCACCTGGAGAGAAATAACCCCAAGTACCAGCACAGGTTGAGAGCTGACCACCTAGAGAGCAGCTCTGCAGAGAAGGATCTGAAAATCTTTGTGAATGACAAGCTGATCCTGAGCCAGCAGTGTGCCTTTGCAGCCAGGAGGGCCAGTGGTATCCTGGGGTACATCAGGAAAAGTGTGGTCAGTGGGGCACAAGAGAGGTGATTGTTCCCCTTTACTTCACAGAATCACAGAATTGCTCAGGTTGGAAGGGAGCACAGAGTACCTGATGCAACTTCCCTGTTTAGGCAGGGTCAGTGCACAGCGCAGGATTGTGTTCAGATGGTTCTGGATTATCTCCAGTGAGGCAGATTCTGCAACATCTCTGGGCAACATGTTCTAGCGCACAGTCACCTGCACAGTAAAGTTCTTCCTCGTGTTCAGATAGAACTTTCGGTGAATCAGTTTCTGTCCATTCCCTCTTGTCCTATTGTTTGGCACCACCAAGAAGAGCCTGGCTCTATTTCTTGGCACTCCCCCTTTAGATGTTTGTAAACATTGACAAGGTCCTCTCTAAATCATCTGTTCTCAAGGCTGAGCAGGCCTCACTGTGAGATTATCTCAGCTGGTTAGAGGATGATGCTTATAATTCCAAGATCATGGGTTCAATCCCTGTATAGACCATTCACTTCAGAGCTGGATTCAGTGGTCCTTGTGGATCAAAGTGTCCATGGAGGTTGTGGAGTCTCCCTCTCTGGAGACATTCAAAATCCACCTGTATGCAATCCTGCCTAATCTGCTCTAGGTAATTCTGCTTTAGCAGTGGAATCTCCAGAGATTCCTTCCAACTAACTCTTCTGTGATTCTGTAAAACACTAAAACTGGATTATTAATATAAGCAATATTAATATAACTACTTTTTGAAGGGAGCTGCTGCATCTTATGCCTCATTCATCTGATCATATCTCCTCTTCTTATGAAATCCTAAAGCGTTACCAGAAACATTTCAGGTTTCAGGTTTCTTTTTTTTTCTTTTTTTTTTTTTTTTTAAAGACTTGATTTAATTTTTTTTGTTTGTTTTAGAAAAATTAAGTCTTCAATCTTCTGTAAGTATGAAATAGCATTATGATGTACTAATAGGTTCTGCAAATTGTCAGTAAATTAAGTTCTTTACCAGTTCTTCATAAGTTTCACCAATAACCTTATATTATTTATTCAGCATTTCTTGTACCTTGGATCAAGTCAGACTCTTATTCTTTTGTTTTCTTATTTTTTTCCCCCAAGTTGTTGCGGTGTGTCTTCTGACAAAGACATACTTTTTTTTTTTATAAGTTAAGATTTACAGAGGATGTTTTGAAGGTGATGTTTGTCTGAGACAAATATTTTGCAGTTCTAATATTCTGCGTACTACAGATTATCTGAGTAAACCAGGAACTCTGAGTGTTCGAGCACATATAACATTACAAACATCAGTCTTTAGTATTTAGCAGATTATTACAATCAACACAAAGCCTAGCTCCTTGTGTATATTGTGGGATGCTTTTGTCAAGACAATGATGTGATTAAACATTTCTGTAGATACTGATTTTCCCCATGGCAATTTTTCTAGGGGTCTTGCATACTTGTTTTAACACAAAATATTTTTCAATTTTTAAATTTTTTAGAGACATTAACTTTCTGGTTTTTACAACCACTTGTGAAACAGATTAGTCATGAATGGGAATCTACATAATATGATTGTAATCATGAGAATAGGCCAGGATTTGAAAAGCAGAAATGTCCTTCTGATATGATCAATTAAAGATTGACTAGATTATGTTGATGTTACTTCTTTTTTCTTCTTTGTGGACAAATTGAGTAAAAAAAACACCGTCTGCAGAAAAACAGATCAAAAAGTGATTAAAATATTAAATAAAGGGGAAAACAGTCCCAAAGGCAATAAAGTTTTAAATTTGCTTTAAAAACCCTAAATATATTAGAGATCTGATGACTAACATTTTTACATGTTAGAAATTCCACCACAGTGTTAAGTCTAAAAATTTATTGTAATTGGGTAGTAGAAACTCTAAAGAACAACTTCAAGATCTGAATAACATGTAAACTGAAGGCTTAGATCTAAAATTCAAATCACATATTTTTATTTTCAATAATTTAATTAATTTTATGACTCAGTGGATAGAGACATCCTGATTCATAAATAACTCATGTTACATCACTTACTTATAGCATTTGAATCCTTTATCTGCAAACAGATATTTGTGCTGTTTCAGAACTGCCTTTTCTCTAATAAGTGTTAGGTGATAGCATGATAATAACCCCTAATAATTGTCCATCTTAGCATGTATCATGCGCCAAGAATTAGCTCCCTTCCAGCTCACAATACAGTTGTGTTCACTTTTTCCATTAAGGAGGTGTCAGCTGTTCTTTCTCAACTACAGGTTTTTAGATTCATGAATAGTTAGTTAACCAAGAAGATTGTATCCAAAGCTTTTTAAACTGAGAAAACAACTCCCTTTAGTGTTTTCACTTAGAATGGTTATGAACAAGTAAAAGAGAATTTATGTGCATTCTCTGTAAAGGTAATTAACATATTTCACTTTTTTCTTAAAAACTGATGATCTCAATTTACCTGCACATTACAAAGATGGTAACATAACTGGGTATCCAGCACTTCTCATGAACACTTGCAAGTTTGAAGACCCATACAACTCCATGAGAGGAAAAAAAACAACAGTTTTTTATCTGAATACTTTTGGACTTCAGTCCTTTCATGTGAGAACGTTTGACTCCTCTGATTTCAAATTGTAAGAACTAAGACACAAAAGATGTTAGACTGAACTGACATAAACCATTCTTACTTTGAAAATTGCGTAGTATCTCACCAGAAATGTTTACCATATTTTCTCAGATTTGTCCTCTATTCAAAATCAATTTCATGGTCATAGGCATGTTATTAAGGAATGTCTACTTATAGGCTAATGTATACTCTGATACCTGCATATACATTCTTAATATATAGTACAAGTTTTATAGACAACCATTCATCAGGGACTGTATAACCAAAGTAACAAGCCTCTTGCAATTTTGATTTTAAAATTACCAACATGGTGCTGAAAGCAAATATTAATATCAATGCAGTTGACAAAAATTCGTATTGTCAATAAATGATGCTAATTATGAGAATTAATTTTTCTGAAATAGTTTTTTTGCCTTTGTTTCTGTAAGGCAGATTTATTTATGAATTGCTAAAGCATGATCTTTTTCATGGGGGGGAAAAAAAAAGAAATACAAGTACATTTGTATTAAGGGGAAAGTAGGGGGTGTGTGCTACTACATTTTTTTAAGCAGACCAGCAAAATCTGAATCAGATGCAACCACCAACTGTTTGAAAAAATTGCTTTCAGTTGACACAGAGTCTTTATTGTCATTTCAGTTGGGGAGTCCCACAGGAGGCTGTTTTGGCCATGTTGTTGTTCAATGTCTAAAAGAAAAGATATTTGAATGATGGAAGAAACCATGAGCTTTAAAAATCTGTGATGGATCGCTGGGCAGGATAGTAAAAGCCCCAGAGGATAGGATTAGAATTTACAAAAATCCTGGTAAATTAGACAGCTTGTCTAAAACCAACAGCATGCAAGAAAAATGCAAGAATACCACCACAAAATGCATGTAAATAAAAAAATATTTGGATAGATAGCAGAAGCACAATTTTTTAACAGTGTCTAATATTACCAGTTCCAGTACATCATAGACAAATTCTTTAATAGATCCCACACTACTGCTTCTCAAACCATCAAAATTTCAAGACCTATTTAAGAATACCATAGCTCCTTTCCTGTCTGCTCTATACACTTGATGTTACTTTTAAAGGTGAAAATAAGGCTTCACTTTGGTAACTAATAAGAACATACTGCAAGCTGTGTAACTGAGCATCATGAACACTGAACTTAAAGAGCATCTGCCCTGAAGTCCAAGTGTAGCCATTTCAGCACATAAACAAAACGAACGAACAAAGGAACACTGCAGGAAATAACCTTAAATAGAAAGCATTTGAGAGTATTGACATGTAAAATATGGGTTCTATGACAGGGAAGCCCAAACAGTAATGTTTTGGCAACAAAGCTGGGTTTTCAATTAACACTAATACTGAGAAGAAAGGGAAAGTGAGGTATTTTATGCAAATATAGATTATCTGCCAAGAAGTTTATGTAGGTTATTAGGAATAAAATTTCCATAAGATAATTGAATTGCATACTTTTTTGAATTCTTAGGTTTTGATCTATGTAACCTGTATTTTATTATAAACCAGAATATTTCTTCAAGAGATTAAAAATAGGATTATAAAATTTAATTACTTCAGCAGGCATGTTTTGTGTCTTTTCAAGAAATATTATGAGATTGACAAAGGTTTTCATTCAGCAAGAACAGAAAAAGGTTGTGAAACGTCCATTGTTGGAATATTGCCATAATTAAAGCACATGGATCACACATAGTTTTGGGAATAAGTAGTATTTGGTAGTTTTTTAAGTGAAGGAGACACAGTTATCAGGGAGATTACAGAGCATTCCTAAATAAAATATATTCCTACTCTTCTTAATTTGGACTTTACTTGAATCTGTTTCCAGTCGTGAAAGAACTAGATAACACAATAATCTAGGAAGCTAGTACCCATCTCTTTATCATTATGTTCTTTCCCTAAAATCCAAGAAGTTTCTTAAAAAGAAATAGAAGAATGATCTTGTATTCATATAATAATAGAAACATAAGGTTAGAAAAGGTGTCTAAGATGATCAAGTCCAACCTTCCACCCAGCATGCTGTAGTACCACATCCCCAAGTACCTCATCTACAAGTTTCTGAACACTTCCAGGGATGCTGATTCCACCACTTCCCTGGGCATCCTGCTCCAATGCCTGACTACCTCCTGACTACCTTTTCAGTGAAGTTTTTCTTCATATCCAGTCTAAACCTCCCCCTGATGCAACTTGAGGTTATTTCTTCTTGTCCTGTCACTTGTTACCTGGGAGAAAAGACTGTCCCCCAACTCACTACAATCCTCTTTCAGGTATTTGTAGAGAGCAGTAAAGTTCCCCTAACCCTCCTTTTTACATGAAAAATTACTTTAGACATGCAAAACTTAACTAGATATTGCAGTAAANCTAGGAAGCTAGTACCCATCTCTTTATCATTATGTTCTTTCCCTAAAATCCAAGAAGTTTCTTAAAAAGAAATAGAAGAATGATCTTGTATTCATATAATAATAGAAACATAAGGTTAGAAAAGGTGTCTAAGATGATCAAGTCCAACCTTCCACCCAGCATGCTGTAGTACCACATCCCCAAGTACCTCATCTACAAGTTTCTGAACACTTCCAGGGATGCTGATTCCACCACTTCCCTGGGCATCCTGCTCCAATGCCTGACTACCTCCTGACTACCTTTTCAGTGAAGTTTTTCTTCATATCCAGTCTAAACCTCCCCCTGATGCAACTTGAGGTTATTTCTTCTTGTCCTGTCACTTGTTACCTGGGAGAAAAGACTGTCCCCCAACTCACTACAATCCTCTTTCAGGTATTTGTAGAGAGCAGTAAAGTTCCCCTAACCCTCCTTTTTACATGAAAAATTACTTTAGACATGCAAAACTTAACTAGATATTGCAGTAAAAAAAAATAAATTAGACTTCAATGAAATTTTAATAATTCCTCTTCCGTAGCTTATTTGGAAAACTCCTAATTATTAATTAAATTCTCCCTTTGGAATTAATTTCTCAGGGTGCTACTACTGGGACTGAAATAAGATTTTGGACAATGTTTTTCCTGGGACTGAATTTAACTATTTCAGTTTTTTGATGTTAAGTTCAACCTTTGGACAAGGAAATCAGAATTAACTGGAGCAATGTGGTAATACATACTGGAATGTGTCTTGATAATTAACATCATAAAAGTAATGGAATTTTTTCTCTATGCTGAATTATAACCAGTAGTTTAAATTCAAATTGAAAATGACCACTGAAAACAGCATTTTAATCCCTTTTAGTTTTTTTCCCTGACCCATTGAGAGAGAGGTACAGTATCATTGCCCAGTGATGAGTCAGAGTAATGGTTACTGCCTGCTAGTTCCCATGATGCCTTCAAAGAAAAGTGGAGTTATGGAAAGAGATTAAAAATGCAATAGTCTACTTAGTTAATGGTCATTATCAGTGGTTTTTAATTACATAATAATGTTAATAGCATAAAGCATTTTCATACTACAATAGCCTCCTGCTTATTTTCTAAAATTGTGATGATTTCAGGTCTTGTGAAATTTAAAAAAAAATGGGGAAAACAAGCCTTAAAATCTTGTTGAAGAAACATCCTGCAATAGTGGGAACTGGCTAAGCATTTAAATGTTGCTGAATAATGTCCTTGAGTTGTATGTCTGCAAACTTAGGGAATAAATCACTTTTTACTCTAAATGAAAGCAAATTACTTTCAGTAGGTAGAGTTCCTGTTCTCTCCAAAATGCAATTAATTTACTGGCAATGTAATATAATGAACCATCTTATCAATATTTTGGTTTTGTATAAATAGAAATGCTATACAAAACCAACACTTTTCATCTAAACCTGAGAATGTTTAACCAAAACCCGAAGATGAATTTGTGGATCACAAAATTTTGTTGAAAAAAAGAATTTCCAGCCTTTTTAGGTCAGTATTTTAGTTCATCACACAACTAAGATTATGCTTGAGGATTATTAACCTGCAATTT
>VYXB01002614.1:99040-130304 GCA_013397135.1 Pachyramphus minor | reverse complement strand
TCTATGTAAGGATCAGCATGCTGCTACAATCAACTAATGCTGTAGGGAAGGTAATACGTAGGTTTTTGCAACCAATTTCAATCCCATGTAATTTTTTTTTTTTTTCAACTGGTTAAAACTATATCAAAATAGTTTAGCACAATTGTCCCCCCAGAGACTCAAAACACCATAGAAATATAATAGCAATACTGCATGATTATTTCTTCAGCGACAGAACAGACTGTTCAGCAGCATGAGAGACCTAAGACAAGAATGTATTTTTGTGGTGGAAATTTAAAACTTCTAAAATGAAATCAAAATTACTATTTTAATATAAAGAAAGGCTAAATATATACATTTTTATCCTCAGGTTTTCTTTTGAACGTGTCATGAAAACAATAATAAAAAAAAATAAAATAATAAAAAACCCAACATTACTCAAAAACAATCCCTGAAAACAAACAAAAAACCAACCAACCAGACAATCAAAGAAAAATCAATCAAAGAAAAACCCAATAAAACAAACAAACCCCCCCCCAAACCACAAAACTAATTCATTTAATGCAAACACCATGGAAAAACTGTTAGGACTTGGCAACACTGCAAGAGCTGAATGGATAACCTGTTAATAGGATGTCTTGAATGATCTTTAGATTACAGAGGCATACTTCCTCCAAAGCATATAGATTTTCACTATAGCATTTAATATTCTGCTTTTATATGTTAGTTACCATTAGCATAAAACTAACATAAATTTTATATCATGTTTTGCATAATTTTTCTATACCTCCTTCTTATCTATTGTTCAAAGAGACACGTTTTTACTTTCTGTACTTCTAATATTTATTTGCCAGATTTTAAATTTTGTACATTAATCTTTGTTAATGTTGCACTGGAAAGTGAAAAATGCTTGTACACAAAAAGTTGAAAACTAATTTGTTGCAGGAAAATCAATTTCAGATTGTTCTTATTAAGCTAATGGGTAACCTCAAGCCTTATTAATGGAATAACCATGGTTATAGTATTGATAAATTTAACAAATCTTAGCAATTATAAAGAAATGCAGCCAGGTCCATGAAATGAATGTTAATTCAATGATGAATCATTTGTATTTGATGATCATAAAGGAGATTGCTGAACTAATCTGTTTTCTTCCTCTGCTTTTATAGAAGAGTTTCCTTTTTTACATTCCCAGATTTACAAACATCCACTCCCAGTCAAACTCTGTATTGCTTTTACTCCAATGCACTCTCATCAGCTGTCACATAGCATTCTGATCCCTTTCAAATGTGAAAAGTATATCCTTTATTATTATTTTAATTATTTTGATTTCCACTCTTAGAAGCAAAATCTTAGATTATAGTGTAGGGGTTTTTATTATCTTCTGAGCATTAAATTAATTTGTTATTTAAAGGAGCTAAATATGTTCAAATAAACTTCTCAAGTCATAATTTGAACACTCTGGAGTACAGCCTGAACTCTTCTATCTAGGTATTCCTGGAGTTTATTGGTTTCCATGGAAATTTACAAGTTCTTATTAGCAGAATGGGGCATAAAATTAATTTTTCTTCAAAACACAACTGGGATATAAGGAGAGGGAAACTGAACACATTTGAAAGCTTAGGCTTTTATTGGGTTGTTTTTCTGACATAAAATGTTTGTCTTTCCAAGTGTTCCATTCAAGGTGTAAGTCCATTGATTTTCATATAAGGCATACGTATGTTAATTATTTGCAGTATTGAACTACTATTTATTTGTTGCACTGTGTATCTACTGTCTGACTAGTTATTGTCAGTGGTGATAGAAAACTTTTGTTTTGTGTTTTTCAGATCTCAGGATAGAGCATTTTTGATTGAGTTCCAAACCTGCAAGCTCAGGGTGAGTAATTATTTTTTGTTATTTCTTCAGCCTGAATTGCGATGGTTCTGCAAATAACTGCATTCTAGCATATGACTAGTTCCATGTTTCCTGGATCACACACAGACAAAAAAAATCACCTCTAGTCTGTGATAATGTCAGCTGTCAATATCTGTGATTAATTAATCTTGTTTCGTTTCAAGACATTGAGAAGAAGAAGGATTTTTATCCCTTACTATGTAACAATAAAATTAATTTGTTTGAGTTTTTTGTTTGTTTATTGTGTATTTTGACTGAAGAGATCATGACATAACCATACTTTATTGCTACATGTGCAACTTGTGAACATGTTGCCTTTTGAGACTAATGCTAACATAGTCATCAAACCCAGAAGCTGACATAATTTCAGAATGTGAGAGAAACCATAAACCAAAGAGGTAATGGTCTGCAAAAATGACAGAGATTCTCGAGACATAAACTGCATTTCTGTACATTAGATCCCTTGTGAGAAACCGTCTTTTGAGAATGAGTAAGGACCAGGTAGCAAAAAACAGTAACACTATCATGTTATGGGTTTTATCAAAATGATTTCCTACCACCAGGAGTTTAATGAGACAATCTGGGAGAGTGAGAGATAAGAAAGACAGATGTTAAAATGAAAAATAAAATTACTGGCACCTTGTGTTTGCTGTAAAATAATTTCTGGTTTTTTTCCATAAAATAAGTTTTTTTGGGAAACATATTTAATGTGAAGTCATTTGAAAAAAATATGTTGATGTTTAGCATGTTCCTGAAAAAATTTAATAAGTAATGTAATAAAGCTATTGAGACAAACAAGCTTAAACAGGTTACCAAAGTATTCTCCTGTGTTTTAAGCTAGGTTCATAATGTTAAACATAACAAAGTAAAGTGTTTGTTTCATAACAAGGGACAATATGATTAGCATGCAATTGAGATCAAACTAATGAGTATACCTCATTTGCATAACACAAATAGCTGTCATACTCTGCATACATGGGCAGCAAACAGTGCTTCTAGACAGTGGAGACCTAAGCCCAGGAGAACAGATCTGTCAGCTTTACTTTGTGATTCCACTCATTGAGTGAAGGTAGTAGTCCAAAAAGCACCATGGAAGAAACTGTGTCATGTTGCTGCTTTTTTACTAAGTTTCAAATTTCGAGCTCTAATTTGTGTTTTAGAGGCTACTTGTGAAAGTCTGCAACATAAAATTTTGTAGTATTGATTAAAACAATCACATACAATATTTTTTCTTAATATTTGGATACGTCTGGTGGGTTTTGTTTTCATCCTGTTTCTGTTGGTTTTCTTGTTCTGTTGCTCATAGTACTTGAGGAGTCAAATTGATTATATCTATCTCACATGCTGTATGGCATAATTGTAGAGTCTTCCTTGCAGTAGGCAATTTAGAGGTGTCTCCATTAGATTTAGAAGTGTCTATTGTAAGTTTTTAAATTCAAAATCCCTCAAAACTCATTTTTTCTAGATACCGGAATGTGTCTAGGAACACATGTCTTATTATGGTTTCTGTAAATCTCATAGAAATTCTTTATCAGTGAGAAATCTAATTCTGTCAAAACTGTTAACTGTATAGATAGCTGCCTCTATAAGTTTGTTAATTTCTGGTGGCTGAGGAAACACTAGAAGTGTTTAGTAACAATACACTGAAGTGACTGTTAGAGAACTCTCACTATAATACTGGTATATTGTATAATATTCCAAGTAGTATTTTCCCTCATGTTTTGAACAACTGATGCTATATCAAATACACACAAGCATACATGTGTGCATGTATTGTGTATAATACAGCTTTATTTTTAGAGAGAAGTATATAAAGACATTGGTATCTCGTGATTTGAGGAACCATTCTTTCAACAATATGTTAAACACTGAATAGAGGAGGCAACTGAGATAACTGTGTTAAATTATTGATAAATATAACAAAATTGTGGTAAAGGATTTTTTTTTGTGATACAAAAAAACCCAAGACCAAACCACAAATAAATAACTCAATGACACACAGCAGAAGTAATTAACTTTTATGCAGAAATCCAGGAAAAAAAGGGGGGGAAAAAACCCACACAACAAAAACCACCAAAAATCATACAAACAAGATAAATAAATAAATAAAACCATGGCAACATCCTTTGACACTTTTTTAAATTGGATCATTTAAGTTTAGCATACTTGGAGCAATTAAAAAAATGCAGCTGATAGGAATTTAATATGGAAGAGGGCTCATTTCCTAAATTATATATAACGTACTTACAATCTATTCAAAGTAGAAAGGTAAATAGTCTAATTAATTTCTTGTATGAATTAGTAAAGCTTAAATTATGTGAATTAAACATGACATTCTCCTCAGTGTTCTTTGTAAGCTGTATGTACAGCTGATTTGTCAGAGAACTTTCTTACATTGTTTTATTGGCCTGCAATTTATATACCTAAAAGTGATGCAGATCAGTGAAGCAGAACTTGGAATATTATGGATGGGTGCTGAAGTATTAAAGAATCTTTGCAAAATTTGGATGAGGTATTAAATCCCATCCTTTACTTTAAACCATGTATTGTGGAGTTAGAAGTTTAACTTGTAGTATACTTGATTCCTGATTTAGTCATACTCTAAAACAGACAAATCTGAGTCTAAGTAGTATTGACACTGCTAAAATAATAATAATGATTTTCTGAATATTATTTTTTTCAAGATGACAGTAAATTATGTATATAATTTAAAAATATTAATAAATTGATAATTTCAAATTGCTCCTTCATTTAAGAATTATGTGATCATCGTAATGAAGGTTAAAAGAAAAAAAAAGAAAAATAAAAAAGAGAAAAATAATTGATACAGAACCAAAGAATGAAAATAAATATTTCATTGGAAAATGGATACCAGAGACTTATCCAACCTTATTTCAAGGTCATGTCCATGCCAACCCCTAATACTCAGTATTTATACTTTTATATAACTAAATCAACAATTAAAAATAACAAAAGACGTAAAAAATCTAATAAAAACACACACACAAAAAATACCCTATAGTCTTGCCTCTTTTTTCTTACCTTTTTTTGCAGTCCTCTCCTAGTTCAGTTCTTAATTTTTTTGAAATCTTTTCACACATAAACTTCTATCTATTTCCTCTTGTGATTGAAGAAGGAATATAAAATTGCAGTACCTTGGCCAATTTTCTCGAAAAAACCCTTCCAATCATCCAGTTAAACTTGCAATATATTCCTTTAGAGATAATTATTAAATTTAAGAAAAAAATGCGATGGGAGAAAACAGGAAGATCTGTTTCATGACGCCTTATGGATGGTCTGAGTCTGTAAAGGGCAATATGCAACCACAAAACTTTGGAAAGATTTGTCCCTGCTCTTAGGATATTAAGCAGCTGAATCAATTCTGACACTTTTCCACAGCTATCTTGTTTACATTTTTGGTAGTTTCATGTCCTGGATACCGGAAGCAGTATCCAAGAAAGAAGTAGACATGGAGAGTGGGCTCCAGCTTTGTGTTCAGCTTGTGATGTCTTTTTCTACTCGATGACATTTATGAAAATAATTTTCTTGTCCATCAATCTGTGTGTGATGACATCCCAGAAATGTCATAATTTTAAAATTTTTATAGTATTAATTTGTCTAGAAAAGCAACATAACAACTTTTTTTCCCATTTTAAAATTATTCTTTTTTAAAGATAGAATTCACAGACATAATCTTAAAATTCCGTCTTACCTGCATGTCTCCCTGCATGTGCGGTATCACAAATTATGTTTCTATAGATATGGTTACATGTTGACTGGAAAAACGTTGCTCCAGATACTGCATTTAACACTTTATTTGGAAAACTTTATTTCTGATTACTTACTTACATAGGAATGCGTGTCATAAATACAAACATATAAGGGCATGTGTGTTTAAAAGTGTATTAGTCTTCCTTAATGCACTCAAATTTGATGCTGTTCAGTCCTTAGTGTGCAGTTGTGCTTTATAAATAGACATGTACACAAGCATACATACAAATATGTATTTATCCATTTCCAATGTGGCAAGTAATATTTTCTTAAAAGCACTGTAAAAGTGCTTAACCACTTGTTATTTTAATGAAAATTTTAAGCATATCTGTGATATGACAGGGAAAAGTAGTATGGCAAATTTATCTTTTAATACTCTCGGTACTGGATTCACTAGTGTGTGAAATGGTATGGATAGATATTTTGCAGGCCATGACATGGTAAAAGTAAAAGGTCATATGTAAATTGGGAGTAGTTCTAGAGTTCTTTTACTTTCCTTTTTTTTTTTTTACAGTCACAAAAAATTGCTCCTGCTGAAACATATTTTATCTTTCTAAAGGATTAACATATACCACCTAAAACTTTATTTATTTTATTTGAAACACAAAATAGTCACCTATTTAATTTTTTTATTAATGAATAGCACCAATTAAAGTTAACCAGCTTGCATAAAATGTGAAATGGAAAAAATATGCCTGTATATTGAAGGCAGCTTTCATTTTTTTAATAAGCATATTTTGAATATATTGATTAAAAAGTCCTTCCATGGCCACAGCCTCAGGCAAATTATCATTAGAATGATGATATGCAATCTTGATGACATTCTGTCTTTTGCACCTCTGAGAATGTAATTACATCTTTTGGGAGTATGATTATTTCTGAAGTTAAAAATCAGCTTTAAAAGAAGTTAAAATCAGCCTTTTCAGATGGGTGGAGCTAAATATACAGTGAGAGAAAATATCTTCTAACATAAACCAGAGACTCACATTACAATCCTCAGGGGTTTGCAGTGGTGATTATGCCCTGTTCTTTAAAAGAAACTTTGCTGGTTTTCAGCCAACAATTATTACACCTTGAAACTTGCTTACAGACTAGGAGACAATGCAAGAGATAGGGCTATCATGAGGAACTGTGAAATATACAGATTTCTTAGAAACTGAAGGAAATTGACCAAGAAATAACATTTTGAGCAAGAAAGAAACAATGGTGTTATACAGATAAATGAGCATGAATTTTGGAAACCATTTTTTTCCTTACATTATTTAATCTATTCAGTGAGTAACAGACACCCCTTTCTTGACACACTAGAAATCATTAGTAATGGACACAGTGGTGACTATGTGTTCTTAGACTGATTTTCTGATATATCTTTGAACTTCTTTGTCAATTCACAGCCATCCCACTAAACACAGTTATTCTTGGTTGCTGTTGGGATATAGGAAATGGGGAGAAGTAGTTTGAAGCAATTATTTTGTCTTTAAAGGCCATGACAATATCTGCTTATGTAAGCTTCAAGTTACTCCCATTTACAAAAGATGCAGAATAGGAAATATATATTGTAAGTTAAAGGTAAAATTGTCTCTTTCATCTCGTCTCCAACATTATTACAGAATATATGAAACAGAAATGATTTAAATTGCAACGTAGCAAGAAGTTTCCCATTTACTTCAGTAGAGGTTTGCTAACTCTCCAAAGGAAGAAAATTCTTCTTGAGACAAAAAGGTATCATACTACCATTTTGTAATGCTGCAAGAGAAAATTACCACACATTACCACACTGAAGATACTGATGAGATTACATCAGGGAAAAATTTAAGAACATTTCTTTTTATTAATAAGGGCAAATATTTATTTTCTTTTCTTAAAAAAAAAAAAAAATGCCATGAACCATTTTCAAAAGATGAAGATTATTCTTCTGAAATTTTTCCCAAAACCTACCAAAAAGATTGCTATTAATATTGGTGGTCTGCAAATGAAGTCTTTTTTCATGCACTTCTAAGGAGCTTGATCTGAACAGAAGTTCTTTTCAGTCCAGTCAACATACTATACTTTCTTAGGTATGCAGATATTTATATCTTTCATAAGAATTATTCTCACTTGTAAAGAACATAAAATAAATGAGTGAGTCACTACTTTACATAACTCCCTTGCAAAAATGGAAGGGAAGGAAGGAATTTGCCCCCAAAAATTCTACAGAACTTTATGAATGCCATGTGCAGTAACCAATTTATTGCTTAAGACATTGGGAACTAGAATTGAATAACCCTTTATTGTGTCTTTTTTCATTATTTTATATTCGGCATAAAAGCAGAGATATGTTTACATTACTCACTGCAGGACTGAAACTGCTGCTACAGCACAAGTTTGTCAGAGATTTGATCACTTACAATTCACACTGGAAATATAGAAGAAAAAACAGACTGAATATAGAAGAAAAAACAGACTGGAACAGATTGTTGCTAAGCTATTGTAGACAAGCTTCACGTGATAATGTCCTCCCTTTTCATCTTCATCCAGCTTCTGCTCCTGTATGAAACAGATTTTGTCAAAGAATATTCTGGTTTCAAAGAATCACATGAATTGTCAACATTTGCGGATCTGTGAAGAGATAAGCTCAAATCTCGTCAATATTTCTTTGATGAAATTACAAAATAAGCAAAATTTTTTTTCCCCATTTCATATACAGTTATGGTTGATGTCCAAAAGTTATTTTAGAAGCTGCCATGTGAAAATATGCCATTAGCATGGGGTTTCCTCAATATGTCATATCTCTGACCAAATATTAGGATAAAAATCCCATTGTCTTTCAAGGAAATGCTATGTTCTTTTGAGTGTGTGCATATGTATATTCTGTGGAAGAGTTTTCCTGAATCTTTATGCTCAGTAAGATACTGTGTAGAAATAAATCCAGAAAAATTGTGTCATGAAAAAACCAAACTTTTTTTACAGTCCCCTTGGGATGATGGGTCATCAAACACAAATGGGTCCCACATGGGTCCCACAAACACATGATGTCCTTCACAGAGAGAGGAAAGAGATTTAGGGGCTCATTTTAAAAGAAGACATGGGCAATACACTCATTTACCTTCAACTGGGGATTAAAAGTCCAGTAAGATCTGATCTCAACTGATTATTTCAGAATTTTAAGGAGAAAATCACTTCTATATCAAGTAAACAAACAAAAAACTAAATGCAGTGTTAGTCTGAAGTAAAAGGCTGCTAAAATAGCTTAATCCATAACTCCAATTAAAAATAGTTATTTTAATAAATGCCTCAAAGAACACAAAATAAAATCTGTGACCCTAAGTCAAAGGTCAAAGATTCAGCTGGCTCAGCCTATGATTTTTGTAAAGGTTTAAGGTGGTTTTTCTTTTGAATGACTTCCAGCTTCGATCAGTCAGATTGTCTGTTCCACTCCAGTCACTGTATTACACTGAAGTGGAAAAATGGGAAAGGATAATGAAGGAATCTGAAAACACCGGAACCTTTCATAGTTTTATACCTGTGTCAAATTCAAACAACCTTTTAGATAAGTTAAAAAAAAAAAAAAAAATTGCAGTTCAGAATGTAATTCCTTAGAAATTTTAATTTAATTTTAAAAATTAAAGTGAACTAGAGAGAAAAGAAAGAAAGTACATGCCATGTGCCAGAACATATATTTCTGTGTATATGTGAGATTAACTTTTATGATTTACATTCTTTTAGCGACTTCTTCAAGTACAATATCTTCCTTCTATCTCCTCCCAGTTCAGTCGCATTTGTGCATTCATAAATTACTTGCAGCACATCTGAATGGACAACTTGAATGTTTGTATGCAACTCCTAGGATATTATTTTCTTTTTGGGTTTTTTTCCCCCTTGGCCTATCAAAAGTGCTATGTACGGTGATTTGTCCTTTTCACTGCTGATAACTCTATCAGTCTTTATCAGAGTTTATATCTGAACTGAAACTTGGTATTCATTTCGACTACGTGTATACTCAGAAATCAAGATTAGGCTGTTGTTGGATTGTCTTATCAATAAAATAATGAGGAATTAGGGGAAAAACTAGAAGTAACCTGAATTCAGAAAACAACTTTGCAGCATATTTTTATCTGTAAAAGTTTTTTAACAGAAAGCAGGTAATTCTAGAGTTACTAACAGAGGAGATTTTATAGTGTAACTACAAATAACAACTAGCAAAATTCAGCACACAATATGTCAGCTTTACATGACAGATTATCTCATCAGTAGATACCAATAGGCAGTGACTTCCATATCTGAATTTGAGACCAAGTTGAACTCTATTCCTAAGTAATCTTGCTCTTTGATCCACTTTCTTTCTTTCCGTGCAAGCCATTATCTTCTCTATACAGAAAATCTACATAGCTGTGGTGCCATATAGACTGTGAAAATAAAATATTTTTGGGCACCAGAAGAACAGAAGCACACAAATCAACTGTGCTCAGGTTGTAGGGCAGAAAATGAGGACTGAAGAAGACAGAGCTATTTTTGTAGCTGGATATATGAGAAAGGTAAAGGAAAAAAAATCCAGTGGCTAGCAGAGATTAGACATCTCTAAACAGAGAGACACAAGTATATTTTTATAAGAAATGGTTTTTTTCATACTTTGGATTTTTTTTACTTGCTTCCAAAACCATTTAACTGCTTTGCAGATCAGGCCCAGTGATGCAAAAAAAGTAAAGGATACCTAATAAAATTTCTAATAACCATAAAGATAGGTGATATATTCTATATGAAGAAATATCAGAATAAAGAATAGTAAAGAGTGAAACTATTGCATAAGAACACAATTTTTTTGTTTTGAGGCCTGTTTTGTTTCATATTTATGCACCTTGAGAAGATTTTACTATGTCAGATATGTCTTCTCTCTTCAAATTCCACATTGTTTAGGGTTAAATAGTATCATAAACATGTTTCACTTCTGTGAGGGAGTATGCCTTGAAAGAAAGCTAATAAAAGCTTCCTCCCAAAAGGAAACCCAGGCTATAAATGCTCGCTATTAATGAATGCGTCTTAAGCTATCAAAAGATGCAAGCAACCATATTCTTTGCCTTGGTTTTTTTCTTTTTTGTTTGTTTGTTGATTTGTTTGTTTGGAGATTTTTTGTTTGTTTTTTATTTCAGGCAAAGGATTATATGGCAGAAGTCTAAAAGAGCAAGAATAGAGGATTCCCAAAGTACCATTTGCAACTCCTTTACTTCTACATGAAAAATACTATTTTTCTTTACTTTTAAGGCCTTGGATCCTATCAACTCTGCTGCTCATAAGGAGATAGGTTGCAGTAATTTTCCTTCATCTATAGCTCTTTTTAAGAGTATGAAGGTCTAGGGGAGCAGTAATATCGGAATGTTTGTTGACGTTAATATCCTTGGCAGGAATTGAGTGGAGGCAGATATTCTTTAGAGAAGTTGTTTGATTTGTACCCTGCTTGTTATAAGAATTACATATGAGAGAAACTAGGAGAAGCTCCAAGGCAATGTGACACTCTCACCTGAGTATGTCAGAGCCTTTGCTAGCTGATGGTTGCTTTTGGCATGCAGTGTTTCCATCTGATGTCTTATCTATCTACTGTCACTATCCACCACTGTTGAGTCATAATTGACCCAGAGTAACTGGAAGAACTCTGACAGTTTCCCACACTCAGGTTCACTGCTTTACTGGGCACATGTGCTAGTAATTTTGGATTGCACATAAAATGTTATTAGGTACAGCAATATGCATTATCTACAGTAACATGTAGGGAACTCTTATAGAAGAGTGAGTTCAAAAGATTTGGTTTTGTACTGGGATATAATGTTTTGCCAATATCTGCCAGAATCTTAAAAAATGTTTTTGAAAGAATCATAGAATGATTTGGGTTGGAAAGGACCTTCAAAGATCACAGAATCACGGAATCAGCTAGGTTGGAAAAGACCTCTGAGATCATCAAGTCCAACCTTTGACATAACACCACCTTGTATAGATCATCAGGTCCAAATACCTTGCCATGGACAGGGACATCTTTCACCAGAACAGACGGTTTAAAGCCCCATGAAACCTTGAACTTATTTAGTGATGGGGCATTTCCAGGCAACCTGTCCAATGTCTCACCACCACCATTGTAAAAAAAATTCTTGCTGATGTCCAGTCTCATTCACTGTTTCATCTTTAAGTCATTTAGAGAAAATTCTCTCTAATCTCTCTAATTTCTACCATGTCTCTTCTGTCATTTCTAAGAATTACATTTCTATATGGTTTTCCATAGTTGTCAATCTTACTGAAAAATATGAAACATATTGGGTTTAGCTGGTGGGTTTTCTTGGTTGCCACTCTGTAGCTCCATTTACATTTATTAATTTCTAGATATTTTAAACACAGAATCTACCTTCAGTATCTTAGAGATACTACCATTACTATATTCTACACATCTTTCTTTTTCGCTCTGGTTGCTTTAATATAGTAAACAAAATTTTGAAATCCTGGAAAATTTTCACTCTTTGGAATAAAACCACCTTCTTCCCAGATACCACCAGACACAATTTTTTATCTGCATTTTAAAAGAAAAATTATGATTGTATTAATCCAGTTTAAATAAATTTTAATTAAATTTAAATTTAAAATTAAATTTAATTAATTTTCAAGAATTATGGGAGGAAGGTTATTGTTGTTTTAAATAATTTCTTGTTTTTTCATCATGATTTTCTTTGAAAAGCTCAGAAGAGGAAGATATTTATTTCTGTTCACATGGAATTATCTTAGATCTCAGTATGGACAGGGAAATAGCAGGGTAAAATGTTTAAATAGCACTACATGTAGAATACATATTTAAGCATATAAGTCTTAAGGTGCATACAAGACCCTAAGTTCCCCATGAAAAGTACTTAAAGCAAGATCTTAGCTAGCCTCAGTGACTTGTATCATCTGAGAAAGACATGTAACCTGAAAAAAAACCAAAAAAAACCACAAAAACCCCCCAAAACTAACTTTAAGGAAGTCGAGACTTCCATGTTAGTAAAATATCATGTCACAGGTTCATTTTTTTCTGCTGCCTGAACATGAGAGAGTATCAACCAAAGGAAATATACATGACATATTCCCGGACAGGAAGCTGTAGCTGAAAGAATATTACAGCTTTCAGCCTAAATCTTCTCCATTCACCAAAAGCATGAATGTGGTTCATCATGAGAGTGTAGACATGACACAAAGGCTTCTTCTTGAGTTCCTGCACATCCAGCAAGATGATTTTGATCCATCTTTGTCTCTTTTTATTAGCTTTAGTTAGGCGTAACAGTTATTTTCCCAAGTATTTCTGAACCAATTAGGAAAAAAAGTGTAAATAGAGACTTTGATTGTGAAAGATGTAGTACATGATACTTCTCTAGAAAAGCTGTCCCGTCATCATAGGATAGAAGACCACTCTCCTCCAGATTCTAACCCTATTTCTATGCTTTTCCCAATGTTATGACAACTTCCTTTTTTCTCTCCTTTGCGGCAGTTGAGCCAATATTTCATTTCCTAACTTTTTCAAACAAAAGCAAAAGCAAAAAATGCTTTCTGTAAAAATTCTTTGTGTAAAAATATATCAAATCATGGTGATATTATGTCATGCCATCTCCAACTTTCCAAACAAAGCAATCTACTCAGTCATAGAGGAAACAGAAGAGACACTGATGATTAATATCTTCAAGGTATGTTCTTGCTCCAGTTGCTTGGTCTGTTGTGACCAATTATTATTGCTCTCAGGCAGGTCTTCTCCCTTATGAAAGGATTGACACCTCAGTGTTGTAGTGATGGGCCTCAAGAAGTCTGCTGAAGGATACTCCCTCACTTTGTCTCAGCCTAGCAAGCCAAATAGAACAGAAAACAGATGCCCAGAATACAATATATGGGTGCAAGAGTGACACTTTGACTTTATAAGCGAATACTAGTTGCTGTACTAAGTGTGGATTTGGGAGGCAATTCAAGGGTAAGGCAACACAGTAATCTAAATCTTTTTAAGCACAGCTCTTCAGATTCTGTCATAACCACAGTACCACATGGCTGTAGTTATTGATCAGGGAAGAATGAGAGCATAGGATTTGACATGGTGCCTCATGCAAAAATCCTGTTGTGTACAAATGACCACGCACAGGGTGAAAGACAATAAAACAACCCCTTCAGCTCAGTAACAGCTGGTGCATGAGATTCTTCTTGCTACAGACCTTGAGGACTCTGCTGTGTGATCCATCACACAATATTTGTCAAGTCTACATAAATACATACATATTTCTTCATTAAGATACAGTTATTTTTACTACCCAAGGAACAACATGAATCCTTTTTCATTCCTCTACCTTTCTGCAATTTTTGAGCATATACAGCAGAACTGTAGCAAATGCAACAGCATCTTCCTTTCACTCTTTCCTGCTTACATATGCAAAGTGTCTCTAATTATAGAAAACACTGATATCACTGACATTACAAACTAAGAAGGAATGCTACTGTGGAAAACAGATGAAAATGAACAAGTATTTCAAGTCCTATACATGAGTGCCCTGCTGAATTATGGTGCCTTATACATTCTACAGTCCCCATGGGTTGGATTGGAAGTGACCTTTAAAGATGATCTAGTTCCACCCTCACTGCTGCAGGTAGGGACACTTCCAGTAGAAGAGGTTACTGAAAGACCCATCCAACCTGGTCTTGAACACTTCCAGGGATGGGGTGTCCACAACTGCTCTGGGCAATCTCTTCCAGTGTCTCACAACCCTTAAAGAATTTCTCTTAAATATCTAGTATAAATCGCTCCTCTCTTAGTTTGAAATTCTTTCACCTTGTCCTATCACTATCTTCCTATGTATAAAGTCACCCTCTCTCTCTTTCATAAACCCCCTTGTGATGGTTTGGACCTGGCTCCCAGCCAAATGCCCAAGCCTGCAGTTGTAGCCTCCCCCCTATGGGTAAACAACAGGGAGAAGGGAAAAAGGGAAAGGACTCAAAAAAAACATGAAATAGAGCAAAATATACATTTACAAGTATATACAATTACAAAAGAACACTATATACATATAAACAAAAAGATCCCCAACCCCCAAAATGGGAAAAAACCCCAGATATACCCAAGTAAAAACAGATATACCCACTGACAACATATATATTAATACTTTCCTCAAAAAGATGAAAGCCACTCTACCAGACTGCTCGATCCAGACCAGGAAAGCAACAGGCCACAAGAGGGCCCCACTGATAAATGAGACCAGCTGTGGGAACTTGCTGTCTTCAAGCTCAACGGAAGAGAAGAGAGAGAGAGACCCTCCTCCCTCCTTCTTATTTATACTTTTGCTTACATAAAATACAGGATGGAGTACTGGGAATGGCTAATTCCCTAGTTTTGACCTGGTTACCAGGAAGAGGCCTGGACCAAACCTTTACACCCGTTTAAACTTTAAAAGGCTGCAATGAGATGACTCTGGAGCCTTCTCTTCTCCAGAATGAAAAATCCCATCCTGTCCTTGTAGGATAGGTGCTCCAACCCTCTCACCATCTTCACGGACCTCCTCTGGACCCACTTTGACAGGTCCATGGGAAGGAAGAGCAGCTGACTGTAGGCAATCCAGAAGAATTTTGGAGTGCATGAAGGACAATTTCCTGGTCCAGGAATTAGACAGACCTGCTGGAGGAGAAGCTTTACTGGACCATGTGCTCATCAACACAGATGAACTCATTAGAAATTAAGACTGGAGGCAGCAGGGGCTGTAGTGACTATGCCCTGGTTGAGTTACTGATCTCAAGAAACATGGGACTGAAAAAGAGCAAAGTCAGGAGTCTGAACTTTAAAATAGTGAACTTACAGCTTTTTTAAGATTTACTGAATGAGATCACCTGGGAAACTGTCCTTAGGCACAGAGGAACTGGCCAGAATTGGCAGCTGGATTGAGGCTGCAGTGCTGGTACAGGCAGTCTGGGCAGAGCTGTGGACCGCTCAAATGACTGGATAGACCTGCTAGACATCCCCTGAATCCAGAGATGAGATTTACAACGTTGATGTTCGATGGTAAAAGTCGTGGTTGTAGCCATATCAAAGTGGTGGGACAAGCCCCAGATAGTAAAAGTCCCATGTAGCTAGGGAAGAAAACCTCATGCTGAATGAGGTCCAAGTGTGGTCTTTTATTGGCCTTAGGCCAAGTGGAGACTCCCCTAGTAGAAACTCCCTTGGGGCAAGGAGTTCTACACTTGATGATGTAATAATGGATTGTGGGAGATTTCAGAAGTCTTTAACACCTCCTAAGATGTTACAGCTGCCTAGTGTGTCACAGGTGGACTCATCAAGGACCATTGTGGCTCATCAGCACAGATGGATATCTTCAGGCTATGTGTTGATCGGTCCTAATGCTTCCCAAGAGGGGAGTTATCACAGCTGAGTCATTTGTGTAAGGACAAAGAAACCCCACCTATCAGGATTTACCCCTCTCCTTATCTTGTTCAACATCCAGCTTGTAGCTGGAGGTGGTGGCTGGGCATATCCTCAGAACTTTGGTGGTTACTTTGCACATTGTCAGCTTGCACCTTGATTGTCTGGTCCATCAGCATTCCAATCTTTCACCCTTGTGGGTACATTATTCTTCTAGGATAATAGTACCTTCTTATCTCAAATCCCTGTCACAGTCCAAATTAGTAGGCATATTTGGGGAAAAGAGGAAAGAAAGCCTGCATACAGGATTTATTCTGTAGCCCAGGACTACACAAAGATGCATCTGAGAATAAGCTACAGTACACCTGGTAAGTTCAAAGGAACTGCATTAAAGAGAAAATTCACACTGCAATTAGGTAGCATTATTTTTATGTCGATGTTCTTTCATCTTCCCTCCTGCCATGTTTTTAGTGGCTTTTCTCTTGTCTTCTATGTAGTGCTGTTGATACTTTCTGAAGACAGCTTTTTAGCAGCCATTATTTCAGATTGATTGTCCATTTTTCTCATGGATAGTACCTTGCAGATGCATAATGTTGATAACTATTAAGGAAAAGTCTGGTTAGAATCAGAGTTTTAACCTTTTAAACTGCTTCCCTGGCCTCTAATCAAGATTTTTTTCCAAACAAGACTGTCTTTGTAGCTTCTTTACAGAACAATCTTGAAAAGGGTGGTATTGGGAAGAATGAGTTCAGAATTAGAGTAATTTCAGAGAATAACTAAGTGACTAGTCAGGAAGCCGTCACTCATTCTTAACTAAGTTTCTTTATCTGCAGAGCTTGCAATTCTAGTCAGACTTGCTAGGAATCCTATGCAGCTCAGCTCAACTTTGGTAAATGACATATGCCAGCAGTTCCCTATATTTTCTTAAAGTAAAAACCTTTTATATTCTAATTATTCTTCAGTAAATAAGGAAGCAGAGATTCTGAAAGGGGGACATAAAAATTATTTAGGAACAAAATTTAATTTGGACTTCAAGTCTTTAAAATGGCACAGATACATCAAGGTTACAGCATCCTAGTCCTTTGCATTGTCATTCAGCTATATAGTATAAGTGAATTATTTACTTGCAGTTTAATCACATTCATCTGCTCTTGCTTATGGTTTTCCTGCTCCTGGGTTTACACATGACCTAGTTTTCTTTGCACTTGCACCCACTGCAGGCTTTTATAACAAAATCACTTGAACATGAAACAGATTAAATATTTAAACATTCTCATGGTACTCTTCTGCCCTATTTCACTGGTAAAAATGACCAGATAATATTCTAAGCAGTCAGTCAGTGAATCTATTTTTTTGGCGACTGATACGTCACTTGATGAGACTTATTGTGATATATATGTGCAGCATTGCAGATTTAATGCATTTTATATAAATTGTTTTAAAAACACAACTTAATATATTAAATGTGCTTCATAAATAGAGATTAAGTAGAAATTACCTATGCAACTCTTGTAAAGAAAATGATATTGTTTTGTTTTTCTAGCCATCCACTCTTAGGGTAGTTTTCCTAAGGTTACAAGTTCATTTCATGTCTTTTCCCAACCTTTATTCTCCTTGCTTAGGTGATTGCTAGTCTTTCAAAATTGGTTTGATTTTTCAAATGCAAAAGAGCAGATAAGATAGTACTCTGAAGTCCAGATCACTGTTATGGCTATGGAAGAATGTCAAAACTGGTTAGAATCTGAAACTAAATCCCAACCAAGCCCCAACACTGAAATTTTCTTTGTAGAACTAGAGCCAAGGGTAAGATGAGAGAGGTGCATAATGAAACCAAATGTGCTAAAACCCTGGCAACTGCTGCTGCTATTGAGGGTGGATGCCATTGCAACTCCATAGCAGTAGAGCAAGAGTGAACAAGAGATGGCAGCAGCTCAAAAGAGATTGTGCCTGGAGGAGTAGAGAGAGAGAGGCAACTACACTGTGGTACTCAGAAACTCTTGCTGTGATTTGAACTCTTAACAGTACTTGTGTATGGCAGGGGTGGTGCTGTACATATTTGTACTTCTGATTGATTTGTGAGGTACAAACAAAGAAAACAAAAACTTGTATAGACTTCAGATATGAAGCAGGAAAACTCTCTCAAAGCTTACCAGCACACTGGATAAATAGTTTGGGGCCAGTTCATATAGACAGCCAAAAACTTCATCCTTGCCCAAACACTGACTGTTGTAACACTGACACGTGACCACTTTCATTATCATGTATCTTGCAAAAACTATTCATAGGTGGATAGTAGTTTTGCACCTGACAAAGCCTAACCTTATTAGAAATGGATGGTGAAATGTTATGTAACAAACCTTACCATTTGGTTATGCTTTTGACGTTTATTTCTTTCAATGTAATCTGGTATTTAATTTTCTTAAACAACAAATGCCTCAAGGAATTCAGATCCTGTCACTTGAGACACTTCTAACTTTCTTAAAAATCTGCAGTTCAGAAAACTATTTACTATATGAGAAACATTCTATATCATATACCATATATGACATATTGGTTTTTATCTTTATGCATTCTTTAATGTCAGTCTTGCAAAGTAATTCTGGGCATGACACAAGTGTAAATAAATATCTTTATCTAGTGGTACTTCACTAAATAGTTGTTGATTTTTTTTCTCATTATACAAGATTTTTCAGAGAGTAATTTCATTTTTTTCTTGTGTTAATATGAACACTGCTTCATAACTGGTTTTTCCTTTGTTTTGTGAAATGATAATAGACAAGCCATCTGAATTAGATATTGAAATCTGATCAAATGTTCCAGATGTTCTAGCATGAACACTACAGTTTCTCTGTTATCCGTGTCAGAAACACAGCTGTCAACACTAAAGCACACCTGCCACCAGTTTGCTGTTAGCAAATTATTTTTCAGTTCTATTAGGAAGAGCAGTAAACTGCAAGAACAAAGCTTTGGTCTCATACTGAACCTTAAAACATATTCCAGATTCACAATCCATAAATCAAGAGGTTTATGAAAGTTTACATGTGAAAAACTTCGAGTCTGTAAAGTCACATATTAAGAAAGTTTTGCTTCAAAATAATATTATGGATATCTTCAGAATGCTGTTCAATAGAGCAAATGAAGCTGCTAAGAATTCCATCTCACCTATGGGTTGTTGAGACTGTACATGTAGAATGACTATCTGAGAAAGGAGTATGGGTTTCAAGCAAATAATATTTGTTTTTACTTAAAGCAATTCTGAAAGCAAGAGAAATTCATGGGTCATTATCATTCAAATTAGGATGTGTATATGATTGACTAGTAGACCAGCATTCTGGAGGGAGATATATTTATGTATGCCAAAATGCATTAAACAACTAAAGTGATAGTGTTGGCTTTCTAGATATTCTTTCACTCTCTGTCTCAAAAACTATAGTTTCTGGTACAACACTCTAATCTGATACCCTGTATAGAGAATAGCTCTATAAACCATGTAACATAATTTTTGTTTGTTTGCTTGTTTTTTAAGATTCTGTGAAGGAGTTGAAGTATAGCACATTTAACATGGGATTATAAATTATAAGACTGGAACTGAATTCTGCCAAATGAATGATTAGATATTTATCTGCTGTACCACTTAGTAGGAGGCTTTATGGTTTAAAACAAACAGCATTTGTCAATTATGTAAGATTGTATAATCAACAAACCACCTGATGCTTCTATCTGTTAAGACGAAAAACATTTTGCAGGATGGTTTCTTTTTCCCTTCCTATCCTTTTCAGAACTGGTTTGGAGGAGGGGGTGTGTGTGTTTGTTTTTTGCTTTTGGTTTTTAATGTTATGAAATAGTTCTTAAAACCATGTGCAGCTAAATAAATGTGCATCTGAAATCTTATTTCTAAAACCCTATTGTACTTGTTGTATGGGAGTTGCTATGGGAGTTCATAAGGCCCTGACTAATTTCTAGTCCTCTTTTTTTGAATTAATACAATTTCACTCAGCATATTTTTCCTATTCACTCTTTCTTCTAATTTTGAAGAGATTTTGAATTATGTGAATTTTTCTGTGCTTGTATGTGAACAGAACTCTACACTAGAAAAGGATATAACTCTTGGTGGAATGTCTGAGCATTTGATTTGCAGAGAGCCTACTGACTTTCCCCTTGAGACCCCACCTCCATGCTTTACATATTTGTGAATATCCAAATCTCATTCTTTAGAAGTAGTATTAATAGTTATAATAGAAACAGCAGAATACTGTGGATGCAGACAATGACACTTTGCTTTGTTATAAGTGATTATGGAAAACTCGGTAATTAGCCAAGACTTGTGTTTCACTAAGCACAGTCAGACTTGTATCTTGCTAAATATAGGAAAGGTTCAGTTTTACATCATCTGACAGATTCTCGTTTAACACTAGACAGCCAAAGCAAAAACCAGATTCTCTTTTATGAAGCTGATCCTGCAGCTGGTCATTAGAATTTTCCACAGAAATTTACTCTTCCTGGATTAGAGAAACTATAATGAATGGTGAAATTTAGGCACCTTCTGTGATACAGTTCAGAAACTGGGCCTCTTATGGTTAAGACCAAGTGAAAGGGTCCTCTGTCTCTCTAAAAACATTCATATTAACATTAACAGGAAGGGAAAATGTTATGTAGAGACATTCATCACCATGATTTCTTATTTCTACAGGATATTACATTACAGGATGTGACCTAGTATTACAACCCAGTCCAGAAGATCTACGCTCTTACTGGATATACATTTCAGTTTCAGACTTCAAGAGATTTCATCCACGTGAACTCTTGCAAAAGCTCTGATTCTTTTATACCTTGAGTTCACATGCAGAGAAACAAGCAAACACTTTTTCTTTCAGAGAGTTCTTTTTTGGTAAGAAAAGAGGCATTTTGGCAAAAAGGGTTTGAGAGATAACATGTAAACCAAGGAAAAACATTTCACTACAACACCCAGTACAAAGAACTCAATTCACAAAAGCATTGCACTTCATAACAACTAACTAGACAAACACCAACCCAAACTTGAGTGGAATATACACAACTTAAATACAGACAAAAGGTGTTTAAGTTGCCCACAGGACTAAAAGAAGAGAGATTAAAAGAAAGAATAAAGAGTAAAAGAGAGGAGAGAAAAATAGAGTTATGACTAAGGAGGTAATACCTTGGCAACTTCAAGGACAACAGGTGAGGCAAGATGGAGACTTCATGCATGTCTGTTTATAGACTTTGGCTATTATGACTAAAATAACTTTGTGTCAAAATATTTAAAAATTTTGCTTACATATTGCAATTTCTATTTCTTCTTCTGAGCATGCACAGGATCTGGGGAATCTGTTTAAATTTCAAGTGTGATTTGTACAGCCTCTCCTTTGTCCAAGTGCCGTGTAGGGTATTTCTTTATGTCCTGTGTCATCCCCTATGAAATTATCACATAGACATAGCTGACACATATGTTTAATCCAAGGGATTTAAAATAAATTTCCTTAATTTATATTGTTATGCATACGTGCATATGTGTAATATAATTATAATAAAATAAATATAATATTTAACAAATAGATAATATAATAGATAAATATATTAAAATATACAAAACTAGATACAACATTAACTATATAACTATAAATAGATAATGTAATATTTAATATATACATAGTTAAAACAGCCACTTCCAAGGACTGCTAAAAAAACTTATATTCTTTTTCTAAGAAAGTAGAGGAATATTGAAAAATAGCTTTGGAAGAAAGGAAGGAGAAACATTTTTTAGAATCCAGGGGCAAGGACTGTATAAACTACTGGTTATAAAGGTTTTTCCATATGGTCTCTGACATAATCTTAAGAAAAGAACACTATGTTTTGTCTAGGTGAAACAATGGCTAAGATAAATTTCCTTACAGAGAACAGATTAAAAGTCATTTAACAAATTTGGAACAGCTTATTGTCCTGAACACAGAATTTGACACTTGCCTGATAAAACTTTCCTCAAGCCCAAAGAAAATGCTATTCAAGGAATGGCAGTCTCTATTCAATTCTATGCAAATTCCATCTGAAAAGTTGAGCAAAATAATTCGTTAATGAAGCTTTATTGTGTCGTGTTCCTAAGTATGATGAATTTACATATTTAAAAGGAATTTTAAGGAAACAAAAGTATATTATTTGGATTAGCATAAAATATTAGAAACAGAGTTCTGAATAATTCATGATTTATTAACTGCATAAATTTTATTTCTCTATTTTAAAAATAGATGGAAGTAAGAATATTTTCAGAGGAAAAAAATACAGTAGTTTTGCACACGCTATTATAGCTGCTCAGATGTTTTAAGAGCCTGAGATATTTTTTGTACCTGTTTAGCTGTTAAACAAAAATATGCATCTTTGACTAGTCTCTTTTTATTTGCCTTTAGTTTGTAAACATCGTAGACATTATCCTGTTCATTAGAAACAAATGCTACATAAGAATGCATAACTATAAACTTCAAAATATTTACATTTTTATGTTCATTTCAATCACTTGAATTAAAACAAACAAAACCAAACAAACAAAAAAACAAACAAGAAACAAAACCAAACCAAACTTCTGGTCTTAGCTGCTATTAATTTTAAATTTGCATTTATCCACATAGTTTGGCTGAGATGTAGGCCGTATGTTTTATTATTCATAGGCCAAAGTCTTCATCAATCAAATAATGGCATGTTGACTCATGCAATTACATAGAAGACTGTATTTTGATATGTAGCCAATCCACTGAAACAACTTACCAAGGAAAAATGTGTTGANTACAAAGAACTCAATTCACAAAAGCATTGCACTTCATAACAACTAACTAGACAAACACCAACCCAAACTTGAGTGGAATATACACAACTTAAATACAGACAAAAGGTGTTTAAGTTGCCCACAGGACTAAAAGAAGAGAGATTAAAAGAAAGAATAAAGAGTAAAAGAGAGGAGAGAAAAATAGAGTTATGACTAAGGAGGTAATACCTTGGCAACTTCAAGGACAACAGGTGAGGCAAGATGGAGACTTCATGCATGTCTGTTTATAGACTTTGGCTATTATGACTAAAATAACTTTGTGTCAAAATATTTAAAAATTTTGCTTACATATTGCAATTTCTATTTCTTCTTCTGAGCATGCACAGGATCTGGGGAATCTGTTTAAATTTCAAGTGTGATTTGTACAGCCTCTCCTTTGTCCAAGTGCCGTGTAGGGTATTTCTTTATGTCCTGTGTCATCCCCTATGAAATTATCACATAGACATAGCTGACACATATGTTTAATCCAAGGGATTTAAAATAAATTTCCTTAATTTATATTGTTATGCATACGTGCATATGTGTAATATAATTATAATAAAATAAATATAATATTTAACAAATAGATAATATAATAGATAAATATATTAAAATATACAAAACTAGATACAANTCTCTATTCAATTCTATGCAAATTCCATCTGAAAAGTTGAGCAAAATAATTCGTTAATGAAGCTTTATTGTGTCGTGTTCCTAAGTATGATGAATTTACATATTTAAAAGGAATTTTAAGGAAACAAAAGTATATTATTTGGATTAGCATAAAATATTAGAAACAGAGTTCTGAATAATTCATGATTTATTAACTGCATAAATTTTATTTCTCTATTTTAAAAATAGATGGAAGTAAGAATATTTTCAGAGGAAAAAAATACAGTAGTTTTGCACACGCTATTATAGCTGCTCAGATGTTTTAAGAGCCTGAGATATTTTTTGTACCTGTTTAGCTGTTAAACAAAAATATGCATCTTTGACTAGTCTCTTTTTATTTGCCTTTAGTTTGTAAACATCGTAGACATTATCCTGTTCATTAGAAACAAATGCTACATAAGAATGCATAACTATAAACTTCAAAATATTTACATTTTTATGTTCATTTCAATCACTTGAATTAAAACAAACAAAACCAAACAAACAAAAAAACAAACAAGAAACAAAACCAAACCAAACTTCTGGTCTTAGCTGCTATTAATTTTAAATTTGCATTTATCCACATAGTTTGGCTGAGATGTAGGCCGTATGTTTTATTATTCATAGGCCAAAGTCTTCATCAATCAAATAATGGCATGTTGACTCATGCAATTACATAGAAGACTGTATTTTGATATGTAGCCAATCCACTGAAACAACTTACCAAGGAAAAATGTGTTGAAGTGAACCAAGAAAATTTAGCAGCTACTTTGAAAAAGAGAAGGAAAAAAAATTACTCTTTGTACTTAATAGTTGTCCAACAGACAAATTACCAAAACAGTTGTTCTCTGACCAAAAGGAAGTGTTATTTCCAATATTTGTAACATCTTCATGTGGATATTGCTCTAAATATTCTCTAAAATTGTGTCATGGTTTAACCCCAACTGGAAACTAAGTATTATGCAGCTAGTCTTTCACTCCTACCGCCACAACCACCCATGGTGGGGAGGAGAATCAGAAGAAAAAAGTAAACCATGTGGGTTGAGATAAGAATAAATAATAATTGAAAAAATCTGAAAATAGCAATAAATAATAATTCTAATAACAATATCCTGACAAAACTAAGTATGAAAACAATAACAATAACAGCAGCAATAACAAATCCAATAATAATAGCAGCAACGATAAGGGGAGGGAGAGAGCAACAAAACCCAAGAGAAAAAGGTGATATACAATACTGACAACTGGTGCCCAGCCCATGCCTGAGCAGCGATCATTCCGTTCTGGACAACTTCCCCAAGTTTATGTACAGGGCATAGTGTTTTTTGTTATGGGATATCCTATTGATCAGTTACTGATCACCTGTTCTGGTTGTGCTCCCTCTCAGCTTTTTGTGCAGTTCCTCACTTGTAAGCACAAGACCCTAAAAATCTCTTTACTGAGGGTAAGACTATATAGCAACAGCCAAAACACCAGTGTATTATCAACACTATTCTCATCCAAAATCCAACAAGTGCAGCATTTATACCAGTAACCAAGAAGAATATGAGCTCTGTCCCAGCTGAAACCAGGACAAACAGCAATACCAGTTTTTTATCCTCTGAAGTAAAGTACACTCTCCTTTTGCAAATAGTCTAAAAATCTAGTGCTGTAGGTTAGTTTGTTGAGACAGCAGTGTAATCTAAAGAAAATACTTAGAAGCAGATACTGATTACTTGCCAGTATGGCCTTAAAAATCCACTGAAATGATTGCTCTTGCTGCTCAAAGAACCAAATACACTAGGATTTTTACTAAACCTTTTCCATTCTACTGTTAATATTTTTAGACACAGGCTTTAACTTAACACTGAATAATGGACTTTTTGCCAATATTAGTACACTAATCATTCTGTATTTTAGTTTAGAGGAAAATTCCTATTTTGATGGGAAACCTGTTATGAGCCTCCTGTAAAACAACTTCCAGAAAGTGTATTCTTGTGCAGTTTTTTGGACAAACATACATCTGACATATAGCAATGCAAAAAACACTCCACTCTCTTTCCTAGCCTTTCAGCTCCTTCCTGACTTGACTGCAACCTAAAAAGGCAAAGACATACACCAAACTTTTTTTCTAGTTACAAGGAAGTTTTAATTGAAAACAAGATGCCAGGCTTGAACACAGCTTCAGCAGATTAGCAGTTAAATTAAAAAGGGCTTTTCGCTTAAGTTCCAGTGTTGATATGTCACTGTGCCCTGTCACTCAGAAAAGCGATAGGGCTTTGTTATCAGCACTGAGCACAGGCAGCCTCCTGATGTAGAGGCAGACTAAAATAGGCTGCCAAGGTGATGAAGGCACCATGCACATGTTGCATCCTCCTGTGTAGGGCGATGAGGATGGGCTCTGTGGACACAATGCTCTGCTCAGACAGACTGATCACCTCCCAGGCCTGGTTTCCTGACTAGAAACAAAAAAAGAAAAAAATGAGCTGATGGCAAAAATATTCATCCTAAAAGATGTTTACTTAAAAGAGCATAAAAGAATTCAGAGACTACAGTAACATTTTTCATTAACAAATGATTCCTTTTATATTTGCTTATTATCCCTTGTGGTAGGACAAGTCTTTGTGGGTCTAGTAATTGTTGAGAGTTCTGTGTGGGCAGAAGCTACAAGATTTGAGGGATGTTCCTAATTTACATTGAGATTTTAGATGCAGAAGAGTTATAAAAATGTTATTCTCAGCTTCCATTACTAAGAATTAGTATAATTAATATTGCCATGCTTTTTACATAGTTCCAGCCTGTAGTGCTCCAATAGAAAATGTTTTTGTTTACTTTTTTCACCCTTCAGGAGCCTGCCATGGCAATCTGAATATCGCCCATTTTATACTTTATTCTGTCTAATCTTCTCAGACACCTATCTTATTTTTTGCAACAAAATTTTCATGTGTTCTCTACTTGCTACAGTAAAGGGAAGACACCTAGCATATAATTTTCTATCTTCCTTGTCAACCAAGACTGAACCATACTGGAAGGATTTTGTAGCTACACAGCAATATTATGGCAGTCATGTGTTCTCCCTCCTCAGCTATAAGCTAGCTATGTCTTTTTGCACAAAATAAAGTTTGCATTCTATTCTCATGTGTTTCGAATCTCTGTGTATTTAGAACAGAAGTTTTTACTTTTCCTTTTTCTCCTTTGCATTTTTAAAATGAAGCAACCCAAAATTTAAAATTAGGTTTAAGTGATAAAAATTTTGACTTTAAGCTGTTCAATTCATCTCGTAAGCTTTGCTGCTGCAACACTGTGTTAATTGAAAAGCCAACTAATCCATCAAATCTGAGATAAAAGGTGTTGAATATGAATAAATTATCCTAGACAACACACATACAATTATTATTAACATGTAACGTATGTGTTACTTCACAAGCCATTGCAGTTGCTTTCTTGTTCCTTGATGAGTTCTTTGCTGTTGGGTAGTCTACCATGCAAAAACAGCAGCAGGTGTGAAGTATATCCTGGTATGGACCGACTGCAGCAGGTGTGAAGTATATCCGGGTATGGACCGACTGTATTTAAAAAAAAAAAAAAAAGAGATCCATGACATACCCTGGCACTGGAAGAGCTTGGAATTATCATCATAGTGAACTGAGTCATAGAATCATAGAATATACAGAGTTGATAGGGATCACCAAGTGCAACTCTTGGCCCTGAACAGGACAGCCCCAAGAGTCACATCATGTGCCTGAGATCATTGTCCAAATGCTTCTTGAACTCAGGCAGGTTTGGTGCTGTGACCATTTCCTGTTCCAGCACCCAACCACCCAAAGGGTAAAAAACCTTATCCTGACATCCAACCTAAACCTTCCCTTACCCAGCTGTTGGATAGAATTTAATATAATAGAATTGCAGGCTTGGGGTGTTTTATACTCAATAGGTTTAGTTTCTGTATGAAGCTAAAATATGTTTCAATATGCTATACAGCACATCTTTATATATGTATTTCCTTTTGTTTTGAAGATGTTATATTATGGAAAAGCACATTCTCTTGGAAAATTTTTGTATTCTAGCTAATGAATAAATATTCCTATTGTTATTTAAAGATATGTGCTTTGCTTTTTGCTTACTGCATGACTTTGGTTTCTCATTTCTTGTAAACTGTTTTAGCAAAAATATCAGAGTCAAGTAGGTGTGCGGAATTCTTAAGAAATTACAAGATTCTGTTATTATATTAATTTATGGACCCTTTAATTACACAGATTGTAGATATAGATAAATAACTTTTCGCTACAATTTTTTCAAGCTAAAGCGTTTGAAATTGAAAGTTATGATTACAGTTAGTTTCACACATAAAGTTTCTGGGTTTATTATTACATCTATCTGGAAAAGTAGCCATGGAAAAGAATACCACAAATGGAATTACAGTTTTAAAATTTTTTAGTTTTTTTTAAGAGCTTAACCTAGATAAAACTGAGAGACTGAAAGTGACTGTCGTTGCATGGGCATGATTTAATTTGGGTCTTCACTAAATCTAAAGATTTTGGTGATTTTTAGAGACAGAAAATCTAGAAGACAAACACACATTTTCTTTCTCCTTTTCTCCCTTTCTGCTAAATATATTTCATCATTCCAGCTGGACTTTCTGAAAGCAGATCCACAAAGTATACAATAGTTCCTTTTGTCAGTGAATACACTAAGATAGATAATGTCATTAACACTGCAAAGGATTTGCAAGTATATATGAACTAAATGAGATTGAGTCAGGCATGACAAATTTTATTGAATTAATTCTTGTTTAAAAAAATATTTTTTTCTAGGTGAAGGTCATTGCACACACTGTTAGTCACTCAGAACATACAAAGTTGCTATTAGGTCAAAGAGGAGGAACTAATACTGCAATTCTACAATCAAAGAAACAGAACACAGCACTGTGGGAACAGTAGGAGGAAATATACATTTGCAGTGGAACAGAGGCAATTTGAGTCCTTGTTTGCATTTTTATTAATTAAAAAACATACTATAAAAGAATCCAGAGGCTGTAATTGAAAAGTATTTACTAGCTTGAATTGAAACTGGTGGAAGATGAAATATCCAAAGAAAAACAGCTTGTTTTTATTCATGGCAGAAGGTTGTGGGTACTTTTTTGCACTTTCTTTTAACTTCTAAATGCCTTTTCTCTATGCTTAACCTTTGTACACAATCAATTTTGCAGCATCTTAAAAGTGGAATTACAGTCAAAGTACTTTGACATGAACAATATAAAATATAAACATCTATCTTGGAAAATTTCTGAGTTATCTATCTACTTCTATTAAATATAGCCCATAATTAAGGGTTAATTTATTTATTTTTCTGCAGTTTTCTAGGCATACATGGTAATTTTACAGTTTAGTAAAAGAGAATTTTTTGTTGGGGGGGAGGCTGCAGATTTGTCTTGTTCTGGTTATTTTTCTGGGATGTATGGAGATGCATAGAGGAAGAACCACAGTGTCTGAGGCTGGTTGTCACTTCTGGATATCATCTAGTGCAACTCCCTGCTCAGAATAGGGGTAGTTAAAACAAGTTGCTCTGGATGTGTTCTATGCAGGTTTTAATACCTCTAGGGATGGAGACTACACAGCCTTTTTCGGCAATCTCTGCTGGTTTTTGACCACCTTCAGAGACAAAATATTTTTCTTGTGTTCAGATTGAGTTTCAAAATTTTCAGGGTTTGCCCATTCCCTTGGCCTTTTTGAAGTTCTGGGAGATGCTTAATAAAGTCCCGTTATCACATCCTTTAATATGATGTCTGTATTCTTGTGATGCAATCCAGGACACAGTTTCCTAAAATGTCTGCAAAGGTACACTGTGGATTCAGGTTCAGCTTGTTGTCCATCTGGACATGTAGGATTTGCATAATCCTACAGGGGATGATAAAAGTCTTTAATGTTACATGTAACACAATTTTTTACATTTCTTGCCAGAAGAGCTTTAGTGAATCCAGGATTATACTGCAAATATCATCACTAGAACTGAAAAAAACCCCAATTCCAAGGTGTGACTCAGATACTGTCAATAAGCTTCCTTTGAACCTGCATTTTCCCTTATTACATTTTCTGCTTCTCTCACATGCAAGCTGGTGTTTTACTTCTGTACGTCATCCATTAAATTTCTGTATTTTTCTGGTGCTGGATGATGCAATCTATAAAAGGATATTACCTTTCATTGAGGAATAAGTTTCCAGAATTTTACATTAGCTGTTCTTAGTGCTTGTAACCAGGTAAAGAATCAAAGCAGCAATGAACCACAAAGTCAAACCAATTTTCCCAGTGTCTTCATATTACTGATCCACCCCAGTGATTTTACCTTTCTGGAAGTCCAAAGGGTTATGTACATTCAAAACCAGTTGTGTCTGAAATAAAATAAAAGAGTGGATATATTAAAAAAATGTAGAACCTATTGGTTGCTTGCATGACTATATGCAAATTAATGCTATTGTAGATATCTGGCATGCAATGAAAGTTTTACTATTTCTCTTGGAGCATAACTCTATTTAAGAGAATATTCGTAACTTAAATAGGCCCTAGAATATCATTCACATTTTATGGATATATATACAATATCACTTGCACAGGATTTGCAATTTTTATTATCAGAGACCAAACAAGCAACTGAGTAAAATCTGTCAAATTATGCTGTTCTATTTAACATGAATACACATCCAACCCTCTCTGCAAGAAATGAATTGTAATTTCATGCTGTAAGAGTTCACAAAACAGAGAACAGATCATTCAGATTTCCATTTTTAAAAGAGACTGCTAGATTACAATGAGACTTATGATAATTTATAATTTCACATGCCATAACCTATGTTAACAGTCTTAAAAATTGCATTTCTAAGGGCAGTATAGAAGTTCTACAAAGTACTTAGTAAAATTACTTTAAAAACCATAATACTGCTGAAGTGTAAATTGCTTTCAAACATCTGTCCTATCACTACATTGTCTATATAGTGTCATCACTATATGTCCTAAGTGTTTTTCAAAACTCCAGCTTTTGGTCTAAAATTCACTATATTTTGGGGGAAATTGCACTCAGAATCCACTCATTTGAATCATTAGGCAAGTAGACCTAGAACTTCTACTTGATTTTTTTCAAAAAACATGATACAGTTAAAGTACTGCCTTGAGCAAATTCCTTGAGTAATATTATTATATATTAATCAATTTGATATTTAAAAAACATTAACTAGAGGATTAATTGTAGAGGTTTTTCTTTTCCTGTAAATTGATAGGGATGTAATCTAATAATAGTATAGGGAAGACACTGATTTATTGTCTCTTATTTATTTTTACTTTTGCTTTAATGTCATTGGAGGGTTTCTGCTTATTTCCACCAGTTAATTTACAGTAGAAAATATGTACTGCATTAAATTTAGTTTCAGTTTTCACATTAAAATTCCTTTATACTTCTACAACACCAATATAACTAGGAATTCTGTTTTGAGTTAATGATTAAGGTCATTAGGGAACAAAAAAGCCTGTAAACCCTATAGTTTTCATTATGAAAGTATAGTGTGTGATTATCTTGGCTTTAGTTACAAACTAGTTCTGATTAACTAAAAATAAATGTATTAGAAACTGTATCTAGTACAATAAACCTGTAACACTCCTTGCGTATGTAACCAGCTAGGTTAAAGAATTGCATAATTTCTGACAAAAAAAAAATTAATACTCCTGTTTGCACATTTTTAAAAACAAAGAACAGGTAAAGGATCATTTAATGTTATTTCTCTTTGTTTTAATTTTTTATGCTTTTGTTTTGCATTG
>VYXB01002614.1:52413-84576 GCA_013397135.1 Pachyramphus minor | reverse complement strand
CACTTGGTGTGTTCACCCTGGAGAAGAGGAGACTGAGGGGAGACCTCATTGCAGTCTACAACTTTCTCCTGAGGGGAAGAGGAGGGATAGACACTGATCTTTTCTCTGTAGTGGCCAGTGACAGCACTTAAGGGAATAGTCTGAAATTGTATCAGGGAGGTTTAGGTTGGATATTAGAAAGAGGTTCTTCACTCATGTGTTGGTTAGGCGCTGGAACAAGCTCCCCGGGGATGTGGTCACAGCACCAAGCCTGACAGAATTCAAGAAGGATTTGGACAATACTCTTGAGCACGTGATGTGGCTCTTAGGGAAAGTCCTCTGCAGGGCCAGCAGGTGGACTCAGTGACCCTTGTGGGTCCCTTCCAACTCAGCATATTCTGTGATTCTGTGATCTTTCATGGTCCTTCTTAATCCTATCTCCCTCTTTTCCATTTCACCTTCACCCAGAAAGCAGCATTTCTTTGGATGAACACTGTCAAAACTTTTACCTACATTGACTGCATCAGCCAATAAAATGCAAATGCTGCAGGGCATCATGGAGAGCTTGAGTGACCTAGGGTATACTAGGTAAATAGACTTTCTGCAGTCATGCCCTGACAGTAGAGAAGTGTCTTGCCAGTAAGCAGGCACCATAAGTAACTTCAGGTTGTATTTGTAATGTCACAAGGGCATTGTACTTGTCATATGAAATTATTACTGGCAGTTGATGGGAAATCTGAAGTGGTGAAATGATTAAAGCACACCTGTGATCATATTATCAATAAAAATTAAAATTACCTGTCTCAGCTGACTTTTTCTGCTGTCATATACTGTGCACCATTTCCATGGTAATGAAACATTTACACAGCTTATCCTAGTTTCAGATAATGTATTCCCCTCAGGTGTATGTTTTTTATCATCATCCATTTTAATGTATGAATGCTGGCGTTGTAGGTGATTGCAGATGTGCCATAATCCTTAGTTTCTGCAAATAGTCTCTCCCTTCCCACTCTTGCTACTCAGGTATTTATAGCTCTGTCACAAAGCCATTGACGAAATGTTGTAGATGTCAGTACATTCAAAGTTTCTTTGAAAAGACTTAGTAGATGAATTGATACAGAAATAATATGAAAAGTTTATCTAATATAGTATACTCATTTCTAGACTACAATTCTGTATCACTATATCACATTTTTATGGACCATACAATCTAAATGTATTTTTTCAGAATGTTTTAATAAGTTAATAGGAAAGACTGAATATTTAAAATACCCAATAATTTATAACACATACTTTTTTATTTTGAAAAATATGTTGATGAAATTATATTTCTCCTTAGTTTTCTCAACACTTAAAATCAGTTTAAATTGTCACAGTGTTTACAGAACCATAGAATGGTTTGTGTTGAAAAGGATCTGGAAGATTATGAAGTTCCAAATCCCTTGCCAAGAGCAGGGACATCTTCCTCTAGACCAGGGTTCTCAGACCCTCATCCAGCCTGGTCTTCTAGACTTCCACGGATAGACACTGATCAAATTTCATCTCCAGCTTCTCTGGGTAACCTCTTCCACTGTCTCACCACCCTCACAGGGAAGAAGTTCTTCCTAACGTCTAACACAAACCTACCCTTTCAGTTTGAAGCCATTCTTCTCTGTACATCCAACATCTGACATGTCCTTGTAAGGAATGGGCCTTCTTGTAGGACTCCCTCAGGTACTGAAACACTACAATTAGGTCATCCCAGAGCCTTCTCTCCTTCTGGCTTAGCAATACCAATTCTCTAGTCTATTGCTTGTAGGAGAGGTGCTCCATCTCTTCAATCATCTTGGGGACGCTTCTCTAGACTTGCTCAAAATTCTTATGTTGGGGACCCCCGAGCTGGATGCAGTACTCTGAGCAGGCTCTCCATAGAGCAGAGTAGAGAGACAGAATCGCCTTCCTCAACCTGCTGGCCGTGCTGCTTTTTATACAGCCGAGGATGAAATCAGCTTTCTGGACTGTTGGCTCATGTACAGCCTCTCAGGCACCAGCATCCCCAAGTCCTTCCTGGCAGGGCTGCTGTCAATCCATTCATCTTCTGGGTCTATATTGATATTGGGGTTTGCCCAAAACCAGGTGCAACACGGTCTTGGCCTTGATGAATATCATGAGGTTCCCACAGGCTCACNCAACCTGCTGGCCGTGCTGCTTTTTATACAGCCGAGGATGAAATCAGCTTTCTGGACTGTTGGCTCATGTACAGCCTCTCAGGCACCAGCATCCCCAAGTCCTTCCTGGCAGGGCTGCTGTCAATCCATTCATCTTCTGGGTCTATATTGATATTGGGGTTTGCCCAAAACCAGGTGCAACACGGTCTTGGCCTTGATGAATATCATGAGGTTCCCACAGGCTCACTTCTCAAGCTTTTCCAGGCCCCTCTGGATGACATCCTGTCCTTTAGATGTGTCAGCTGCACCGCTTGGCTGGGGCATCTGCAAATTTGCTGAGGGTACACCTGATCTCTTGGTCTGTGTCATTAATGAAGATACTAAGTAACACTGGTACCAATACAGACCCCTGAGGACCACTTCTTGTCATTGATGTCCATTGGGACTTTGAGCCATTGATCATTACTCTTTGGATGCAACCATCCTATTAATTCCTTATCCATTGAACTGTCTGACTATCAAATCCATCTCTTTCCAATTTAGAGAGAAGGATGTTGTAGAGGACTATATCAAAGCCCTTACAAGTCCAGACAAATAATATCTGTAGCCCTCCCCACGTCAACTGATGTAGTCACTCCATTGTAGAAGGCTACGATGTTGGTCAGACAGAACTCATCCTCAGTGAATCCTGGTTCAAGAAGGCCACAGTGAATCTGGAACTGAATGTTCATGATCTTGAATCACTTTCCTGTCCTCTGTGTGCCTTACCATAACTTCTAGGAAGATCTGCTCCATGATCTTCCCAGGTAGAGAGGAGGCTGACAGGTCAGTAGTTCCCTGGGTCCTCATTTTCTACCCTTTTTTAAGATGGGTGTAATGTTTCCCTTTTTCCAGTCACCTGGGACTTCACCTGACTCCCATGGCCTTTCAAATATCACGGTGAGTGGCTTAACAACTACACTAGCCTCAGGAGTCTGGGATGCACATGCATTTCACTGGGGTTCCTCAAGTGGTCATGAACCTGATCTTTACTTACAGTAAGTGGGGTTTAGCTCTCTCAGTCTCCATCTTGTGGTCCTTCCACTTGAGAGTGTGGGAAGAGAGGTTGCCATTGAAGGCAGAGAAAAATAATTTCTTGAGTACCTGAGCCTTCTCATCCATGGTTACCAGGTTGCTAAACTTGCTTATCAGAGGCTTCCCATCTTTGACCTTTCTTTTTCTGGACAACATACCTATAAAAATCCCTTTTTTTATTCTTTGGGTCCCATACCAGTTTCAGATTTACTGCTCCAGATTCACTGTGGCCTTCCTGATCCCATCACTATACAACCAGACTGAGTCCCTATACTCTTCATGAACAGAATATCTGTTCATTCTTCCATTGCCCATGCATTTGCTTCTTGTCCGCTAGTTTGACCAGCAGTTCCCTACTCAGCTACTGCTTTCTTGCCTGATGTCTTATTACCTCTTGTATTCTATGGAAGATGTCTTTAAAGATCTGTCAACTCTGACCTCTTCCCTTGTCCCTGAGGGCAGTGGGTCCTATTGACTAATTCCTTGCAGAGCTGGAATTTTGCTTTTCTGAACTTCAGGACATTCACTTTTCTCTTCAGCTGACCCTGGGGACTGCAAACTACATCAATGCATGTTCACCACAGCCCAGGTTGCCTCCAGTCTTGACATCCCTGATTAGCTCGTGTACACTGGTGACCATCACATCCAATATTGTGTCCCTTCTGGTTGGTATGTTTATTAGCTAGCTTAAGAATTTATCCTCCATGCATTCCAGGATCTCATGGATTGCCTACATCTGCCATGCTACTTTCCCAGCAAACTACATGTTGGTTGAAGTCCCCCAGCAGGATGACAGCTTGCGGGCTGGAACAAGAAGGCTTTGTCAATAGTTCCTGGTGTAGAAGGGCAACCCCTACACCTCTCTGTTCTTCTCTGTCCTTTCTGAAAGGTCAGTAGCCATTGACAACCACACTTCAGTCCTGAGATTTGTCCCATCAAATTTCATTAATGGCACCAGGGTCATAACTTTCTAGCAACACTGCGGCTTCCAACTCCTCCTGTTTGTTGCACATGCTACATGCACTGGGGTACCTCTCTTGGACTGATGGATGTGTTGCCTTCCTAGAGGAACACCTCTTAGTTCCTTTGAGATGTTTTCCTTGTGTTTCCCTGTTGGCTTCTGTTACCTCAGGGCTCCTGTCTCATCTCTGTAAGACTTGAAGTGTGGTCCAGCATGGCTAGCACATCTCAGCGTTGGGGTGCAAGGGGACCTCACCAGCACTCTACCTTTCTGATATTGGTCTGTTATTCCACAGTTTGTTAAGAGCTATATTATCCCCTGCCACCACATTTAGTTTAAAGCCATAGAGCCATATATTTATAGATGAGGCTTGTTTCTTTCTTGCGATGCTGCAGCCTGCAACCATTTTGATCTACTCCCTTCAGTCTGACAGGGCCCTCTTGATCTGAGTCTCTTTCTGGTGCCTGCGCAGGGCTGGAGCATAGTTCCACCAGTCAATCTCACCCTCCCTGATTCTTCCTAACCTTTCTAACTCCTCTCTCAGCTCTATCACAAGGCAGAGCAGATTATCTACCTGGTCGCATAGGTGTTGTCTCTACTGTTCTGTACCAGCACCAGGCTCTGGCACTCCCTGTAACCTTGACAGCTGCATGTTTTCAGATGGGCTCTGTTTGTGTCACCACATCTTTTCTAGTGAATGCTGAGGACATGGCTAGCCATCAAGTGAAAACCATTGCTGAGCTCTTTCCAAGGGAGTGATGACCATCACCTGAGCTCACTGCACAAAATTCCATATGAACAGTTACACCACGACTGTTTGCCCACTCTGGCCACTTGTGCTCCCAGAAGCTGCTCTTGATTGCCCATTATTGCTCCTGTCCTGGCCTGTGCAGAAGAGTCAGAGCTGCCTCTCTTCAGGGTTGCAGGGCTTCAGTGCTTTAGTACTTCCCACTCATGGGCCTTGGGTGCCTCCCTCACCTCTAATTTCTTTTAGAATTTGCCTCGGGAACTCTGCCACAGTCCCTCAGTGTTATTCTTGGCTCCAGAGTGTCTACCGGAGCAGTTCACCTCAGAGTCTTCACTGAAACGTGTTTAATACTGAAAAACTAATCCAAGAAAAAAGTTCTTCATACACGCAAATGTTTGAAGTCTGTTGGTACAACTAAATGAGATATATTTGATGGGGTTCCTATGTCATAGATGCACATTTCTTTCAGCACATCTGTAACTGTGCTATAAGGATTGAGAAAGAGAGTAAAATGCACATATATGAGTCTAAATTCTAACTGTTAACTTCTCAGCATTGTGACTGTCTACTTCACCTCTTACAAGACAAAGTTATTAATTACTCCAATGTTTCCGTTGTGATTTTTTTGTCTTCAATAATGTTTAAGCTGTAAAAATGATAATAATTTGCAATAAAGGTTGCTGGCCAAAATACATTTCACTATCATTAGAAAATTAGGTTTTAATTTTTTTTTCCATTAACCTTTCTTCCTCTTTTTTCAGATGTCAAGTAGTTCTATAAGAAAATTTTGTAGACTCCAAATATCACAGTTTTACAAGGCTGTAAACTCCATCTTACTGTAAAATAAATTTATTTAATTAGTAATTTTTTCTGATTCAAAAGTAACTTATTTGAAATTAGTATTTAATAACTAGTACTGTAAAATATAATAAGTGGGACTTTACAGGACATTAACTTCTGAAACTGGCAGTCCAGCTAAAAGCAATGAGTGACTTCACAGTCACCAAAGAAAACACACCACTGATGATCAATCCTTTGTCCTCTGTATGTCTAAAATCATGGAGAATGAAAAATATTTTCTCAAACTTGCACATCTCAGTTATTATTATCAACAATTTTCAAAACATATTATGATAGCTCAACAGAATCCTACCTTTTAATTGGACTGTTTAAGAGAATGTTGAACTTCATATTTATTGAGATTGTATGCAACATTCAAACACAACTTTTTATCCTGAACATGATCTTGAAACTCTGAAGTGACAAAGCTTAGCTTTGTTTGAACATATTTACAAAATTCAACAAACTGAAAAAGCTAAAACTTAAATAGATCATTAAAAAGAATCTAAATCTATAAGGATAAAGATAAAATAGGGTAGTAACTGAGGGCTAGAGAATAAGTCAGGACTTGGACTCACTGAACCGAGAACAAGCTTTAAGTAAGTATATTCAAGTCATAGGGCAAAGAATAAGGAGGTGATGATAGCAAGTTTTTTTAATTATGGATATAAATAGATGAAAACACATTTCTTTTAGAATTTACACATTATAGGAAAAAAAGGGAAAAAAAACTTCAAGAGAATTTGGATTGGGCATTTTGCTTTAAAGAGTTATGAGATACTGCCTTGTCCACATTTTTGTTATTCTCCTAATTTTTAAAATATGGTGGTTTTTACTGGTTATTGCATATTTTTCTTTCTTTTTTTTTTGTCCTTAATTTTGTGTACAATTTTAATTCATAGTGTAACAAACTAATATTAGGGAAGCTAAGCCTTTTGTTGAAAAGGGGCTTTTTATATTTCCCACAAAATACAAAAAAATAAAAATATAATTTTTTTCAAAAGGTCTGATTTTGAGCTTTCCCAATTAAACTTTTCACTTTTTTCGGTTAATAAATGGGATAATTAGGTTGCATGCTCAAACATATAAATCAGCAGGTGAGTTTTTCAGTATTCTTTTACATGAAGAGAAGAAATGTAAGGGGACTTCAGGATACTGGAGTTATGCTACTGAATATCTCTGGAAATGTCTCAGTCTTGACCTATCTCAGTTTTTGACTACTCTTATGACTTCCTTTTCTTTTTCTCCAAACTACTCCTAGGCCCTGAAAAGTTATCAATTTGTGTGTGTACTTACTACAACAGTGAATGTTCAATGAGATGTTGCTTCCTATCTCATCTGATTTCAATTTAATATTGTAGGGTGTCGCCTTATTGCTCAGACCTTCTCTTTCATGTCTCTTCCTCGAATCTTGGGTGATCATTTCTGTGCTGATCATGTCCACCTCCTTGTATTTCCTGACCTTTAACTTGGGACTGTGTAGAACATCTCTCTTAGGACAAGATGTTTTGTCTTTTTATCTTTTAAATTAAAGGGATTCTTGGGTTTTTTTTTCCCCTGTCCTCACTGCAAAATCTTGATATTTGTCTTAGCTGTTTCTTCTCTTCATTACTGAAGAGACACTTCTGCATCTTTTCCTTATTCTGCTTAAAGCCCTAATGATTAACCTATAACAAGAAATGCACGCTAGTCCTTTCTCCTTCCCTGCCACACACAGATCTCTCGCTGGGTCTTGTCCTCTAATAAATGACATGACAAATGTCATCAAAGTATAGTTCCACTGCTCAGCCTAATAGTCAGAAAATTGTTCAGCAGGTTTGTATCATTAGGTGCACAAACTTTCTTCTGCACCCATCACGCTGACCATCTTTCCTTGTGTTTGTTGCGCCCTTCTAATTAAAGACAGCAATAAAACCAACACAGACCTGTTTTCTTAGAAGAAAATTCTTACTTCTTTGAAGCACTGTAGTTACAAAATCTATGTTCTTTTCAGTGCTGCACCTATTTTTCCTTACTCTGCAGCTGATCTCTTTCCTGGGTCATAAGTTTCAGGAGCTGCAGCTTAGTGTTTAGGTTCTTAATTAGGGTTCATTTTATGTCACTTGAATAAATATAACAATGTGCTTTAACATTGTCACAGGTTACATAGACACAAGTTACAAATAACAGCCATAGTATAATTTATGTTATGAATAATGAGGCAGACCTGTGGATAACTTAGTAAAGGAAATAGTAAATTTTCTCTTGAGGGAGAGAAAATGTTTGACAATTGAGTTTCTTATTCTCATTTGCTCTTGAGCTCACTGCTGCTGCTGCAACAATGTTCTTGAAATTGAATGTTCTGTCTCTGTTGTTAAGTGTTCCTATCCAGTAGATGTAAGATATATCTAGCAGCTGGCGGAAATGGATCAAAAGCAAAACTGTGAAGCATCATGCTCCAATGAGCATCTACTTCAGTTTTGTCTCAAGTAGACAAGGAAATAGAAAAAGCTTAAATGTAGAAATCTTTTGTCTACCTCTAGTTTTAATATTGAAAAAACGTGTTTTTGTTTCATTAACAGTCTCAAAAAGTATTTTGTGATTGATTCTTCTAATAATATTTTTCACATTTATTTTAATCTACAACAATGTGTGCATTTTACTTTCCTAAAATTCAGCCAAACAATCAAGAAAAATCACTAGTAATCACCATTCTCCCTGTGCAGTAAACGTAACAGATCAAATATGTTATTTGGTCACTGTATAACATACCATACAGCAAACGTAGTGAATTATCCAAAATGGTGAGATGTAATTCTATCATATTCTATATGGTAATTTTACATTATTTCCCATACTGAAAACACAAAGCTGATATAACAGATTATCATTATCATTATTCAAGAAACATGTAAGCAATCACTTCTATTTTAGAAAGTTAGCACATTCACTCTGCACTTAAACTTGGTAAGGGAGAACATTCATGCACTAAAAAAAAAAAATTTGCTTTACTATTTTTCTATTAAGATCTCTGTGGGAGTTATCTTCCCCTGTGTTGCAAGGGAAGGATTTAAGTAAGAGCCTTTAAAACACAAATGTTGCATTTTTTGTGGCCTGACAGGTTTTGACATCACTAATCATCATTCCACAGGTAATTGTATGGGTAATTGTTCAGTCAATTCTTTTGATGTACAATTTATTTTATAACTGAATATCACTTCAAGACTTTTTTTTTTTTTTGATGGATGAATATTTGCTTGAAAGTGCCAACATTATTGTGAGAGGGTTCACCACGTTAAAAAGAATTGTTTCTTCTGGTTGTTTCTTTCTTGCTATATATTTTTTCCTGTACTTGCTAAATAACACTAACCAAAATGAAGATGTTTTATGTTTAATCTTTTGAGATCATGTAACATACGTATGACCAATTGTTATATCTATTATACCAAAACATACTTTTTCAGTTTATATAGTACGTATATTAAATTTCTGAAAAGTCTTTGTCATTAGTTATTCTATTTGTGTTGAAATTTGTCACATTAAAAAAAAAAAGTGTTAAATATATTTCAATACACCAGACTTTCTATCACTTTTTTTATAGGAAGTAAACAGTATCATTTAGTTCTACTATCATGAGTTGTGAATAAGAAACATAACAACTGAGATAGATTTCCTTAAATTTTAGTGACTTGGTCAGCTTTTAAGACAGACTTTTTAAGTTCTGTACCTGAGCTTTTGAATATGAGGTCATTAACAGGAAAGAAAACTCTCTCCAAGACGCTTTTTATTAAAAAAAAAAACAAGCTCTTGCACCTGCTGAGTTTTAACGTATTAAACCATGTATTTAATGTATAAAACCATGTATTTCTTTATAAAATGTCTATAAAATGTAGGCATCAAATGTGTTAGCTGAAGGAATTTTGTGGACATGTATGAAATTGTTCAGTGGTAATGATTTTATGAAAATAAAATGGGGTAGGACTGTTATATAGCATAGGAAAGAGGAAACTGTAAAAATTTTAATGCAGTTCAAGACAGGTTACGTCTAAAAAGTGAAATCATGAGTGCGAGTTTATTCTACAACCTGTAAAAGACACATCCATTGAAGATAAAGTGAGACTATATATAGGCCTGTCCCCTGGTTTATCTGCTCTCTCTTTTACTATATGATGGTATATACAAAATCCACAAATAAAGTCTTTCTCTTAAATCAGGCAGAAAGCTCATAAGTAAATAAACAAACAAACAAACAAATAAATAAATAATATCTCATAACTTCTTTTTTTTGTTGTTTTTGTGTAACATTAGGAAATGCTTGTTTACCCAAATAAAGAACATTTTATCATGGGAATATCTAAGGTTTTTTAAATATCTAGAAAATTACTAGGAGTAATATGAAGTTTCAGAGGTGTCAGGATAACAACCATCTACTGTTCCTGAATGTTATTCAGCAAATTAAATACATACATTGACCCAAACTTGTGAACGTTAAATCGTCCCCTGAAAAGACTTGACAAGTCACCAAATCTATTCCTCTCCTGTACAACGTATTTATTTAATCTATTACATTCAAAAATCTTACATAGTCTTCAAATAAAACTTAAAAAGATAAAGAAAAATTTGTTCTTACATTCATTACCAGACCCAGACACTTTTCTGAAGAATTCAAAGATGGAACTACTATTGTCAACTTTGGCAATATTAGCACAGCACTGTTGTGTATCTGATGACAAAGGAATTTAAGTGCAACATAAGGCCATGATTTAGAATAGTTCTATATGAATAAATGAGTATATAAATGTTGCGATTTTTGAAGACACAATGTGATCCAAGAGCTTTTCAGGGACTTAAAGGGGTGAAAAGTTCAATTCCTAGGTTTCCTAAAGCAAAACAAATGCATCTGTACCTTTTAATATGTAGGACTGAGTCTTGACTTAACTGAGAGTAAATCTGGAGAAAATTATTTTTGTGTTGGAAGAAGAGGAGATGTTTGGGGTTTTTTTTATAACCAGATTTAATTGAAACATGTAACAACCATCTAAAACTTCTGAAAGTGTTTGAGGTTTAGAATACCCTGAAAGGAAAACATCCATGATTAAAAGGGATACAAGGCAGACACAGATGTTTTTTCACAGATTTATGTATGTTTAATACATTCTAAAATGTATTTCTTATAACATATCATACGTGGAAAATCAAGCCCCACAACTTAAAAAAAGTCAGTTAAGATTTCCTATAAACCCTAAATTTGGAACTGGTACTATATGTGTAAACACATTTGTCATAGATAGAACTCAGCTACATACTCATGTCTTTTAATGACACTTTTCAAAAAGAATCATTAATTCTGTATTCTTTATCTTTTGGCTAACAATTCAAAACACAGTGTAAATTGCAGAAATATGAGCCATCTCTCCTAAAAATTCGTTTAGTGAAAGCTCTGCTCTGAACTTATAGAGGGCTATAAAGCTCTATTTATAATGAAAAAACCCAAAACTCTGGGCATCAAAAATTGATCACACAAAACTTATTGATACTTTATAATTTTATCTTTAATCTCCCTGCCTCAGTGTCTCTCGTGTAAAATGACATTATATTGCCTCATCTCATTAGATTATAAAAATCTACTAATTAGTATTAGTAAATATCTAGAATCTCACAACAAAAACACCACGGAAAATTCCATAGGATAGTTAATAATTCTACCTTCAAAGAAAAATTTGAATAATTGTCAGTAACAAGGGGCAGTAAATAATACTGGAAAATACTGAATTTCTTTAATTCAACTGATAACATCAGGAAATCATTAATTACAAGCCTGAATATGCTTTTAGAAAAATAAACAAGCTTCTGAATATCTGGGTAAAAAGCATATTTTTATTTTTTCTCCAATTATATAGTTATTTTAAGAAAGGATATTCTGCCTTATGTAAAGCTTACTTTGAAATAAATACATAGTGGAAATCTTAAATACCATTCCCTGACTTTGCAGCTGTCTTGTTTCATGTAGTGTGTTTCTGCATGTAGTACTTTCATGAAATGTTCATATAAAAAGAGAAGTCTGTTATACAAGACATGTCTGCCATACTGCTGATTAATGATGTACACAAATTTCTCCTCTTCTCTTTCTAAAGTTCATGTGTCTGCAGTTGTGAAAATTTTGGCATTTTTAAAAAAGTGGTTGAACTTATGATTTTTTAATTGTTTTTTTTTCTGTCTGTGCATAGATGCTATTCTCCATTAATGCGTGTTTCCTATGCACATGAATACTAGGACTGAAAAAAAAATTCTTGGTCTTTTGTTTTTCAACAAAAGTGAGGACTTCGTTATCAACATAAATGTCTCTGCTCATCAGTGAGATAAAAAGCAACTAATTAGTCAGCTTTTTTCACTGATAATGCTCAGCCTTTTCTGAAGCTTTTGCTTCATGCTTTATGATGAGTAGTACCATGTACCACTATAAAATACCAGGATTTCTTAAACAGTGTTATCTGAAATGATGCAACAGTACTAACCTGATTTGTTTTTATATATAATGAATGGTGTGTGATAACCTAAAAAGAAGCCACTATATTTTTTTATAAGTGGTTTTGTAGCATTACTTTTAGTAAATGGAGTTTATATCTGAACTGTACAGGAAAGAGTTCCACAATTTTTGATTTAGAGAAACAATCTGAGGAGAAAGACATCAAAACAATTTACTTACCAACACATCTCTTGGGAAATTCTCTTCTGGAAGAGTTTACTAAGGAATGGGGCATACTGGATCAAAAACAAGCCCTTCAAACAAGACCAGGGAAGTTTATAAAATAAATTTCTATACCTTAATTGGAAGATAATTGTTCGATACAGGAAGTAATGAATTGGATTCTTTGGGGGTTTGTAGAAGTTCAGACAAGATGATTAGAAGAATTCCCTAGGGTTGAGAAGATTTTGAACCATTTCCCTACTGCATAGAGTTTTGACTTTACTATGTGCTTCAGCACAATAATTTCTAATAAGTTGTAGAGTAGATTTTGCCATAGTGCTTAAGTCAACTTTAACACTGGTCCCACAGAGGCATCCTCATGCTCGGTGAAACAGCTCTTAGTGTGCCCCTGAGAGTTCTACCTGAAGGGCAATAATGCACATTTAAATAGTTAATTTGAGAAGTTAGTTGCCATTTTTATGTTTCTAATAAATTTACAGCTATGGTGGCTTTTAGGGATTTAAATGTAAAAAGGTATGTATTTGTATGATAGCATTATAAAAAATAACAAAATATAGTCATGTTGGAGAAACTTTCCGTTCTAATCACATCTTACTGATCTAATATGGCCAAATTTAATATGACCACTACAGACGGATGATTAATAGAGGCATAAACTGGGACAGGAAGAAATTAGTCATCATGTAAGTTTACCAATTAAACCAAAGTTTAATTATGATTTTTCTTTCCAATCAAAATGACTTAGTCTTTTACCAAAGCAATCCCCTTAGAATCACGAGAATAAGAATAACAACCACCAAATTCTTTTATGACTTTGAACATATTACACTTTGTTCTGGGATAAACATTCAAAGAAGTTCAGGGAAATATATATAAAAAACAATGTTATGCACATAACCAATTTGCATTTTCATCTGATCCAGTATCAGTCTTTGATGGTTTTCTGCCTCTTTCTATCAACAATATCTTGTTTTTTAGCAGCTGCAAGGTTGGTTGCTTTTTTTGTAAAATGTTGGTTTTGCCACACATCTTAAAAGAACCAAAAAGATAAAATTGCATAAAAAGTCCATAATTTTATACATTCTTACTTTTTCCATTAATGCATGTCTCATAGTACTCCAGATAATGAGTAAGCAGTTGTGAAATACTGATTGCATGGTTTAGCATGTAGTGTTTTCTGTATCTTTGTTTTTTCATTGTTTGGGATTTGGGGAGTTTGTTGTTATTTTTCTGTTTTGTTTTCATCTATTTTTTAATTCAGTGTAAATTCCTAATACGTAACTCCCAATTCCCAGAAACGTAAAAAGTCTTCTGAGAAGTTTGAAACATCAGCTCCATGCACTAACCTCCTATTAGTTAATATGACTTCATGGAAGGTCCATACATAACAGAATGGTTAATCTTCTCTGGAATTGTCTTTGTTACAGTTTAAATTAAAGCTATTTGTTCATAATTATGTTAGTTATTTAGTCTTTGACTAACCTGTTTGAGTTCATTGGGCCTTTTAGCAGTATTCATGATATATACTCATGAAAGATTAACAAAATTTAGTGGAAAATATCTTGAGTCTTTTTCTGTTTCTCTCCACATTTGTTGCAAGGTTAAATCAGAAGATTCATGAGAGTTTGAATGGAAAAACTTAGTGATTTGATAGTCACAGGAACTACCAGATCCTTAACTATTAATTAATTAATTAGTTAATTGTTAGATTGCAGTCTGCATTCGAGACTGTTTCATCACCGCTGCTATCTAAATCAGAGCTTGCCAAACCTGTGGAAGGCCTAATAACACATTGTGGAAACTTTTCTAATTACACTATTCTAAATAAATGGCACACGTTGGGTTTCAAAGGGTTTTGTCCCAACACAACTGTATCACTTTTGGCAAAATTCATGTCTTTTATCTTATTTAGCTGTGCGAATGAACCTCAGACTGTGAGAGGTCATTACAAATCACAAGGCTTTGGCATCCGTAACTGGTTTCCTTCCAGACTACCAAAGGGCTTAACCCGACTTTCTAAAAATTAATTGGTTTAAAAATATTACAAAGTTAATTAGGAACCAGAGGCATTGTAAAGATAAAAAAAAGGACCAATCTTACATCTGGTAAAAGCAAGATATTGTTGATAGAAAGAAGCACACAGCCATCAAAATCTCAACTCTTTCAGAGCCTTTCAAGCAGTATACATCTTATTATTTGCTTTGGGAGAGGCAAGCAGTTTCCAGCTCCTGGTTTTCTTTATTCACCTGAGTGCCAAGAGAGCAGCAACAGCGGGCATGACTCTGCAAAGAAGAGTCTACCAATTGCCATGGGAAGATGTGGGGTAGGCAGGGCACATCCCCAATACATACGGCCAAGGTCAGCTGAGCCGGTCCATGATGGTGACCAAGGTCACTGGCAGCCTTGAAACCATGAGGCATGTCCACAGTGACAAGTCAGGTCAAGCTCCTGGATCAGTATCAGATTGTGGATGAGCAGTGACAAGGCTAGGCATTGGCACAGATGCAACAGAGAACCCTCCCTCAAACTACCAGCAAGGACAGAAGTCTCCCCTTGAAAGCAATTCCCCAGCAAAGGACTGGAGGAGCCAAGGCTCAGCACAGCTTCTTAGAGATTTTTTTCAAAGAGCTCTTTTAAAGGCCAAACACCTGAATTATTATTATTTAAGCTATCCCTGAGCCCAGGCATACAAACCTCTGGAGTAAGAAGAAATGCACTTGGAGTCCAGATGCTGAGTTTATTATTTATCAGCACCTTTCTTCAGGACCTGCTTCGCAGTTCCGCCTGCTCCTTATACCCACATCTCATTACATTCAAAATCTTCTAATTGGCAAAAGGTAACTCACTGCATATTATGAAACAAGAACTTATTGTGAGTTGAACTAACACTTTCAGACAGAAAATTTTAACAATATAATGATAATAACAGTCTGGAGAAGGACAATGAAGCTGGTGAAGAGGCTGGAGCAAAATTCTTATGAGGAGGGGCTAAGGGATCCTGAAGAAAAGGGGAGATGTTTTGCTCTCTACAACTACCTGAAATGAGGCTGTAGCAAGGTAGAGGTCAGTCTCTTTCCACAGGAAAGTGACAGGACAAGAGAAAATGTCCTCAAGTTGTGTCAGGGGAAGTTTAGATTAGATATTAGGAAAAAAGTCTTCACAGAAAGGGCTATAAAGCATTGGAGTAGGCTGTCCAGGAAAGCTGTGGAGTCACCATCTCCAGGTGTGTTGAATAAACGTGTGTATCTGGCTTAAAAAATTTGAGGACATGGTTTAATGGTGAACATAGTGATGACACTAGTTTGATGGTCGGACTTAAAGATCTTCAAGGTCCTTATAACTTTAATGATTCCAAGATTCTATGACTTTATGAAATAAAACTCAACTATTATTGGTCCAGTTGCAAAACACTGACACAATTTTCACATTAAGATACTGTTCAAATTTTGTTGCTGAAATTTTGCTGTTTAAATTGCCATAGAAATATCTCATTAATAATACAACTTAAATTGTTAAATCAGCAGCCTTTCTATTTTATTCCCAACAATCCTCAGGAATTGAACAGTGACAGAACATACAGAGCTGGAACTCCAGCTCTTTCAACAATGGCCATTTGGCCCCTGCATTCCTACTAAAGCAGTGTAAGCCAGCCTGGGCCACAGCAAGCACAGGAACATCCTGGGATTCTCCATCACTGAGAGATTTACAGAACTATCATGTCTGCATGTTTTGTCTTTTGTGTTACCTCATGGTGCAAGAAAAATAAGGCAAATCAACCTAACTTAAATTGACATGAAAGCTTTCCCTGATTTAGAGCTCCTGACAACGCTTCCTTGAAGTCCTGCTTAGTTTTTATTTAGAATCATAGAATGGTCCTCTTTAAGTACTAGAAATCTGTAGAAAATTCTCCCCAGAGCCTTCTGTTCTTCAGACCGAATAACGCCAACTCTCCCACCCTGTCTTCCTAGGGGGGGTGCTCCGACCCTCTGATCATCTTTGCAGACCTCCTCTGGATTTGCTCCAATGTGTCCATGTCCTTCTTGTGTTGTGGGCTCCAGAGCTGGACACAGTACTTCTGGTGGCAGCTCATGAGGGCTGAGTAGATGGGGAGAATCACCTTCCTTTACCTGCTGGCCATGCTTCTTTCAATGCAGGCCAGGCTGCATTTGGCTTTCTAGACTGTAAATACACGTTGCTGGATCATATTGAACTTCTTATCTATCAAGCCTCAGGTCCTTCTCTTCAGGGCTGCTCTTCATTCATTCCTTGACCTGCCCACACTTGGGTTTAGAATTGCCCAGACTCAGGGGCAGGACCTTTCAGTTGCCCTCGTTGAGCTTCCTGAGGTTTCCATGAGCCTACTCTCAAGCCTATCAAGGTCTCTCTGAATAACATTCCTGCCCTCCAGTGTGTAAACTGCACCACAGGGCTTGGTGTGATCAGCAAACTTTCTGAGGGGCCCCTCAATCCCATTGCCCATGTCACCAATAAAAATGTTAAACAGGACCATGCCAATACCAGCCTCTGAGGAACATCACTCATCACTCGTGTCCACTTGGACACCAAGCCATTGAACACAAGTCTTTGCAAGTCTTTGAGTGCAACCATCCAGACAATTCCTTATTCATGAGTGGTACATCTATCAAACCCATGGCTCTCCAGTTAAGAAACTAGGATGTTGTGTGGGACAGTATCAAAGACTTTGAACAAGTCCAAGTAGATAATGTCAGTTGCTTTTCCCATATTTGTCAAGCATTCCCTTAGTGAAGCCATGTTCACTGTCACAAACCACCTCATTTTTCATGTGCCTTAAAAGAATTTCCAGAAGGATCTGTTCCGTGGCCCAGTCAGGCACAGAGGTGAGACAGATTGGCTGGTACTTCATCAGGTCTTCCTTTTCTTCCTTTTTAAAAAATGGATGTTACCTTCTCCTTGTCCAGTCAGTGGGAACTTCCAGCTGTCACAGCTTGTCAAATATAGTGGACAGGGACATAACAACTCCATCTACCAGTTTCCTCAAGACCCACAGATGCATCTAATCAGGTCGTATAGACTTGTGCACCTTCAGGTTCCTTAGGTATAAACTAAGGATATTGATCTACAGTGGGCTGTTCTGCGTTCTCCCAGTCCCTGCCTTTGTCTCTTGTGACTTGGTCAATGTGGCTCAAACACTTGACAGTGTAGACTGAGGTAAGTTATTGAGTACCACAATCTTCACAAGGTCTCTCAATTTCTTCCAGGCAGGGCCCACATTTTCTCTAGTCTTACTTTTATGACCAACCCACCAATTAGAATCGTTTCTTGTTGCCCTTGATATCACTGGCAAGATTTAATTTTATCAGGGTTTTAGCTTTCCTAACCTGATCCTAAGTTGGACAGTTTCTCTGTATTCCTCCCAGGCTACATGTCCTTATTCCCACCCTCTGTAGCTTTCCCTATCATGTTTGAGTTTGTCCAGAAACCCCTTGATAATCCACACAGGCCTCTTGGAATTTTTGCCTAAGTTCCTCTTTGTTTGAATACATTCCTCCTGAGCTTGGAGGAGATGATACTTGAATATTAACGAGTTTTCTTGGACCCTTCCTTCCTCCAGGGCTTTATCCCCCAGTGCTCTAACAAGCAGATCCCTAAAGAGCCCAAAGTCTTCTCTTCTAAAGCCCAGGGTAGTGAGCTTTTTGTGTGCCCTTCTTTGATGATCTAAAAATCTTGACTCTTTGTGTATTGAGATATTTTGGTGTATAAGGGACTATTGTGGTTTATTTGCATTTTATCTTATTAATTAACTTGTCAAAATAGTTAATTTTTCTTTTGAAAACTGGGTACAGAAATATAATACAATTTATTTTGTTAATTTTTTTGTTTGTTTTTAGAATAATAATTTTGTTGCATTAGTTATTCAAATGTTCAAAACTTTTGATCTAAAGAGTTTTTCTCCTTTGTGCTATTTTGCAAAGATAAATTAACTATAGTATAAGTTTTTTATATATTGAAAAGTTGAAGTGCAAAATTATTTGTTTAAAGACAAAAATAATGATTTATAAGATGTACAAAATACAGGATAAAGCTTTCAGGACATTTACGCTACACCTTCATTTTGGTAAGCATTATTGTATTTGACCATCAAACCAAAATATTTGGTATAATTGGATTGGGCCAAACAAAAATTTCTATACAGATATACTTTACAAAATTCATTAAAAAAAACCCCAACACAATATCAACTGCAGTCATTTGTTTGTAGCTGCCCACATTATAATATGTACATACATACATGAACAGCTAGTTCTGAGCACCATGTTGACAGCTCATTTTCTTAGGTGAGATTCATTTTAGCCAAGCCAACCTTAAAATTGACAAAAGGAAAGAAATATTTCCAGATATTAAAAGCATCTCTTAATTTAACCAAATTTGTGTGCAATGTAGTGCGATCGTGACAGAATTACTCTGTGCAGTTCCACAACTTTTAGTAAGTGTGACAGTTGTTCAACAGAAGCAAGTGCTAGGTGGATGTCAATCCTTGATTGTCTCCCTGAATCTCATAAGAAACTCCAGACACCTTTGCCCCCATGTAAATGACCCAGCTAAAAAGATCATGCTTTGAATTCTGACTAATTTCCCAGAGGAAATTTTAAAAAGTGTGAGCTAGTGTAGAAAGAGATTCTTCCAGTTTCAAGCCACGCTATCTTCCCTTGCTCACCTCCTTAAAACTGACAGAAGATGACAATGGCCTTCCTGTTTGCCACTAGAAATCTAGTTGGTTCAACTAGGCTCCATCATGGGGGCACTTTTATATAGTGCTTATTTTTTTCTCAGTGAGTCTCTTCACTCTCTTTCATACAGAACAGTGTCACAGTGTTTCCCTAAAGGTATAAGTGTTTTATTCCTTTATTTTAGTCCTTCTTCACAAAGACAAACTTCCCATAGTCCTCTTACCTGGATCACTGAATGAGATGCAGTCAGAGGTTCAAGTCTCAATGTTTTATAGCAGTCATTAAGATGAACTACTCTGGAGTCTAATCAGGTCATGACAGTTCGCACTGAGTGCTGGTTGATTTGTCTTTTTTAGCTTAGTTTAGGTAAGCTTGAAAGAGAGAGCTTGCCATTGTATTTCAACCCTCTTCCACATATTTTTTTCTCATTACTGTGTATATAAACACTGCAACAACTGTTGTTTGTGATCTGCACACTTAGTCAGAACTTTTATTTCTATTTCTACTCCACTGGAAAATGTGGTATGTTCTTCTTTTAGAATGGTGTTCCATGGCTGCACTTACATTTTTCGTGTATGTTGAAGAACTTTACTAAGGGGAACAGTAAGTTCTTCAGGAAATTTCCTTTTTGCACTAATAACTCTTGTGTAATTCTATTTGCAGCCATCAATCATGTGCGTATTGGAAGGATATTCTATGTGTATTTTAAGATACCTTTACTTGCTTTCTTTTTTATAGTAGCAATAGTGGTCAGTGAGCAAAGCTGTATTTATAATAGCTAGTAGAGATTCACTTTTCACAAAACGTTTGAAATCCTTAAAATCACCTGGTTCTTTGACTTACATTAAGGAAAAAATTAAGCAGCCAAATTAAAGTTTAAAATATGGGCATCTCTGAAGTTCCTAAGTATCCGTTTTTTCCATTAACTATTATTATTATTATTAACAATTATTATTGCAGTTTTTTGATTCACAGCCTCAAATAGGTTTTGAAAAACATAATAAAACATCTTTAATTAATTCTCCGAAACTCACATTTAGGGATAAATAATAATCCATCAGGTATTTCATTCTCTAACAGGACCCATGAGAACCTGACAGTCTTAATCACTTCAGACATTTATACCTTCATTTTCAGCTTTGTTTCAGTTGAGCTATTTAGAGGGGTTTATCTATATTACAGTATTTTTATTTTTTTTAATCACACTTCATAGCTGTGCCAGAGAAACTAGTTTTAGGTGCAAAACAGAGTATCTCTGAAACACAGGCATTCATGGCATAAGCACTTTAGAATGACAAGTTACCTGTCACTGAGTAATATTTGTCTCTGTAATGAGCTAAGGCATCGCAGAACTGTGACTCTAATAAAATTAGGAGCCAGCAGCAGCAACACAACAGAATTCTAAACCTGTTAGAGAACATTCATTTTCCTTATTGCACAGGACAGCTGTGGATGACAGAAATTGTTTCATGAATGTAAACAAAGTTTTGAAATACATCCCAGCATTGATACAGGTGTATGGAAAATCAAAGTGAACACTTGTACAGTTCCCGAACGCTCGTATGTCGTGGGTGGGAGTGGAAGGCTTAGACAAAATTTATTAGAAATGTCCTGCCATTGAGTCACAAGGTCCAGAAAGGACTCCCTTGCTTTCTAAACTCTTCTCAGAGAGGAGTCTAGGTACAGCGAGATCCAATTTTAGCCTTGGATTATGTCAGCAGTATAAATTTAAGGAATTAAAGAGGTATGATTGAACCACCTTTGTTCTGCAGGTTTTAATGAATGGTAAAATGAGAATATTTATATACAATGAAACATTTATTATTGTAAATGATCAGAACAGATCTTAATCAGAATTATTTACCACACAACATAAATGCTAAAACTACTACTAATATAGTATTAAATAGAATAGTGTACTAGATTGAAGCAATTATAATAAAGCTAGTAAAAAGAAATAATTTTAAAATAGAGATTTGATGTAACTTACCCTTACAAATACCTGTGGAGTGATCTCTTTCACTCAACCTAGAGGAGTATCCTCAGAGGATGTCCCCACCCAGCGGAGGAATCTCCACACATACATTCCAAGAAGGACTGTGTTGGAAGAACCTACCTGTATGAAAAGGTACTGGACTTTTATAGTATAATGTGATTGACTACAAGTCACCAATTTACCAGCTACCAGCTTATCTGTCACATCCAACTTCAAAAAGCAGGATGTGTGTCTGCAGTTTGGTGAACCACGCTAGTTTTAGCATAATTAACACCAAAACCAGCACCTGGCACCACCAGTAAGTCATCACAGAGAGCTTGCATGAGAGCTTGCACTGTTTGCATTCTCTGTTTGGATTTTAGATCTTATTGGGGTTAGGCCCTCCCGCCACATCATATCAATCCTATTCTAGTTAAAATAACATTGACATGTGTTTGTAGCTTTTACCTTTGGTGTTGTATCTAGTTCTTTTAAAATATTTTCTGCGTATGAAACACAGGGATATGACTAGGAGGTTCTTGGAGTGTATGGAGGACAGCTTCTTGTCACAGCTGGTAAATGAGCCTACCAGGGGTGCAGCCTTTCTAGACCTGCTGTTTACAAATAGAGAAGGGCTGGTTGGATCTGTGGTGGTCAGAGGAGGTCTGGGGTACAGTGACCATGAAATGATAGAATTTTCATTACTCAGTGAAACAAAGAGGGGTATAAACAAAACCTCTACCCTGGACTTCTGGAGGGCAAACTTCGGCCTATTTAAGATGCTGATTCAGAGTGCCTTAGGAAACAGCCCTTAAAAAAAAGGGGATTCGGGAAGGATGGACATACTTCAGGAAAGAATTTTGAAGGTACAGGAGAAGGCTGTCCCTATATGCTGAAAGACGAGCCAGTGGGGAATACAACCATGCTTGGACATGGAGTTTTGGCAGGATCTCAGGTAAAAAGAGAAGGTTTATCACCTTTGGAAAAGGGGCAGGCAACTCAGGAAGTATTTAAGGATGTCATTAGGTCATGCAGAAAGAAAACCAGGAAGGCAAAAGCACAATTTGAACTTAATCTGGCAACTTCTGTAAAGTATAATAGAAAGTGTTTGTATAAATACAATAATAGCAAAAGGACGGGCAAGGAAAACATCCATTCTTTATTGAATGTGGGAGGAACATAGTTACCAAACAGGAGGAAAAGGCTGAGGTGCTTAACACCTTTTTTGCCTCAATTTTCAATANTAGACCTGCTGTTTACAAATAGAGAAGGGCTGGTTGGATCTGTGGTGGTCAGAGGAGGTCTGGGGTACAGTGACCATGAAATGATAGAATTTTCATTACTCAGTGAAACAAAGAGGGGTATAAACAAAACCTCTACCCTGGACTTCTGGAGGGCAAACTTCGGCCTATTTAAGATGCTGATTCAGAGTGCCTTAGGAAACAGCCCTTAAAAAAAAGGGGATTCGGGAAGGATGGACATACTTCAGGAAAGAATTTTGAAGGTACAGGAGAAGGCTGTCCCTATATGCTGAAAGACGAGCCAGTGGGGAATACAACCATGCTTGGACATGGAGTTTTGGCAGGATCTCAGGTAAAAAGAGAAGGTTTATCACCTTTGGAAAAGGGGCAGGCAACTCAGGAAGTATTTAAGGATGTCATTAGGTCATGCAGAAAGAAAACCAGGAAGGCAAAAGCACAATTTGAACTTAATCTGGCAACTTCTGTAAAGTATAATAGAAAGTGTTTGTATAAATACAATAATAGCAAAAGGACGGGCAAGGAAAACATCCATTCTTTATTGAATGTGGGAGGAACATAGTTACCAAACAGGAGGAAAAGGCTGAGGTGCTTAACACCTTTTTTGCCTCAATTTTCAATAATAAGACAGATCATCAGGGTAACTGGCCTCCTGGACTGGTAGGGGCTGGGAGTCAAATAATCCAGGAGGAAGAATTAGTGACCTGCTGAACTTCTCAGATGCTCACAAGTTTTTGGGACCAGATGGGATCCATCCTAGAGTACTGAGGCAACTGGCAAAAGCGCTCATGAAACTGCTCTCCCTCATTTGCCATCAGTCCTGGCTCACCACGGAGGTCCCAGATAACTGGAAGTTGGCCAATGTAATGCCCATCCATAGGAAGGGCTGGAAGGAGGATATGGGAAACTACAAGCCTGTCAACCTGACCTCAGTCCCCAACAAGGTTATGGAGCAGATCATCTTGAGTATGATCACACAAAACCTACAGGTTGGCTGGGGGATCAAACACAGCCAGCATGGATTTAGGAGAGGCAGGTCCTGCCTGAGCAACCTGATCTACTTTTATGACAAGGTGACCCACCTGCTGGATGAGGGGAAGACTATGGATGTGGTGTGGCTGGACTTCAGCAAAGCCTTTGACACCATCTCCCACAGCACACTCCTGAAAAAAGCTGACAGCCCACGGCTTAGACAGGGGCACTCTGTGCTGGGTTAGGAACTGGCTGGAGGGCCAGACCCAGAGAGTGCTGGTGAACGGGGCTGCATCCAGCTGGTGGCCGGTCACTAGTGGTGTCCCCCAGGGGTCATTGCTGGGCCCAGTTCTGTTTCATATCTTTATTGATCATTTAGATGAGGGGATTGAGTCCACCATTAGTAAATTTGCAGATGGCACCAAGCTGACGGGGAGTGTCAATCAGCTGGAAGGCAGGAGGGCTCTACAGAGGGACCTGGACAGACTGGAGAGTTGGGCTGATTCCAAGAGGATGAGGCTCAACAAGGCCAAGTGCTGGGTCCTGCACTTTGGCCACAACAACCCCCTGCAGCGCTACAGGCTGGGGACAGAGTGGCTGGAGAGTAGCCAGGCAAAAGAGACCTGGGGGTTTGGATTGACAGGAAGCTGAACATGAACCATCAGTGTCCCCAGGTGGTCAAGCAGCCAATGGCATTCTGGCCTGTATTAGGAACAGCGTGTCCAGCAGGGCCAGGGAAGTGATTTTCTCCTATTCTCAACACTAGTTGAGTAGGACGTGCCTCAAGTACTGTGTCCAGTTCTGGCTTCCTCAGTTTAGGAAAGATGTTGAGGTGCTGGAGCATGTCCAAAGAAGGGCAATGAGGCTGGTGAAATATCTGGAGTGCAGTTCCTGTGAGGAGGGGCTGGTGGACAGGGAGGTAATTTGCAATTACCAGCATGGCTTGACCAAGAGAAATTCTTGTCTGACCAACCTTGTCACCCTCTATAATGGAATAGTTACATCAAGTAGACAAAGGAAGAGCTATGAATATCATTTATCTGGACTTCTGTGTTGACACAGTCCTGACAACAACCTTCTCTCTACATTGGAGAGATATAAATTCGATGAGTGGACTGTTTAGTGGATGAGGTTCATCTAGTCAATGACTCAATGTCTAGATGAACATCAGTCACAAATGGTGTTCCTCAGGCATCTGTATTGAGGTTGACCATGTTTAATGTCTTCATCAGTGACACAGACAGTGAGATTGAGTACATCCTCAACAACAAATTGAGTGACGTGGTTAACTCTTTTGAGTTTAGAAGGCCCTGGATGATGGTCCCTCAAGATCTGTGGCCATGTGAATCTCATGAGGCTCAGGAAGGCCAAGTGTGAGGGGGTTGAGGCAATTCAGACTGGGAGATTAGGTTGTTGAGAACAGCCCTGTGTATTAAAAAGCTAGACATGAGCAGACAATGTACTCTTGCAGCCCCAGAAATCCAATTGTATCCTGGGCTGCAGCAAAAGAAATGTGGCCAACAAGACATGGGAGGTAATTCTGCCCACTTACTGCTCTTCAGTGAGACCTTCCAAGTGGAGTACTGTTTCCAGCTCTGGAGTCCTCAGTACAGGAAAATGTCAACCAGTTGGAGTGTGTCCAGAGGAGGACCACAAAGATGATCAGAGGGACTGATCTCCTTTATGAGGAAAGACAGAGAGTGCATCTTGGAGGAGAAAAGGCTCCATGAGGACCTTATTGCAACATTTCAGTACTTAACGGGGGCTTATAAGAAAGGTTAAAACAACTTTTTAGTAGAGTCTGAGTGATGGGACAAAGGTCGATGGTTTTAAATTAAAAGAGAGTAGATTCAGACTAATTGTAAGGAAGAATTTTGTTCTGATGAGGGTGATGAACCACTTCAACAGGTTGCCCCAAGAAGTGGTAGAAGACCCATCCCCGGAAACATTCAAGGTCAGATGGGACAGGGCTCTGCCCAACCCGGTCTTGTTGAGGATGGCTCCGCTTATTGCAGGGGAGATTGGAATAGATGATCATTAAAGTATCCTTCCAACCCAAACTATTCTATAATGCTTTGATTCCATAATCGTAGTAGGTAGTCCTAGGGAGTGATTTGCCAAATGCTATCGTGATTAAATTAATGTTACAAGACATGTAATGCATATTATAAAAAATATTTTTCAACTAGTTGTCTTGAGCAGACATTGAATATGATAGGACAGGCAAACATTGTATTTTAATCAAGCTGCCTTAAAAGGACTTGCTTTTTAGCATGTGATTCTCATTAACTGATTACAACGTGCACCCGTACATTAACATATGCATTTAGTAATTCCTGTCTGAATTGCTCTATACAGAGTACATATTTCAACATAAAGCAAGTTACTTTATTCTAAGGCACTTGTATCTCTGAAAAGAGAAAAGCATGAAACATACTTAGTCTGTTACTAGTGTCATTAGAGTAAACCAGGGATGATTTTATAAATTCAATGATGGCAGGATTCTACTGCTACTTCAAATGGGCCAGCTACTTCAAATGCTGAAGTGATTATTGCTCACTTTTATTCTGTGATTAAAAACTATTTATAAAAAGAGCTTTAGGAAACAAAAGAATTGCAATATGTAAGCCATCAACTACTATATAGAACGAGGCAGGTGTTGGTGTATTTTGCTAATGCTTAAATATTTAGCATGATCATTAAATTTTATGTTGCACATATGCATACATTTCCAGCCAAGTGAATGCATGCAATAGAAATTTCAGCACTTGTCCCACATATTCAGTTCAGGAGAATCTGCCCCTTATTGGTGGTGAATGAACAAATGAATGAGCAAAAAGCTGCATGAGTATGGATGATGCATCTAAATCAAGTGAGCTTTGGTAAAGAATAAACAAATGGGGATGCAAGTGTTGCTGTTCCCTGTTGGCTTTTTATATCATGGCTTTTTTATATCACCTCCCTTCTTGAAAAATGCTTTGAATCTTTCATTAACACATTTTCAGATGGTTTCCCTTTTCATAAGATATTCCCTAAAAATTCAGAATTGTTTAAAAAAGTTGGTTGCAAGATGAATGCAAATTTATGTATAAAACAGTTCAGCAGTTTTAGCATCACTAAGTTGTCAATGTATTCATGTTTGCTTCAACAACAAAGGATGATTTAAAGCTATGGTAATTTAAAAGCATATCTTTTATGGGTGTAATTTAGTAACAAATTCCACTCAGGAAGTTCACAGACTAAGAATCTTTAGTTTCACAGCTCTCATGAATACCGCAGGTTCAGTCAGATCTACATGGCTGCAACAAACATGTAAAAGCTTGTCCCTCCTGCTTTTGCCCTTGAGTTGCCAAGTTGCTCAGTGGTTGCCAGAAAGAAGCCAACCATATTTTCTTCCCATCAGAAAACTAACTTCGTTTTTTTCATATTCCAGTTCACACAACACACATTGAGGCTGCATTGATGCATAGTCCTGAAAGTTTTTTTACACCCTGAGATTGAAGTGGGTACTGTGAGAGTTAGTTGCACCTGCAGCTCCAGAGAGATGATGACTGGGTAAAAAAGAAATGCATTTTTATAGAACTAAAGAAAAATCCTGTCCCAGTGAGTAAAGGAAAGTAGGAAATATTCAAGAACCCATGGTGTGTTGCTGACAAATGTAGAAATTGGTTCTTACCTTTTTCATGTGTCTTCTAGCACATGAAATCTGAGAAGGGTCTTAAAAACATTCTTGTGCCATAGGCAAAGAGGGTGTCCTGGTCTTCACCCAATACATATATTTTTTAGGCTCTTACATTGTATTGATATAAATATCATTGTAAAAAGTTACTTAACATTTAACTACTGTCACTAATAAATTGAATTTGATGTTCTTTTTATAACACGACTTTTACATTTGATGTCAGGTTTTTTATAAACAAACTTGCCATTAGCAATCCACTTAATTGTGAACTGCATGAAATGAAATAAAATCCAGATGAGGATTCTCTGAGAATGTCAGTTGCTTGGTGACCATCTTCTCATTCCTCTAGGCTGGTCCAATGACATTCAAACTCGCCAATAGCTGCTCTAGTTTGGGGAGAAGTTTTATTTTAGATTTATATTAAGATTTATGTCTTAACTAGGATTTAGGATTTATGGCTTAGTTCCATATTATCTGCTGTACTTTTCCTTAGGAGAAAAAAAAAAAAAGGCAACAAGTGAGAACATTTACATGGTCTGGGCAGGCATCCTTTCCAGGAGAAATCACAATTCATGTTTTTGCCTTGTAAGTGCCTACCACAAAGAGGTTTGGATCTTTACTTTTTCTAATAAAATATGATTTTATAGCACTCCAGATTTTCAACCATTACATGACCTCAGTATCAATTATCAAGATTCCCTTTCCACCAATCAGGACATGAAACTTATTTTTCAGTAAGAACTGAAATTTCAAAAATCCATGCTAGGTTAAACAGAGAAAAAAATCCATTATTGGAGATTAACACAGCACAATGGCAGCATTCAGCAGTAAATTGTTACAGAATAATCCAGATAGTGCTATGCTCTGATGTCGTATGTTTGATATCAACACAGACATGCATTTTTCAAGAGCATGATGTCACCATCATTTTTTGTTAATGTTCACAAATGACACTTCTCTTTCCCTGACATAAAAGACACCAACTTTCAGAGAAAACAAATAAAGTAAGAAGCATAATTGTACTTAACCAAGTACATCTTGCCTCCATAGACTGATTTTTTTCCTACAAGAAACTAAAATGTGATTAAAAGTCAAAGAAAGGCATCATTTTTTATAAACATGGCTTACTTGTACTAGTCTTCTTCCAAAAATTAAGATTTTGTTGATGACTTTGAGACTTGAAATCTACAGTCGTTTAGCTATTTATTTCTTCCTCTACCTCTCACTGCAGTTTGTTTAAGTGAATAAATTGAAGGTTTGATCATTATAAGACGCTCTCTCGCTTTTATACAAATTTGCTGTTGTCATGGAAAATTGGGATTGATTTTTACATAATGGAAAATTATGTATTGATTCAGTAAACATCAATACCAATCTGAGTTCATCAAGTCAGACTTCAGGATTAAACTCAGTGAGTTTACTGAGCCATTAACAATGTGTTTATATCTCCCACCAAGACTTCTTAAATAGAGGAATGTAAGTAGTCAGGTCTATGAGATTAAGAAATTAGTAGAAAGCTGTGGCTATTCTGAAAATTATAGCATTTGAATTTCATGCTCATTCAAAAAATTCAAAATTGCAACCTTTATTAGAAGAGGAATCAATATTTCTTTCCCTTATTACTCTCCTATCACACCAAAAAAACCTCTCAAAATTAATCAATATTTGTTTAAGAAATTAATTTATGGATATGTGAAGTGTAGTGTTCACTGCAGCTCACAGTAGTCGAATATCAATGATGCAAAAACTGGAGTATTTTTAATTGTTCATATTTTAATTGAAATTAAGATTGTACTGGAAAATACAGCCACATCTGGAGTACTGTGTTCAGTTCTGATCTCTTTAGAAAGACAAGGAGCTACTGGAGAAGGTCCAGCAGTGGACCACAAACATGAGGTGGGGTCTGGAACATCTCGGTTATGAGGAGAGACTTATGACGGAGGTGGGCCTGTTTAGTCTAGAGAAAAGAAGACTGAGAGGGGATATCATTAATGTATATAAATATAGGTGCCAAGATGATGGTGCCAGACTCTTTTTAGTGGTGCCCAACAACTGGGCAAAGAACAATGACCATCAAGTAAAACTTAAGAAATTTCATCTCAACGCAAGGAAGGGCTGCTTTATATTGAGGGTGCAGACCACTGGAACAGGCTGCCCAGTGTGGGTCACATATTCTTCCTCTTCAGAGACATTTAAAACCCACCTGGATGTGCTCCCAAGTCACCTGAGAGAGGTGACCCTGCCTTGCCAAGGGATTTGGACTGGATGTTCTCCAGAAGTCTCTTCCAACACTAACTATTCTGTGATTCTGTGAAATTAGGCCTCTCACGTTCCAGTTGTCTTATTACTTATCCTGTTGTCTGTTTTTATTATTTTTTCTAAATTTTCAGTAAGTATTTTCAAAAGTCCATCCTGCACTTTTCTTTCAACTGGCTGATGGAGCTAATGGACGTTATAGTTCAACTGTAGTGACAATTGATTTACATGCAAATCCAGACAAATGTATTTCCTTCTACAAAGTATCTCGCAGCTTTTGAAAGGACACCATCCTTAACCAGAGTTCTAGATTCATGTATAGTTGTTTTCTATGAGGTAGGCTCTTATTCAGAATTTTTCCATCTTTTATAGTTCCCCTCAGCAAGATTACTTCTTATGTGGTTGGAATTTCTTAGGTGGATAGATAGAATCTACATCTAATACAGACTGTCAGTCAATGCAAATTTGGCTTCACATTTTTCCTGAAAGTACTCAGGGGGTTTTAGGAATAATGATATCTTTTTTTATTGTTTTCCTTTTATGGACTCTTTTTGCTATCTGTTGTTTTCCTTCTGCATGATCAATGATTTATCTCTGAGTTTAGTTCCTGGATTTCATATAAGCTGGTTATTATTCCTGGATTTCATATAAGTTGGAGAGAAAAGAACACTTCAAATTTAAAGGAAGATGACAACAAAACATATAACAGAGTATGGAGATTTAAAAAAAAAAAAAAAAAAAAAAAANAAAAAAAAAAAAAAAAAAAGAAAGAAAAAGGAACAATTGGGGATTTCACTGAGGAAAAAAAACATTAGAAATTCCAAAAAGAAATAAAAATTTAGCTTAAAATTAATATTTGGAAGAGACAAAATAAAGTAGCTGTCTGCCAAAATGAGGACTGTTGTCTTTAAAACATAAGTGTGAATTAAAATTTTTCTTTTGTTGTTCATGTAAATGTTTAATCTCTTTTTCTTAATCTCTGGAAACCCTTTGCCTCAGAAACAGGGCTGTTTTTGTGGTTATTATTGTTATTGCTATTTTAAAAATGTCTTACTTTTTTTTAATGTCTTTTTGACAACATGAACCTGCAGCTCAGTGGAGCTGTACTACTGTTAGTGTATCATAACCATATTCAGAAATTCCCAAAGTGTATATGACAGAGGAAGCAATCTCTTGCATAATGCACTGATGACATTTATAAAACTTAACTAATACTCTTGAAATCTAAAATATTCTTTTTATTTTTTTTCAAATAGTAGAGTTTTATTTACAAGTTAAACTGAGTCCATGTTTTGCTTGTTTGCTCACTGGGTCACTAAGGTACATACAGTTGTGTGGAGGCATTTTAATCATGTGTATGTGCATTCTTTAGCAGCTCACACAAATTACTCAGCTGTATATGTACTTACTGTTGTAACTACTTGTAAAAAAGACTTTCTAATGACTAGCACAGATTAAGAGTTTGAAGACAGTAGCAGAAGAAGTTCAGAACACTCTTTTTTAATCTTTTTTCCATTTTACCATCAGAAATTTAAATTGGAGAAAATTGTTAAGAAGCTAAGGAGATTATGCTAAGTTAAATTTTAGATCACTATGTAAATATATGAAAAAAAAGACGTAATTTTCCTTGAAATTAGTGGATCACAGCATGTTTCAAGATAAATATGTGACTTTTCCTCTTAAGAAAACCCCTCTTTAACATTCTCATGTATTCAACTTATTCTGTAGCTTTACTTCAGGTTTATAAACTGTAACGTAAATACTCCCTGAATTACAAATATTGTAGTACTGACAGAGAAACAGAAAGCATATTTGGATTTATTGGTTTGGGCCACTAACCTTCACTTTGGAAGAATTCTTAATTTTATCTCCAGAAAGTGTGAATTTTTCCTCAGTGCTAATAGCACTGTTGCTGGACAAATTGTAAATGAAGTTTATTCCTGAAGAGTATGCTGACAGGGAATTGCTCTCCATGCAGTGAGGCCTTCTGAAGACACTTACTTTTTCCAAAATCTGAGTAGCCTCAGAGTGACAAGCTTTCGATCATTTTGCACTCCTTTTCCTGTCCAGAGTGGACAGATTGTCTAAGTATGTAGAACGGGTGCATACAACATGGCTACCTCGCCATTTATTATGAAAAGAAAGCAGCTTGCTATGCTGGTCTCAAAAAACTCAGGTCTTTTATGCATTCACCAAATCAAGACAGTATCTTTCTTACATAAGTATAAAATTTTATCTACACAGAGAAAGTAGAAATTCAGTTTTCAGTTGAAATTTAGAAGCCGTGGGTTTCCTAATAGGTAAGGGGTTTTTTTGTTCTACTTGAAAAAGTTCTAGTACTCAAAATATTGTGTAATGGACCATGTTATTCAGTGCATCTGTTCAGATACTATAAAACTGTAGGAATCTAGGATTAAAATTTGGTTTTGTGAAATTTTTTGCTTACATTATTTTGGCAATTGTAGAATACTGTTGCAATTGTTCTCCATGTACTTTGTATCTCTTGGATGAGTCAACTTCATCACTTTTTTACATTATGATGCCTTTATTTTTAGATTGGTTAAATTATTTTGTGTTTTCATAATTTTCAAAAATTTTTAAAGAGTGATGAGAACAAGAACTAATGCAGACACTGAAATGTATTTCTTGTGTCTTCATTGAATGTAAACATGATAATTTTATAACAATTTTATAAAATTTAAATTTTATGTATTATTATTATATTAATATAATGAATATACTATATATACTAGATTTTATAAAGATTAATAGATTTTATCATCTTTCTCTATTATTTATGTAGTACAGGTGGAGCATTGTGGTTTTTCTGTTGTTATCCTTAATAAAAAAAAAGAACTGTCATATGTTCTGA
>VYXB01002614.1:32323-52363 GCA_013397135.1 Pachyramphus minor | reverse complement strand
AACTTAGACTGAGTTCCTGGTCCTAAAACTTACTGTTTCACTCTATATCAAGCTGGAAACCAGTTATAATTCTTAGATATTACCATAAATTACTGATTGGTCTAGATCAAGTGCTATTTGACACATAGACAGCTCTCTGGTCTTTTTCCTTATTATATTAGTTTCAGCAAATCTTAAAAAACCTGTCAGCACCAACATAGCAAAGAACAAAAACCAAGGGAATAGAAAACTTGACAATGTTCCCATTGCAGTGAAAAATTATAAGAGATACTCCTTAGCCCTTGTCCTTAAAGAGTCACTTGCTTTCCTCTTTCTAAAAGACAAAATATAATCTCACAGTTTTACTTTTTCTTAAAGGCCATGCCAATGTCAGAGCTAGCAGTTTTTGCGAAGTGTAATATTACTGTACTATTACTGCTTATTTGCTGTAAGGAAAACAGAAGAATGTTCAGTGCAGAAGAATAATGACCACCACTTGTAATAATTGTTAAAACCTGAAGGTAAATTTTTCTAAGGAAAACTTTTTTGACCCTGACACCTAAGGACATGTAAACCAATCTGCTTCCAAAGCCTGAAATCTCAGAGTAATGCCACACAGTCACTTGTGTATCTGTCTTACTCTTTGTAAAATATCCAGAAAATTGTAACATCTTTATATGCGAAATTGTGGAATGGGTTTTACCTAAGTAAGTAACTGCTATCCTTTCTTTGACTCAGTTGCAGGGAGAACATGTGACTGGACAGGATAGGGTTTTGCTAGCAGAGTTCTTGACTTGATAATTCACTCTCCAATAACTTCAATCTGTTCATCTTCAGGTTATACTGTACACCCATCCATAAACTCAGTGACTCAATAAAAGATAGGATACATCAGCTTCTTGTTCCCAGATAATGTCTGATCTGAGTTTGTTGTTCTTTAAGAGTATAACAGACTTATAAAAATGAATGAGAATGAGTGATAGTGTGTTTGATTATTTATTATAATTTCCGTTATCTGTATAGGGCAAAAATAGGTTAAACAATACGCACACATTGTAGAAAACTTCTTCCCCAGTGATTCAGGAATCCTGTCTGATATTTTTTAAATCTAGTGGTTGATCACTCATCAGATTTTTTTTTTTCACCAGTGTTCCCACCCCATCTGTTGCACTCCACAGGACTTTCCGTTCCTGTAAATGACCTTGCCTCTTTTCAGTGCTGTCCTGGATAAATAGGATGGCAAGTATCGCAGTACAATGTTCAATGTATCAGTCCCTTTCTTAATTTTTTCAGCTTTGTCCACATTTGACTGACTTATATTTGTAATTGATAAGCCAGAAAACAAGCTGGCATTGGAATCCAGAAAAGTGAAGCAATGTCATGAATTGGTCAGGTCTTGATGCTCCAGATTGGAAAACAATAAAATAGAGCTAAGTGGGGAGTAAAGTCACAATCATTTAATCATGTAATTTCTATCTAAAGATCAAATTTTACTTTTCTTGTAGAAGTAACAAATGTAATGTTTTCATGGACTAAAAGTCTGAAACCACTACATCTGTATCTATCATAACACAGGGCAAGGTTTACTTCTTTCATTCTTCTTGAATTTCTTCCATAAGAAATTTGCTAAAGAAAGGACTAAACAAGGTTTTCCAATGCCTGTTGATGATCTCATTTAAAATGATCAGTTGCTTGGATTTTATTTTATAAGCATTGGGTTACCATCACTGCTAGTTTTAAATTCATCTGTTGGCTTAAAATATAGGAATTTTGTGTAAACGGAGTCCCCCTCTATAGGCTTAGATAATCATCTCTCTTCCATTGTCTTAAAGATCTTATTTAATTGAAATCATAGTATCATAGAATGTTAAGAGATTGAAATGGATCTAGTCCCAACCCTCCCTGCCATGGGCAGGAAGACCTCCCACAAACCAGGTTGCTCAAAACCTTCTCCAACCTGGCTTTAAACACTGACAGGGTGGGGGCAATTATCAATAGGTATTAGATTCCATAGAGTAGCACCTTAAGTAGTTTACAATATCTCTTGTTAGATAAAAATAGTGCCTATAGCTTCCTGGGGACCCATTTTGCACAACACAGAGTTATCTTTGCAGGGTCAGATGTATGAATGAGAAGGGGAGAACTGCAACTTTTCCTGGTCCAAGCCTTGAAATCCCAACTTTGACCTGCAGCTTTAGAAGTCATTGGTCATAGTAGTAAGACAGCTTGTTCAACCATCATGACAGCTAAAATGACCTTGAAGTCAAATATCACTATCTAAAGTCATCTAGCCCTCTCATGAATTGATTGCTAGTCAAGCTACTGTCAGAAACACTGTCATCATTCTTGTCCTCTAAGTAGATGAAACTTTTCACAACTCTGTCATTAATTTGTGCATAAACTCTGGTTCTTTTCAATAAAAATGGTAATCTTCATGAGGCTATTTGAGAGAGAAAGAACAAAATTCCGAACTGTGACTGTGTGCATGAAGTATACATTTATCTACAATGGCAACGTGCAAATGAGTAAAAACATATCTTCATCTGTAAACACATAGGTTTACTCATGCTCTATCAGCTTTTAAAAAATTTTATTCATTTTTGAAAAATCTTACATATGCTCTTTCCGTTATTTTACATTAGTATTTTTCTGAATTTACTTGGAATTAGAAATACCCAGAGTTACTCTTTTATGTACTATGACAGAAAAATTGATAAAATGCAAGGTTTTCTCCAGGATTTAAATAATAAAGACATTGTTTTCCATGCATAGATACTATGTTTTTCACTGTGATCTTGACATCTTACTAATTATCAGATAGGTCAAAGTAAAACTGCAAACAAAGTGTTTTCTAGGAAAAAACTCTATTTATTAGAAAAGAAAAGAGTACATTCAAAAATTAAATTATATCAAAGTAGCTGTATCTTTCCGTGACAAAAATATTTTTAAAATATATGTAATAGTTCTATGTGCTTTTCATGTGTAATAATGATTCACAATATTCTAATGGAGATATTCTTCATCCTTACACTAGCAGTAAATAAATAAAATTGCACTTACTTTTTATTAGCTGTTGTTTCCTCTTTTTATGTTTACTTTTATGCATTGTAGAATTAATAAAAAAAAAAACTTTACCATATATATTTCTGAAAACACAAATATTTTTGATCAACAAAATTAAGAAACAGAAATTGTTTTGCATATTCTCAGAACAGTTTCTCTTCATAAATGTGCATTTCAAAATGTTATGAGTTTCCTGTAGTTGATAGGCAGTCTTCAACATTTTTAGAATTGTATTGTTGTCATCCATTTCCCTTTTGCAGGTAGTTCTAGCTTAATTTTCAGAATCAGACGTAAAATGTGTGTACATGTAAATATGCAGACAATAATTCTGTCCTCAGGGAGAACAAAGCATTTACCCAGAAATGTTTGTGATAATTCTTTCAGAAAAGAGCAGTCCCACAACACCTTTAAAACTGTTTTTGTTTGGTTATGTTCCCTTTCTTTCTTACTTCTTTTTTTTTTTTAAGTGTTACACTGGATTATGGTATTTTTCCTTAAAAACTGTTCAGATTATCTGTCTCTATTCTTTTTTTTTTCTTTGTGCACAAACATTCTTCTTATTAGCACAATTATTTTTCTAGAAATATGATAACTATAAGAAAATAAAATAAGACAAGTGAAAGACAGTGAAACCACAATGGTTTCACTGCTCCAATGAATGTAGCTTTCATTTTATCCCTACACTTCATATATATATGAAGTTATATATATATATATATCTTCAGAGCACCATTTAAAGAGGTTTTGCTGGGATTTTTTGTTTTTCTTTTGCTGTGTATTTTTTCTTATTTCTTTTTTAAAACATATGACTACAGTATTTTAAGGTTATACATTTAAGGAAATGTTTCCATCTGAAGTGAATTAAATCTTTTAGTGAAAGAGAAAAAAAAGAGAAAATAAAATTTGTTTTGAGGGAGGAATTTACTTATTTGAATGTTTCACTAAAACTTATTGCAATTTCCATTCACTGCTTAGTATTTTGATGATCATGTATTGAAAATCCTTAATGGGACCCCTGAAACAGAACATGATTTTGTTTGGAGTTTTTTTCTCTTATATTTATGCATATTTTCTTACTTGCTCATGCACAACTGAATGTGGAAGCCTGGAAATAAGCAGTAGATTTTTACACAGTGTAAAGAGAGATGACAGGCTTGTTTTAATAAAATAGACATCTGATACATAATTCTCTGGAATTTTAGCTAAGCTTGAAACAGTATATTGTTAAGCTCCTTTTCAAACAGTTCTACCACAGTTTTTACTAGAGGTCAAAATCATTGGGGTTTCATTTGCCAGTTAAATATTAGAGATTTAAGAAATATCTCTGTCTCTCTCAGTATCCTTTAGTCAATCACAATTCTTCTGCTTCATATTGTCTTTGGGCTACGACATTATTCCTGGCAACAAAATGACCTACATGACAAGACACATCCTATGTCTATGAACATATGGTCTAACGTCTTGTACTCCTTTAAGAACACCATTGTGGTTTTCTCATATTAGCTGTGTTATCTGTTACAAATACTGCACATTTGGCTAGGAAAAGGTTCAGTGCTCTTAAAGATTTTTTCATTACAATGACATTATTTTCAGTATTGTCCTGATTAATGGAGACCATCTTTTAGAACAAAACAAAACACAAAAAATGCTGATATATAATTACTTTGGAGTATAAGACTAGATGAGAAATTACCATGTGGAAGTTTTTATCGGTGTGATTGCTAGCATCTGCCATTAGTGAAAACTACATATAATTTTTGTGTGTCTACTCCTCAAGCAGGAGAAAATGTGCGAAGCTAGGACTACTTGCTTTTAACATACTAGATAAATAAAGATTCTACAGCATTTGGAACTCTCAGTGAAGACAAACACTTTTAAAATCTGTTTTTATAGATGGTGTGCTATTGCAAAGGAAAAGATAATTCAAATTGAGATTTCTTCTCTCATTCAAAATGTGCAATAACTGAATTTGTAAGAAAGGTGGTTTGAATCTACTCCTGAGTCTTTATTACTGTCTTTGTACTTTATTAGACCATACATGATTAGATTGTATACCATTCACTAATATATTGCAGCGTTCTCGATGGGAAAGGGTTCTCTTCCCTTACAAAGAAGATGATAATAAGCCCTATAAATAGCTTGCCTCACATTCTTTTATAAAAACATTTTTTAAAAAATCAGTTTCTTAAAAGAGTTATGGGAACATTTGCCTAATTGTTCACTAAAACCAATATTAATAGTAGAATACTACTATTAAAGAACCCTTAGTGTCCTTGATGAAGCAATATCCACATATGATGTTACAGTAGCTGAGGACTTAAATTTTCTGGCTAGTATAAGCATTCTAATTCAACACAACTTTCCTGTTGTCTAAATGATTAGCTGAATTTGGAAGATTTTCCATACTGCTCTCTTTATTTTCGTGAATGCCATTAGCTGTTGTGCCTGTGTGTTGGAAAACAGTGAAATTGGAATTTTTAGAGTAAGCACCAATTAAAATTTGATTTAGAATACAATAAAATTTGATTTAGAATACAATAGCTTTCAAAGTCTTCTTCTATAATATAGAATAAAAAAATTCTTTTTGAACTGTGCACCTTTCTCTTTCTGAAATACTTTTAAAGAAGTATGCATTAAAAATCATAAATATTTCCAAGATTGCTTAGTAAATAGAGTATTGTTTACTGGTAGTAGAAAGCTATGTAAGAAACAAAATTTTTAATTATATTTTTGTTCAGGTCCAGCATAAACCAAAAAAGCAAATGAAAAGACTCACTAGCTGCATCTTTCATGCCATAAGTCCTTTGTGTTTGTTTGTTTTTCCTAAGTGTAGTTTTAAGTATTCTCTGTTAGATTATATTGAAATATTGCACATTTTTACTTAATAGAGGGTGAATAATTTCTTTTTAATCATTGAAACAGAAACTTTGGCAACTATTGATTTATTTGATAGACAACAATAAAGTATTTCTTTATAACCATTCCAAAATTTCATTTTCAGTCAATAATATCTTTATGTTTGTCTTTATACTTGTCCATGCCAATTGTGTCTAGGTTTTCTGGTAAGAAAATTGGGTGTGCAGGATTTACAAGTTCACAGAGAAACAGTCTCAAAAATTCTTAGTGTTTTTTGAATCTCTTTCATAATGCCTTCAAAATGTAGGCAACAGTTTAAAAACAAGTAGATTTCACTCTTAAAACCTATTGTAGCTTCAGACAGTGGTCTCCATAGGGTTTTGTGGTAGTGTTTGCACTCTTGTATTGACCAGCAGCTGTCAAAAAAACATAATTTTCTTTTTACTTTGGCATTGACACACTAAAAGAAGTAAAATAAACCATTTACAAAATTTGCTTTAGAATGAACTCTTGCTGAGTTTAAAATATTCCTCAGACCAATGTTGTCAATGGTCCTTTATCAGAGGAAAGTTGCTTTTCAATTTCTTCATCACCATCCGTATTTAGGTCAAGTACTTGCAGCAACCTTGTGATTATCTACTCAGACATCAGATGTAAAAGACCAGTCTGATCGGTTTGGGTTTACACCTTTCTCTTAAAGTAAAAACCAAAAACCAAAACCAAACCAAACCAAAGAACAAAACAAGCATACAAAAGCCCCCACAAACAAAGACAAAAAAAACCCAAGCAACCAAAAAAAACACCATATAATCAAGCAAAACAAACCCCAACCCCCTAACTAAGGACTTGCAGAAGCAAGGTACTACCTTTACACATGCTAGAGCTTAAATGAGCATTTAATTTCCCAGGGAGCTGGAAAAACTTGAATGTGTGTATGCATTCAAAAATTCATTCGCTTAAGTTTTACTAGAGTTTTGAATTAGTATCTCATGTCCCAAAGAGCCAGAGAAAAACATCAATATGTATATGTCTTCAGAAACCCACTCATCTAAATTTTAAAACAAAGCATACAACAAGACATACAATAAAGATAACATCAGGTTTTATCAGTAGTAAATATGTTAATGAAGTAGGTTAAAGTAGAGTTTGTTACATGGCTTTGGAGATGGGCATATCTGTGGGGTTTACTACTAGTTCTGCACATCTGCATTATGATACTTTGTATTTCCTTTTTAGAATCTCTCCTGTCCTTATTTTTCATTGGAATTTAGCAATAACTTTCTAATCAGTATAAATACATGGAATAGTTATCACTAGTAAATGCTGTTCTCAAAAGAAACTTTGTCACTAATCTGAATTGGAAAACAAAAAAAAAAAAAGGTAGATTTCTATTAGGTTTTGCAAAATTTCCACAGCTACAGTATCTTTTCTTTGTTTGTTTTTTACTTTGTAAAATAATGCACCAACTAGAGCTGTATCCATTTATTTGGTTGAGAAACATTGGTTTTTTAGATATATGTTCACTGTTAAGAAATGTAATAGAATAGAAATCATAGAAGTAGGCTCAGTAAAATCTCAGATTTTCCTGTGAAAAAAACAAATCCCTTCCCACCAATATTTTTTCAGCCAGAATTCAAGTAGAATTATAATTACTTCAAAACTTGTTTACAGAGAAAGCATACCTCTATGCACTGAGTTCAGTTGCAGTGCTGGTTTTGGTTGGGGTTTTTTGTGGGGGCTGTTTGTTTGTTTGTTTGTTTGTTACTTTCATTTTAATTTTTTACTTTTAAATGTTTGGCATTCCAAACTCCTTTTAAATAGAGATTTTGACTGAGTTTTTTATTGAGTTTTTATTGAGTGAACTGAGGTATACATTCGGATTTCTAACTCTTGGAAGGCACAAAATTCTAGTCTCACCTAAAACTTTGGAATACATTTACAGAAATCCACAAAATATGAAGCAATTGAGGATCTTTTCTCAAAAAATGTCATAAGGTTGTTTTAGAACATAAAATTACTAAGTGGAAGTGAGTAACCAGCCACAGATATTTAAAAATTGTTTGTAACCTTCTTTAGTGTATTCGTTAGTGCCCCTGGCAACAACAATAGGACCCTTCTGATGACCCTTCTGATGATCCTTCTCTGGTTGAGAGACCATCATGAGAAGTCAAAAATATTGCCTAAGAGAACCTGACTCTTGAAAGTGTCAGAGTAACAGAAACAGGATGAAATTTCATAGTTCAAATGGAAGGATCATGCATTTTAGGACTAATAAGCACTGTTGCTGTCTTTTCAGGTATTTAAGCTAGATATGATAGAAAGGAAAATGAGAAAGAGTACCTAAAATGATTAATCAAACCTGGGGCTGTTTTTATTAGGGAGAAATACTAATTACATGTTCAAATCACTGAGAAGAATTCACCTAATTCAATATCAAAATGCAGTTATTTTTAAGAGATATAAAACAAATTTGGAAATCATTTAAATCAACTAGTACTAGAGAACGCACCTTTAGGAAAAGGATCTGAAAAAATACATCCTCACAAAACAAAGAGAAATTAAATTCCTGTTGTCTAGAAATAGACCTGGGAAGGAAATACCACACAAGGAGCGAAAGCATCTGCCCAAGTACCAATGTATGTGCATTGACCATGAACACATTCAGCCAGGAAATAAGTTCATAACCACCAGATGCAAAATATTCAGAGAGAATAAGTATTAAATTGAAGCCTGTTGAGAAAAGAGCTACACAACAGTTGCAGCCATGGAAGGTGATCAAACTTACTTGCCCAGGAATTTCTGCACCAGTCCTATATTCCTATTTTAAACTGATGCAAAGGAAACATTGGAATACTCTGAAGTTCAATATTGGTTTAAGTAACCAAGCAAAAGCCTGGAAGTGCAATAGTGGTCACTTCACTATCCCCTAATGCACCTCACTCTTCCCTTGTTCCCGTCTGAAGAGACACACATTGAACTGTCACACTAAGTACACAGAAGCAGGCAGTGCTTCTCTATATTTGGGAAGGATTCTAATTACCATTTCAGATTTTTATCTTTTTTAATTTTTTAAATTTTTTTTAATCAAAGAATTTATATACTACAATTTAAAAATATTTTTTTCAGAAGATTTGGTTCTATTTAAGACATTATCCACATGATAAGATGTGAGGAATGAAGTGATAAATTAAAGCAGAAGACTGCTGCAGCTCTATGACTAGGCTTACCCACAGGAAGGCACTAAAAGCTTCTTTGGAAGAAATCAGCTATTGAACAAACTGGTTCCTGCAGGCTTTAAGACATAACACACATGATGTTACTCTATTTTTATTTTTTTTTTAAATTTAGAACTTTCCAATTATTGCTGAGTCATTTGATGGCAGTTTGTACCTACTGTGAGGAAAAACTCGGCAAAAGAAAATTATTTGTCTTTTGTATTGACATGATCTGTTATGTATATTTAAGCAATATATTGATCTAGGAACTTATGAGGCTGGCAGAATCTTAAAATAGTAGGGTAAAAGCAAAAACCAAAATTCTGAGTCTTCCATATGCAGAACTAATCATGTAGTAGAGGACTAAAATATTTTGAAATCCAGTGAGTTAAATCTATCTTAATGAAATAAAGTCCAAGACTATTAAGATTTCATTTGCTCTTGACAAAACAATAATGGTTTTCTTTCAGGTATGTTCATATTTCTGACAACCTGTGTCTCAATCTTAAATTTAAAACCCAAATTAGACCATTTCTTCAAACATATTCCCGAGATTATTTGTCCATTATGTATTGGTGTATAATTATTCTCATTAGTAGAAAAGAGTATGCAAAATGCTCTCTGATTTGTACTTTCTTTTAAATCTAATCACCCATAATATTTCATAATTAAAGCCTTCTTCTCTAAGTATCTTTAAATCACAAGCCCATGCTTGTTCAAGTAACACAGAAGAACTATGTTTAAAAGCATACTTTCCCTTCAGATTATTTTGTTATGTTTTTTTCATTTTCAACAGATAACAGAGATAGAAGAGTCTACCTATTAAATAACAATGTCAAATGCCATTAATGTAATGATTAATTAGTTTACCAAAAATATAATGAATTCAACCAGTTTATATTTTTACTCACCTGTCAAAAAACCTTTTAATTCTATATCAAAATGGACATTAATTTGTGCAAGTGCAAACAAAAAATGGATTAATTTGTAATATTGAAACTATATGGCTACAAGGAAGAATTTTCTATATATAGGAAATAATTGTTAGCCCAATTAATCTCTAAACAGCCTAATCAAAATAAAGAAGGTATTTAGTAGTCCATTTACAGCAATGCTGACATTTTCAGGTCCATATTAGTACAGTGAAGCCTCATAAATAATACGATTAAGCTTTTTTATTCAAGAAAACTCACCAGTACCTGTAACCTTTTTTCCACTGTAGTCACTCCAGTTTCATTCCAGATAGTAAGCTGGAGACTTCAGACTCCTTGAAAACAGAAAGGTAGTGTGTAGTTTTGGGTAGCTGTTAAGTCTCAAAGTCTTCACTGCTGAAGCTGACAGGGCAGATCTGGTTAAATACGCTTCAATATCCCAAAGTGCTTCTTGTTCTTGTTTCCCAAGTAAAGCCTGGAATGTGTATGATCACTTCCTCCAACCCCCCTAATCATTAAGTGTCCACTGTTGGTCACACTGAGATTCTCTAAGAACCTCATCCTTTCTCCAGATACAGCACTCAGAGAGCTGAAATTTCAGTCTGTTCAACAATGGTCACTTGGCCACCAGACACTGGTTAAGGAAAGCTCAAAGGAGATGGGGGCCAAGGCCAGCCCAGCCCAGCCAGGTCCTGAGCCCCCACACTGACAGGTCAACATAGCGCAACATTGTAATTTTAGAGGTAGCATATGCTTCTTTGAGGAGAATGTTTTCCTCTTTTAGAAGAAATAATTTGGTTTGCTAAGATGACTTTGTGTCAATTCATGTCAAATATATTACTTTTTCCAGAGTATGAAGTAATTATATCTGCAGTTCATCTTTAGCTCATGGAAAACCATTTCACAGGTTTGGTAAAGTTAATGAATAATAATTACTTCAGAGTCCTTGAAGAAAAATTCGGGCATTTGGAACTTAAAAATTGAGACTCAGTAACTGGTGGAGGAATCTTTAAGCAGATACTTGAAATATTTCATAATCTGTATTACTGTCAAGGACAATTCTTTAATAAAATACATCTCCCTCCCCCAACATTTATTAAAACAAAAAAAAAGTGAGAGGAGGTGAATGTCTGCTAACTTGCCTAGCTTTGCTCCTCATTCATTCTATTGAAGAAACATATGAATCTCATAAGGATGTTTCTTCTCATTTTTCCCCCTTTTTTTGTTTTAATCTATAAGTGGGCCATAAAAAAAATTTTTAGTATTTCAACTGCTCCCACAGTTTCAACTAATACCTTTTCCCTTCTGACTATCAAATTCATCTTGTCTTCTCGTCCAGTTCTATAACTTCCTATAACTTCTATAACATCCAGTTCTATGTGCCTTCCTGTCCAGAATTTCTTCAAAAATTTTTAGTGATAGGTTGGGGTGGGTTGACCTTGGCTGGATGTCAGGTGCTTACCCAGCCACTCTGTCACTCCCCAGATGGATAGGTGAGAAAGTAAGATGGAAACAACCCCAGGGTTGGGATAAGGAAGTTTATTAAAGCAAAAACTAGGTTAAAGCTGGCATGCGCAAAAGCGAAGTGAAAGATAACACGGTTTATTCTCTACTTCCCTTGAGCTGAGATGGCTGGCCACCTCTGAGAAGCAGGGCTTCAGCACACATAATGGTTCCTCAGCAAGCANTCATCTTGTCTTCTCGTCCAGTTCTATAACTTCCTATAACTTCTATAACATCCAGTTCTATGTGCCTTCCTGTCCAGAATTTCTTCAAAAATTTTTAGTGATAGGTTGGGGTGGGTTGACCTTGGCTGGATGTCAGGTGCTTACCCAGCCACTCTGTCACTCCCCAGATGGATAGGTGAGAAAGTAAGATGGAAACAACCCCAGGGTTGGGATAAGGAAGTTTATTAAAGCAAAAACTAGGTTAAAGCTGGCATGCGCAAAAGCGAAGTGAAAGATAACACGGTTTATTCTCTACTTCCCTTGAGCTGAGATGGCTGGCCACCTCTGAGAAGCAGGGCTTCAGCACACATAATGGTTCCTCAGCAAGCAGGCATCGGAGAAAATGAATATCCCCCCTTCCTGCTCCTTGCCTCAGCTTTCATATCTCAGCTGACATCGTGTGGCATGGAATATCCCTTTGGTCAGTCTGGGTCAGCTGACTGGGTCAGCTATTATGTCCCCTCCCAGGATCTTGCCCTCGGTTGAGGAAGGAATGTTACAGTGCTGGTGCTGTGCCCAGCAGTAGCCAAAACACCAGTGTGTTATCAGCACCCTTCTAGCTACCAATGGAAAGCACAACACTGTGAAGGTTATTATGGGGAAATGAACTCCAGCTCAGTCAAACCTAACACATAGGTTCAACACACCACACACTGAATGGCTTACCTTGCTTTTAAAGCCCTCTCTTTTTTCATTACAAGCAATTCTGACAGTAAATAGACATTTGTTGAGGTTTTCACTATAAATATTGTGTTAAGACCTCCCCTATTCCTCAATTTTGCAAATGAGTTTTGCCCACATTTCCTCTAAAATATCTCCATCAGTGCATCAAGACATCATGCTATTCATGCCTTCTGTTGATATAATGCTCTGTTGTCCAGCCTTCCCTTCCTTTTCCTTCCACTCCCTCCTTTATAGTCTTAGATGCCCAAATCAGTTAGTCAGGGTTGAGGGTTCTTCAGATGATCAGATTGAATATAAGCAATTTCTACTTGCCAAATTTCAAATCTTATCCTTTTATGAGATGTTTGAGTTTCTAGATAATCACCAGACCCTGGCTGCTGGCCCTGTGTGATGCAGGAGTGTTATAATTCTCCAAAGCCACAGCAGGTGCCTTATCTTTGTGCTTGATTGACTTCCTGCCTTGCTTTGCTTCATCTTTTCTTACAGTAAAAACAGTCTTTTCACAGCTTTCAAGTTTTCTATTTTTCACTGGCCAATATGAACCATCAGAAACCCGTTTATCATTCTTGACCTCTGTTTCCAAACCTATCCTTTCCCATATATAAACATGCAAAATATAACAAAAGACATAGGTTACCAAAACTGTTTCATGCCACAGTTGTCTGAGCTTCTCTTTTGTTTTAGCAACTGATGTAAATCTGTAGGGTAGAGGTTCTGATCTGCTGTACCTCTAATAGATTCCGAACTACTAATATTTTCAAATCCTATAAAAGTATCTTGTTTTCATATATTTGTTTTGTACTTCATACATAGTGTGCAGTCTTAGGGGGAAAAAAAATCCAAACTCAAAACAACAAACCAATAGAAAACCAAGAAGTTTTTTCCTTACCCAAATCTCCACTGAATTGTGAGTAACTGCATGCAGCAATACTAGATCATATTTTTGTTTAAGCCTCTTTTACTTTCAGAATAGGTATGAAATTCATAATCTTCTTAAACAACTTTTAAGGGAGTATTTTCAAGTTGGTAACTGCATATATGTAAATTTTACACAAATTAATACTGTAACTTTTCTCTTTATTTGTGTCTAATTGATTATACCTATAGGTAAGAAGTGGATCTCCATCATCATCCTTGCTGAAAGGAGGTCAGGTTATAAAATATCTAAACAGGTTCTTCCCAATTTATTAATTCTGATGTAAGATTTACTGGCAGATGTAAGATCTTTTGTTAAATCAAGTGATACTCTTTGAGAACTTTTTTTCAATCACATGTTCCCATATTAATATCTGATACAGAAGGACTGAATTCAGTGACAAGCAGATTTTGACAACTTTTAGCTAGAACCAGACATACTGGTTGAACAGAAGGGAGTGAGAAAAAGGAGAGTCAGTAATGTTATCCATATTTCAAAGACAAACCACAGAAATTACCACTCATGGATCACTGAAGCTTTTGTTAGGAGTGGGTGGAAAGGATCTGTAGTGCCTCATAAAATCAGTGTAACTGTTTAGACCTGTCCACAGGAATTGTGAATTTTACTTCTATGGCTTGTCTTTGGTTGTCTTGAGAAACAAATCCAAGGAGTCAGAATTTAAGAAGTGTGAAATTATTTTTTTAAGGATTGAGAAAGTTTTTTTCACATTTATATCTTTTATCCACTGTTTGCTTGAATTAGTTCTAGATAATTTTTTTTTATGCTGTTCTTACAGTTACCATGGGGGTAATTAGTGAAGTGGGTTGGACTCTGGAAGGTACTTCATTAGAATCTGAGAATTTTAATAGGTTTTTTTCCTAAGGTTTGTTCTTCTTAAGGTTTGAATTTGTTGCTGTGATGTCGACTGGTCTAAGATATGTTTTTCTAGATTTATGACTGTGAAATTTGTCAGGTAGGAATTAAGCTTGTAGTGAAATATCTTTGATGATTTCACAGAATCGCAGAAGGGGTAAGGTTGGAAGAAACCACAGTCAGTCATCATCTGGTTCAACTTAACTATTCTATACAATTGCCTGAAAGGAGTTTGTAGCCAGGTAATTGTTCTCTTCTCCCAGGCAATAGGACAAGAGGACACAGGTTTATGCTGCATCAGGGGAGATTTAGGTCAGACATTAGGGAGAAGTTCTTCACAGAAGGGTGATTGGGTATTGGGATGGGCTGCCCAGGGAGCTGGTAAAGTCACTTCCCTGGGGGTGTTTTAGAAAAGACTGGATGTGGCACTTAGTGTCATGGTCTAGTTGACAAAGTGTTTGGTCATAGGTTGGAACTCCATGATCTCACATGCCTTTTCCAACGTAGTTGATTCTGTGATTTAAACGGGGCCTTCCTAGGGCACATTGCACAGAATTGTATCCAGACAGTTTCTGGGTATCTCCAGTCAGGGAGACTCACAACCTCTCGGATAACCTGTTGAAGTGGGCAGTCCCCTGCGCAGTAAGGCAGTTCTTCCTCATATTCAAGTGGAATTTCTTGTGCATCAGTTTCTGCCCATTGCCTCTTGTCCCATTCTTCAACACCATGGAGAAGAGCCTGGATCCATACTCATGACCACTTCCCTTCATATGCTTATATATGTTGATGAGGTCCCCTCTCAGTTGTCTCTTCTGAGCTGAAAAAACTCAGTTCCTTCAGCCCTTCCTTGTAAGATAGCTGTTCCAGTCCCTTAATCATCTTTGTTACCCTCCACTGGAACAGCTCTAGGATCTCTGTGTCTCTCTTATCCTGAGGAGCCCGTAACTGGACACAGCACTCCAGATGTGGCTTCACCAGAGCTGAATGGAAGGGAAGGGTCACCTCCCTTTAACTCCTGGCAATGCACTTACTGAAGCACCCAGAATACCATTGGCCTTCTTGGCCACAAGGGCACACTGCAGGCTCATGCACAGCTTGTTGTCTGCCAGGACCTCCAGGTTCTTCTCCACAGAGCTGATTTCCAGGAGGTTGGGCCCCAGCCTGTACTGGTCCCTGGGGTTGCTATTCTTCAGGTGCAGGACTCTGCATTTCCCTTTGTTGAACTTCAAAAAATTCTTCTCTGCCTATCTCTCCAACCTATCTCTCAGATCCTTCTGAAAGGCTGTACAATTCTGTGATTTCTTTCTGTGGAGTTTTTAGTTGTGAGGACAGTTGTGAGGACAGCTACAGCAAGTGATTTCTGAACATCCTGGAAATTTGAAGTGTCCAAATATTGTAAAGATGCAGATAGCTGCAAGACTGCAGAAAATGTTCAAAATGAAGTGTTTAGAACTCTGTCTGCCACACCTGAAAATACCATTAAAGGGGTTCAGGCATGTATGGATCTAATGGTGAGCAGCACGCTTTGTGCTATTCCAATGAAGCTGGTTTAAAAGTTGCAGTCCACATGCTGCTGCTTCCAAATGTTTTCAGTATAGGGAGATTATCAAATGTCATATTGTCACCCTGTATCAGGACTCTGGCACAATACTTGGGAATACAAATGCTCAGGGGAAGAGCCTTTGTCTGTGGCTTGCTGTATTATTTCAGTTCATGTTCACTGTAACAAACCTTGAGGCAGTTGGCAGGTGGTATCAGACAGAAGAGATCTCAAGCCCCTTCATCTTCCACTTGACAAATAGACCATTTCACATCAATCTTGTGGTTCAGTAAATTTAGAGAAAGTTTACAGCATTATTTTGTCCTGAAACCTCTTGATCTACTGTTACTACTTGTTGCTCTATGTAAATTATCGTATTGAAGATAAATTTCCTCTTATTTTCAGTTTCATTGTAATCTCAGTTGCAAAACAATGAAAACTCTCTGTTTGACTCACTTATGAAAGCATGATTATTTCTGTTAAATACATGGAGGTGTTCTTCTGAAAGGTGAAAACAAAAGATTCAGAGCCAATTCATTATGTTATGATTAAATCAAATTATAAATATTCTGTTGTTATGTTACACTAGGAATTATTTCAGTATATTAAAGGGGCATTTTGGGTATCACCCAGAACTATGAACACTGGGGAAATGAGTTCTGAAAACACAGCAAGTAAGAATACAAGTGCTTTGTAAAATACTATTGGATTTACTGGTACATTAAAATACATTTATTTTCAGTTCTAAAATAGTACACAGGACAATGCTACTTTGATGAAAATTGTGCAGTATCGGTACACTTAATACTGAAATAGTTGGTTTAAATCAGAGCAAATATAGAACCTTCTGATCACATAATCTAAGCGGTAACTACTGAAAAGACATTGCCTGCACAGTAACAGAAACCTAAACTTTATAGATTTTTATTGTTTTTATAGAGAGTGACATACATATTAAATGTATATTTGGTTGCATTCACTCATTTAAGATGATCTAAAATCCTATCCCTTCAAACTCAAGTTGATTAAGAAATAATAAAGAAGCCAATGGCATTATTTTGTACATAAAAATATTCAACCAAATTATCTGCAAGGTATAATTTTTATGTTAAATCGAAATTTCTGGAACAAATTAGTTTGCTTCTAAGATTTATACACACATAAGAATTTAGCTGACAACCAGTATTAAACCTTTAGTTAATATAGTTTTTTGTTTAACAAATTTGTTCTTTTTTCATAGTCCTTCAGTGTGTAGTTATATGACTGACACATTTGAGATCACAATATTAGGCGTATATATATTTTGTTTATTTCAAAAATTAATTTAACTTTAACATTTAAAACATTACAGATTTAATGTATTAAAATTAAATGTATTAATTTTTAAAAAATTAAAAATTGGTGATTTTAAAACTAAAATAGATAAAATGTCCCTTAAGTAATGAAAGTAAACTGGAGAGAAGCAAGGATGTGCATTAGTTTCCAGTTTTATTCATAGAAACTCATATAACTACCTTGAATTCACAAATGGTGAATTCTTTCTAGACAGGAAATTAGCTTTCCAAACACCCTCAGTTTTATATTTATTATTCTGAGAGACAGTCTGATCTTTGCAAAAAGGGCAAAGAATCATAATACTACACCATAATGTTGAATGGTGTTTTTAAAGCTGTTCACAGGAGCCATCTGTCTCCCCATTTGTTTAAGCTATGGCGAGGTACTGACCTCTGAAGGTCTACTAGCCTCTTCCAAAGTTACCTCCAACCTTATCCTGACTCCAGACAAGGTATGCAAAAGATTATACTGTAGCTTTTTATGTTGGCAGCATTGTATCAATGTTACTCAAGTGACTGTGCACACAGCAGTAATCTAAGCTGCATCTGCAGCCAAAGATATCTGGCATTTCATCTTCATTGTGAAATTCATCAGGTGCCAACCAGTCTTTCCAAAGTTGTTCCTATTTGAAAATGACCTTATTCACTCACACACACACACAAAAAAGATATCTGATGAATTCTGTGATTGGAAGGATATATTACTGTGCATCGAACCGAGATTGTCACCTTCAAATAAGTAGTTGAAATTCAGTATTTTTGCAAAGCTTAGAAGGTCATATTTATGATGGAAAATTACTATCTAGAGCACTGATAAGAATGCAGAATACATGAATCATAATGTAAGGTGGTTGGGGTTTTGTTTTTCTTTTCCTTTTAACTTGTCTTCTGCCTTTATTACATGGTTGGTTTGGCTTTTGCTGTTCATTTATCTGAGTAATAAAGGAAAAGGTCTGAATTCAGCCTTTCATTGCTACAAATAAATGGTCTACAAAGATTAATATATGTGAGAGCTTGAAAATTATCAAAAGACAAAAATATTACTCTCTTACACACTTTTCAGTTTAACAATTAACAGAATAAGCATCCAAAGCCCCAAGTTATACGAAGTACATAGACTTGCAGAGATCACTAAAATTAACAGTGGAAAACTTTTATCATATGTTCTGAAAGGTGTGTCTAGAGAAAGCTCCCAGGAGTCTCCATGTGAGAAGTGTACGGACAAGAATTAATAGTAATTTCAAAATATGATAGATTTTATTTATTGCTGTGATAAACTGACAGTAGCAAGCCATGTCATGTTTCTAAAATGAAAATTGAAAAGAACAAGATCAGTGAAGGATTTTGTTGGGTTTTTTTCAATTTCACTGGCAGAAAAATACCAGTTTATGCAGCATTATTCAACAACACAAGATACAAAAAATTATATCTGGAAAGAAAACTGAAAAATTTTGAAGTGGCAGTTGCACCGGATTTACTATTTGTTTTAAAAACACTGTGTCAGTCAGTTATATGGGTTTTGATATCTTTTTAAAACCAGAAATGTATTTTGGTTTTGCAAAACCTTAGGTTATTCTCTCTCATGTTTTTGCTACTATGATTTTTAACAACATAATTTGAAAAAATGTTTCACAAGATATCACAGGTTTAAGAGATGAAATTTCACCTTAAGAGAAGTTTCTCACCTTAATCTGTCTAACTATGTAGTACAGGGAACCTGGAATTTCAATTCCAGGAGGCTTGGAATTTGGCATAAGGATCCTGCTGGTTTCTGGATATTAACATTGGTTGGTGAAGTCTTTTAGAAATATTTTTAAAATTCTGAAAAATAAATTTGTACATACTCAGTAATTATTTGTAGAGTGTGGCAGCTAAGTTGTTTGGGTTCTTTTCCCTGTTTAATCTGAACATTTTTAATTTTTTATAGTTCCAATGTAATGACTGAGACACAGGTAATTCATTATTAGATGACCAAATATGGTTTTCCTTGGGATGAACAGGGCTACAAGTTTTTCTCTCCTCAAAAGTGTTGAAAGGCAAATATAGTCTTCTTTCTGTGCAGCTTGCCCAAATTACAGTCAGTTGGCAATTCTGCTGATCTAAGAATGTTCCTTAATGCCTTATTACAACTCACTAAGCATTTTATTCATACAATCAAAAAATCATGCAATAGGTTTTACTCACAAAATCATAGAATGGTTTGGGTTAGAAGGGACATTTAGAGGTCATCTAGTCCACCATCCTCACCATAAATAGGACATCTTCAACTCTATCAGACTGCTCAGACTAATATCTAATCTGACCTTGAATGTTTCCAGACATGGACATCCACCATCTTTCCATTGGGCAACCTCTTTGGGTGTTTTAGCACCATAATTGTAAGAAACTTCTTTCTTATATCTAATCTAAATTGAATCTCTTCTATTTTAAAGCCAAAACTCCTTGTCTGATTGCAATGGTGGATGCAATTTATTCCTCAAGTCATTAATATGATTCAGATTGGAAATAACAGGAAATAATCCCATATTCTCTCGCTGTTGTGGAAAAGTGAAAATATAAAATTTCTTATTGCTGCAGCTCTGTGCTTTATATTTCTGCCACGTGAAAAAGGGGCAGTTTACTTGATCCTTTGTATAAGGGAGATTTTCTCAAGTCTTAGTGTTTTTTATGTCTGTCAGTGCCCCAGGGAAGCTGAAACACTTATGTCCAACCAGTCTGAGGGTATCCCATAAGGGGATCCTTCACTGATAAGACTCATAAGAGCAGAGGGTGATTTGACTGCCCTTTTCAGAGGAGCTAAGCCCTCAGTGATTCTTCCCAATGTGTTATCTGCCACCAGCAAATGCTACCACCTGTAAATATTTCATCATCATCATTGTAATCATCAATCTATTATTATTATTATTATTATTATTATTATT
>VYXB01002614.1:1181-32257 GCA_013397135.1 Pachyramphus minor | reverse complement strand
CATGGGGCAAATTTCTCTCATATGCTCAATTTGCCCTTTTCTCTAGCATATGAAACCCTATACTTTAGAAAACATCTATCCCTACTAGGCAGATTTAAATTGACACATAGTTAATATTAACAAATAGTCAGTGAGATACCTCACTGGTCAAATGAATGCATTGTTGATAAATGTTCTACTGTATAGTCTTTTTCTGCTTCAGACATTTCTATCCCAATCTTCTGGTAAATAGATCTATTTAGCTGAAAGAGGGAAACGCATTCTTCTAGATCAATAATTAGGATCATCCTCTATGGACTGTCCATGAAGGCAATGTAGTGCTTTTTAATGTCTCTTGCACCATAATTTTGGTAAAGATATATTAATATAGTAGCATAAAAAGTAAGAAATCCATTGCAAAACTTAAATCTGTAGAACATTATCAGGAAGAACAGTATAGTTAATCTTCTATATGCTGCCAATTCTAAAAATCCTTGAGTCAGAAATTCAGTCCTATAACTTTAATGGAATTAAAAGAATTTAAAGCTAATGAGTGGAACACAGTGCTGTTCTCATCCTAGCACTGTATTGTCATACTGTTAAAGACAGTGTGTAACACTAATTCCATTATTTGTTAATTTACTTCCTAGAATTAATTTTATTTATTAATTTTTTTTACTTCCTAGAAGTAATGTTCTTTCAGTGGAAGTTGTTATGTGAAATAATATATTTATATTTTTTATCTCATATTCTTGGTGTTGATTTTATTTGAACTCTGAACAGTTTTGAAATGGATGTTAGTTGAAATCTGGAGGAAGGGTTTTGGGGTTTTTTTTGGTGTGGGGGAAGGTGGGGAGGTATTTTGGTTTGGTTTTACCAATTAAGTGAAAAAACTAGTTGTGTCAGTAACGACTTTTCATATCCTAGAAGACTCATGATACTTTCTGAAAATATACTTGTTTGAGTATTTTCATATATTAGGTGAAATCAAGTATGATTCCTCTTGGGTAAAGTGGTTTCAAGTATGAAAAATCTCAGACTAAACTTAGCAATTATGGATACACCTTTTAAATAGAAAATTCAGCAAAGCATATTAGTAGATTTTTTTTTATAATGCTGACTCAAGGTAGATTTGTAGTATCAAGTTCTCTCTTGTCTTCTATTTGAAAAGGCCACGACGGAATGCTGGAACACATATATTTACAAGTTTGCAGCACATCCTCTTTCATATTTGTATCAGATATGCAGATAGCTTCTTCCTTCTCTTTTAGAGAAAATAATTGAATTGATAAAGTCTTTCTCCTTCTAAATTCAGTTTTGCCTGTTCCCTGAAAAGACATGCCTTCATCACTCATACTTGGTTGTTTGTTATCCGTATTCATACTTGACCTTTTTCTGGACTTTGGGGTTTCTTCAATGCTTCACATGACTGTAGAACCTGTGCCTCTGCTGCAGCTATGTTTCTATAATTGAAATAAGATGTCGCACTCGATTTTTTTAAATTATTTTTATTTCCATTTATGAAACTCAAGTCAATGTAATGAACATTATAAGTTTGAGGCTGAATTCTCTCTGCAGAGTTAGGATAGTGGTAATTAAACTCAGGTTTGTATTTTGGGGCAAACCTGATCTAGNAAAATCTGCCTGGAACATTGCAATGACAATTTTACGCAATCATTTATCAAACTATTTTATAAACACACTGTGATTAATGTACAAACATTAAATACATACACATACACACAGCTGGCTTATTTGGTTACCTGAAATATCTGGCACAGCACATAGGCCTATTTATTCACCTCAGAAGCCCTGAGCTGGCAGATCACTTAACTAATAAGTGCCAAAGATTCCATCTCTTTTCATCCAATGAGGCATAAAAGCCCCCAGATACATATAAACTACTGAAACTCTTTTTAGGGAAGTAAGTGCTAGCTATGGAAGAGAAAGAAACACAGTATTACTTTCAAATTATAAGCCAGTTTCAAACCAAAACAGACCATGTTTCTTTTATGTTTGTAAATGTCTATAGACCTAGTACACTTCTGACATGAAATGAATTTCTGACCATTTTCTAGGAGCCTTCTTGTCTCAGAGTTCTCAAAAAAACAAGAATAATGTCACAAATTGTGCAAAGAGGCTTGTATGATTCTGGTTCAGATATATATTCATCTAAGTTAAGATGACCTCCTGTTCTTCTCAAGCATAGCCTAAAGTTCAGTGGTAAACCGATCATAATTGTTTAATGACTCCAAAATAGAGTTTGCTATGAATTTATGAGGATAGTAGTCATATTGTTTTAGTCATAGTAATAACTCAAGTCCTTGAGATGCAACCAATTTGTAAAGAGTTTGAATCATTATCCTGACTTCAAGAAACATATGCTGTGGTAGCAGCTAAACTGAAGGAAAGATATTACCTAAATAAGCAAAAATGATGCAGAAGAAGCTTACAAAACAATGAAAAAAAAAATCCCAACTTGTTTTTGCAGTTATTTTCAAGTTTGAGAAGGTTAACCTCTGTTTCTGCACTGTATAATACACTGGTTTGCACTAGCTTTTAACTGGTATTATAAATCTCAAAATATCTTCCTTTTGCTGAAGAAAACAAAGGAAAACGTCTTCCTTTGGCTGTTTTTTCCTTCTCATTCTTTCCCCCTCCCAATACTGTGGAAATTACTGGTGAAGGGTATCCCGTGTTAGTTGAAGCAAAAATACAGACAGGACAGACATTTTTGTCTGTTTCTCCTGTCAATATCAAGCCTGAAATCTATGTCTTTTTTTGTGATTGTTTTTATCTAAAAATTCATAACACTATTCGTACAGTAGTTTTGTGAAGCTGAATACTGACATTCAGAGGGAAACGTAGTCTGAACCTTCAAATCATCAAGGACCACTCCTGCAAAAATTGAATATGAATTCATGCATACCATTGAATCAATTTCTTTTTAGTTTTAGGAGTGTCCTTTCCATATCTTTTTAAGAGAATTCATAAAAAGCCTAGCTAGTGGGAATAGCCCAAAGGCATATTTAAGCTAATGCATCCTAAATGAAATCTTAACCTTCAACCTTCATTTTGGAAAAGCGTATTCTCTAATTAAATAGTGCTCTTTTCATCCAAGTGAAAGGTGCAATGCTGATTAGGTTTATATCACTGAGGGATATTTTGCCTCTGCAAGGTCAACATCTGTTGGCTTAAAAGCTAGAAAGTATAATTCAGCATTTGAAATCATAGCTGCTTCTAGTAGGGTTAATTAAACACTAACTCATCATTTCCTGGAAACCCATAACAAATGCAAGCATGACCAAAGCTGAAGATTTGGGTTTAGTTTTATTTTTTTACATTCTGATATGCATTGCAGAAGTTCAGCTCACATAACATGTATGTTAATGAGGTACAATCATGAACCTGAACATAGTTGAGTTCAATTGCAATTTTTTCCTGGATTGGTCAGGCTTTTTGCCCTGAGTCTTCTCTAAGAAACAAAAAGCACAATGACATTAATGATTGGTACTCCAACCTCAAAAGGTGATGGTTTAATCAGGAACCCTGAATGTGACTTCATACACAAGTCCTTATCAATATGCTCTTATTTCTCCCACTCGACATACTAAGCAACACCACTTTAGCTGGATCAGATATAGAAAGAAAAACCACGTGTTTTTTTAATCCAGAAAAAAATTAGTTCTTTTGTGAATATCAGTGTAATAACATAAACATTTCTAGTACATAACTAAGAAGGCCAGATAATGCTTTTTAAATTTTACTTTCAAACTTGTAAATGCAAGTACAAGCTTGTAAAGATATAATATAAAAGAGGTTTCCTATTATGGAAATACTACTTAATGCAATAATAAAATCCTACAGAGTTCAATACTTATTCTTAATAAGGTGTCAAAGCATAGATCTGGTGACTAAGCACCTGAAGCAATATTTATTAACAATATTATGTGTATAATATTATTCGATAATTTTCATTATGTTTTCCTGGTTAAGATATAGACCTATAAATGCTGCCTATAGTGATTTGTGATAAAATCACTGAGGTGACTCTCAACCAGTGAATTGACATTTACACAATACTTGTAAGAGGCTGTATGGTGGCATGCTTGATTGTCAAAAAAAAGTGATGCTCTAAGTTTGAAATCACGCTTTAAGAGTACCAGGAATGAAAGTCACCAGCAGCTTAATCTACATGTTAAGGCAGTCAGGATAGGCTTGTTCCACTCTGTCCCCCAGAAAACCCATCAAAACATGGGAAATTTCTCTGACATCCACAAATGCAAATTTCAGTTTTAGGGAAATCAAATCCTGAAGAAACTCTCTCATCAGAAGTTTTCCCTGCATGCGCTGTCTTGATACTCCTTAGCTTCAAATGAGTAAAAAATGCCTTCTAGATAGAAATAATTTCTTGTGTCTCTGCAAGCTTTTATATATAACTTTCTTACTCCATTTGAACTCTGACTTCTTTCTGCAGTATGAAGCAAGAGAAAGACCTTGTGTCATGAGTAGAATAAAGAGAAAATAAGCCAGACTTTCAAGGGATAATTTAAAATCCTTTGTTAGCTATAAACTACAGAATACATGATGAGAAATCAAAGAATGTTAGCCAAAGCACAATGGTACTAGTATTTATATTTGTTTAGCATATAAACAGATGGCTTTCCAAGAATACAAAATCTTAAAGCAATTGGATTAGTTAGCTGGAATACTAAGAGTTACCCGAGGAAATAAAGTTACTTGAAAAAAATTAGCATAATGTCACTGAAAAGTAATGAATATCTTTATAAAGGACTTCCTTATAATTCTAAAAGCATCTAATTTAAAAAATTCACAAGACTTTAGAGTAGATCAGCTGAAAAAACCCCTATGTTCAGTTAAATATTTTTTTTATTTGCTTAAAGATATCTTCCCCCCCCGTCCCCCACCATGCCCTATTACATGACTTATCTTATTTGTGTTCTTCCTATTGTTTTTTACCTATTTTTTGTCATATTTTTTCAATAAAACCTAACAATGAATTCCAGCTCATGTATTTTTTTATTCATATAATACAGGAGAGAATTTTTACAACCTGATACTCTTTTATCCGTCTAGTCATTATTTCACTTAGAAGATAATGTCAAAAGGAACTGAACATTGTCACTGGATAATGCTCTCCCACAGCAAGATGAATGTCAAGACATTTATGAAAAATAAAGGTTCACACGAAACAGATATCTATTTCAAAGCAGAAAAACTTTCCAGTCAAAATTTTCAATGCTGGTCACAAGATGTCTGTCCATTTGAATTGTTTTGAAAATGTGAAACAGATGACTGACACAGGTAGATTGACAGCTTTCCTGCTTGACATTAATCATAAAAGCTCCATCTCATATGAGCAAGGATGTAAAATAAATATTGGAATATTTTCCTTAAACATTTTATGGTTTATTAGTTGCACAGAAATAGATAATTTGAGAGGTATAAAATATACAAAATCAATAGTTAGAAAATCTGAGTATTATTTAGTATCTATATAGATATATAGATATCATAATGTATACTTCAACTTTGCCAATATATAAGATTAAACTGGTGAAACTGAAATAAATACTCACTATTGCTACTGCCTCCATGTTGGCAGATCTCTTAAACAAACAGAAAAAAGAAAAGTAGCTGGTAACTCAAAAAGTATTGAAATATTATAGGGCAAACATAGATACCCTATATGCACTTGATCTTGTAAAGGCATTTTCCAGCAGTATGGACACAGAATTCCACCTTGTTACAGCAAATGTTAAGTTTAATCTAAGTGTGTTAACTTTAATCTAAGTGTCTGTGTTGCCCTAATGACAACTAACTAGAAAACACTGTTGAAAACAAAGTTAACAAGACATGGTTAGGTTGCTTTCCCAGTTTCCAGTTGCAGTTCTTAATAAATTAGTTTCCTTTCTGTATCTTTCACTCTGTTGTTTTGATACCAGCAGTATTGAGATGTATCCTATGTATATATGTATGGTGCCTGAGGTGCATCATAGTCAATGGAAAGTTTCCCTGGAAAAATAGCTTCAGCAGCACATCTTTAGGAAATCAAATAAAAATTGTATGAAGTGTTTACTCATATCATATTCAAAGTAAACAATAAAAAAAAATTTTTAAAAAATTAGTAATATTCAAGTACCTATGATTAAGATGATAATTTTGAATTAAAATTGCATTAAATGTGGTGATAATCACAGTTGGTCTTACTCTTTTCTTACAAGAAGAGAAAATTTTATTTAAACCAGCAAAAATATAATAATATACATGACTTTTCTATTTCATTAGTCACAATTACTGTTTTCATATGAGTTTTCCTCTACTGTACGAGAAGCAGACATCACTTATTCATGTGAGCTGATAATCATGTTACAGGTTGGCTTAATGAGATTAGTGCTTTTTTGTAATTATTATGGTAATACATTGCCTGTGACTCATACAATTCTCTTCTATTAATTAGTATGTGATTGCTTTAGTATAATTCATTTCTTCAGAAGTCCCAAGTTTATTATACTAAGTTATATAGTTACTGACTTTATTACGTAGTTTATTTCATTATAGGTTTGGTGATTTTTTTTTTTTTTTTTCTGATTGAAATTTCATCTTTCTCAGAGCCCACAAATCTCACTTTACGTTCTTGGAATATTTTCACCGACAGAATTACAGAAAAGATACAAAATAAGTCATTACTTGTGTTCAAATCCTGAGAATCACCACTGTCTTTAAAATGCTACTTGGTATATGGTGGAAACATTGTAGGGAGCCATGATACCATACTATTTGCACATAGGCTGACTTTGTGCTTCTAAGGATGATGCCTAAGATTAGGGAAATTGAAAAGGTGTCATGATTTCTGCAGTTTATTATTTAACACAGAGTACCCTTGATGGAGAAAATGCCAGAGTTAGAACCTTGTGAAGCACCAGAGATTTAGAGCAACAAAAATGTACCACCATTTCCCTTCAATCAGCAGCCAACGTAATGCATTGCAAACACTCAGAAAAGCTGCACTGAGTTTGTTGTCTAAAGCCTTTGAGCTCTAAGAATGAGTCCATGTCGAGATGGTTCTGAAAAAAAACAGTGCAGCAAGGCTTCCAGTCAACACTAGAACCCTTAGAGCAATAGCCTGAGTGTATTTCCTGTGAATTTGTATTTTACAGTAGGTTTGCTTTATATTTAGTTCTTGTTTTCTTCTCTCCCTTAAGCAATGTGGAGAAAAGTAAGGGATATTCTGCTAAATTCCCTATCTGAAAGCAAATCTCCCTTGAAAAAGACCAAATGTGGCAACTATAGACCAAAGAGAAAGAGAAAATTCATGCCCAAATCCTGAACAAGTTTTGTGATTTTTAGGTAACAGAAAAAGTGCATACAACATATGCTATTACCCTATAGGGAAATGGTATGTTTTTCTCACAGAAATTCAAAATTAATTACACATTTTTTGTAGAAGTGTTAAAAAGTAGTGATCATACATGGTGAGAACCCCAGTTTATCGCTGTTCAATCAAAATAATCAAGATACAGTAAAGTTACACTGACATCTTCTTCTGAACTGCCAACCTAGTAATTAAAATTTTGTATGACATTATAAAGTCAGACTCAAACTTAATTTTGTAATTTGTTATGACAGAAGTCTTATACTTCACCAAATGACTGAATATAGTATTTTTTGTTAATTTTGTGTGAAGCCAATTATAATACTCTGAGAGTTACCAAAAAAAAAAAAAAGGCAAAAGTTTAAGATTATAGATTCTACTTTAAGATTCTAGAACAAATATGTAATGGCTCTTTCTATATAGTTGGTAGATAGAAGCTCACCTTTTTATTATGTTGAATGCTTTGATTACAAAAGCTCTTACATCAATTTAAATACTGTTCTCTTCACATGCAATGTACTCATGATTTTTGACAGATAAAACTTCATATGGGCAAATCAATATTCCTGATAACTTAAAAACAAATTGCAGGAGTGTTATAATGGTTATTTCTTTTCAGTGCAGAGTCTCAGCGAGTACACAGGCTTTTATGGCTATCTTAATTTTATCTCTCCAACTAAAATTTGTTTTTACGAATGGAAGAAAGATTATAAAAATGTAAATCCTTTTTATCCTGTATGGATAAAAATTATTTTTATCCTCTATGGATAAAAATACAACATTTGACTGATTATCTATGACACAGTTCATCAGTGTTTCTACATAGGAAATGTAGAAACAATAAAGTATTTGTCAACAAAATTATCATCAAGATCAGAATTTGTCACATTGTTGCCTCACTGAAGAGTTTCTCAAAATTTAGTGATGACAGAAGAACCTAATTAAATGTTTGTCACCTGCATCTTTTCATATCTTTCCAGTTACTTGATAGATACTATAGGGTGCACATCTGTGTTAGTTTTGGAACTCTGAACTTTCCTCTTGTTTGTGGTCCAGATTTGCCTTGTGTAACTTAAGTCTAAAACCTCAGCACATGAAGTTGGATGGGGTAAATCTGAGGCTTTGACATAGTAACTTTTTAAGCATTTGCTCCTTTCCCCCAGCTCTCTGGTAATTTCTTTTTGTCACTTTTACTCTTTGTCTTCTGATTACAGCACTCTTCTAATAACATCACCTGACATTTTCAGTGTACAGTTTTTCTTTCAGCAATTTATAGTTTCCCAAAGCATGGAAGATTCCTAACAGACATGAAAAGTATGATTTTCCTCGTGCAAGAATTACTTGTTACTTTATAAGGAAACTGAATCTTAAGTTGATTATAAAGTCATATAATCTTAGAGGGGCTATTTTAGTCAAAATCAGAGAAAGTTAAAAGCACTATAGCTTCAACATTAAAGAATTTGAAAAATCTATTTCAGAGTTGCCAATGTCCCACTAATTTAAGTGCATTTGCACCCTGTTTTCATTCTTTCGAACCACAGTGACCTTAGTCTCCAGAAATTCTGGTAAGCATTTCATGTACTATACACTAGTCTTCTGTGGTTTGCTCTTTTTCTTCTACTAGAATTACCATAAATAGCAGTTAAATATTTATTGGAGTTGAAACTTTTATTTTTACTTTCTATGTGGCAATCAGATGAACAAGCCAATGAAAGTCTTGCTTTCCTGTAGAGAAAAATTCTTATTGAACATCAGCAAAATTTTGAGTTCTTCTAGGTTTGCTTAAAAACCTTGAATTAATCTGTCTTTGTTATTTATATTTTTATTTGTTTATTTACTGTTTAGATATATATTGTAACCATGATTTTTCTTCAAGAAAAAATACACACATTAAATAAGTCTGAATGAATGTTTCTGATTTTAATAGTTCCCGAAGACCATCAGTGTAACCCTCACTTAGATAAGACTAACAGCTGGCTATGGACATTACATATTGCTAGTTTGTTTCAGAAGCCAGGTGTAACAGTGCTTGAATATTGTTCTTTGCCATGTCTCAGGGATTTGAAGTTGTATGAAGTTATTTTTGACAATCTTGTTGGTGGTAAACCAACAGAATTTCTAATCTGCTCCAGATCTATATTTACTTATCTCATTAAAAATAGGATCCTGTCCCTGAATTTATTAATCCCTACTTAATTTACTAACTCTTACCTGATTAATTTTTTAAAAAGATAATGATATATAGCACTAAGGAGTTTTGATTTCAAAGCTTTTTATGGGAACTTATATGTGTTGATTTTGAGATAAATTGTAGTATCCATGAAAAAGGTGAAATACGCAACTAACAAAATGCTTTAAGGGATAACCTCATTTTTTGCAGCTTGCTACAGAGTCTTTTATACACTAAGCCCTATAAACATAGAACATTTGACAAGCATATATGAATTTCCTATATGAAACCCTACTCCTCAGGTGTAGCAGAAACGACTGAAATAATTTTGACTTTTTTTTTCTTTTTAACATACAGATTAACAGATTAAGTCTAGATTAACATAGAATGAAGCATCATAACCACAACAAAAATTACTACCATTTCAGGATTTAATAGATTTTTTTTTTTTAAGATAGGTGTTGAAATTGGCCCAATTACAATATCTAATGTAATAATTTGCCACTCAGAGTTTTTGAGTACCACTGAAGTTAAGAGCTGAAAGTAAAGCCTTTTGTTTTCTTTGCTTTGGAGTACTGTTTTAGCAAATGACTTGAAGAAAGTTTTCTTCTTCTTTGAAGAATCTGTTTTCTGTACTCTCAAAGAGCAAATGTTGCCTAAGATCTTAATAGTGTTGGTGTACAAACTAATTAATTTTTATTTTATATACATGTTGGTTTGACTCCAATTATTTGGGTATTTGAATTTATATTGGAAAAAAAAGGAGATATTCAATATTGTCCTTTTTTCAAAATTAATTGTCTGTTATTCCATCATGATATGCCATAATGATATTCCATCAAATATATTCCATCAAAAAATTACTAAGAGAATTAGACTGAAGATTTTGTTAGTGAAGATATGCTATGCAGTCTGCAAGAAAGCATGGTTCTTGCTATTACAGCTTCTCCCTTTGCAGTCAGTGGGAAAGTTGTGCTAAATTATGTAAACAATTCTACTCTGTGGAAAACTTTCTTTAAATTATTTGCTCATTATTTCATCTTTTATTTCTGTATGTGCATTCTGTATTTAATATAGAGGAAGGTGTTGTCAAAGGAATAACAGCAACTTTACTGATGTGTATATAATTGGGACTGTCTGCTTGGACTGATAACAATAAATCTTTAACAAAACTTCCACACATTTATTTCCTGTTAGGCTACTGTAATAACCTCAATTTCCAGCCTGTATTTGTTTATCTGCTTGATGCAACACTTTGCCTGAATTTGTTGCTTTGGTATTTACTGAGCCTTCAGAGGTTGAGAAGGGATTTTGCATTTCAGAGGAGCTTAACCCTGATATGTTTACACCATTACTAAAGCCAGGTGGCCTACACGGAGGTCAACAACTTCTCAAAGAGAATATGATACTCAGTATTTTGTTTTGCTGGATCGGATTGCTTTCTCAGAAGGGGCTCAGGAGGAGCCAGGAAAGGATTTTTTTTCTTTGCAAAGCAGGAGGGTTACAATTCATTGAATCAGTTTGTTTAGAAATGTCTTGCCTCTGTATAAGGTTCCTTCTGACTTCAATCATTAATTTAAACGGTGGAACTTTGCTATAGATGAGATCTGGTTTTTAAAGTTTAATTCGTATGGAATTTAAGTTTAAATTTGATAAAGGCAAATGTTCCTAATAATGTAGTTTGTGAGCAGGCTTTTCCAATTAATTTAAAAAAATATTCACAGAAAATGTTGTGTTTATAAATGTGTTATTTCTTGTAGTATGTTTATTGTACACAGAGCACAAAATTTCACTTCATTGATATGCTGGGGAGACATTCAGTGAAAACACAGCTCTTATCTTCAAGTTCCATGGGAAGGGCTGTTGCATTGCATTTGTGGCCAGCTGTACTGAAGAGTAATATCTTCATTTGGGGGTGGATGAAGTAATTAAGTAATCAGTTCAAAAGTGCTGTTTTCTAGATTTGAAAAAGAAGATATTTTCTCTGAATGTTAATATGGTTTACAGGCTCTGGGCTAGATTATAAGCTCTGGGTTTTTTTCTGCTGCAAACCTTAAAAAAGAACAAAATGCAGAATCTGCAAATGCAATAGAATATTTTCAAGATAACGTCTTCACATTTTATCTCAGTTGCTGCAACCATTTCTCAATAGGGAGGCCTTAATAGGGGTTTCTAATGCTGAGATCAGTGAAAACAAGTCCCAGATATCCTAAGTAATAAATACGTCAATAAAGCTTTAGTGAAATAAGTATAAACATCCAGTATCATACTGAATTCAATAAATGCTGTCTTAAAAGGGTGTTATTTGGCAGTAATACAATTTTAGCATTAGTCTACTAAAACATCTGGCTTTCTCCTACTAATATGGAGCAAGCCTAATGCCAATTAAGGTAAACAATAAATAAAAAATCTTCATCAGTATTTTAGGCTTTAAACAAAACTCAATGTATTGGGATCAGATATATTCTGTTTCATCTTTAGACATTTCTTCAATGGAAGATGTAAGATTTTGCAGGCTGGAGGAATAATATCTTTAAGATGGCAGTACAACGGTTCCCAAAACATGGAAATTATATATCCATCAGTGAAGTTTTAAAACAACTGGAAGACTGAATGATTTCCAAATTAAGACCAGGATTTCAAGGGTAATCTAGTGTGACATAAATAATTGCATGTGATTATTAATGTCAGAATCTCATGCCTCATCTCAACGCTAAGGTTTAAATAGCTCCAGATGAACTTTGGGCAAAACAGATGAATGCTAGAATCTGACTAAATAACTCATCTATACTCGTGATTTAGGATACTAAATCTGAGAGCCCAGAAATGAAAAGCCAGTTACATCATCTGTTCTTACAACACAATCTGGTCATTTTGATTTACAGCTCATTGTTCTGCACAATTTTTGTTGTTTTTTTTCACAGCACTCTTCATAAAAACACTCTAGAAGAACCAATTTTTTTTTTTTACCCTACAGTGTATTCAATTCTGTGCAGAATGCAAGTTCCACTCTGCCTTTTAAAATGGAAATGCAAACCAGAAAAGAAAGAGCCAAATTACTTCTGATAAACATGACTCCGCCTCTGGAGGCTACTAGGTTTGGGTGTTTTTATAATTAATTAGAAAAATATGGACTTAATTCAAAGAAGTATCAGCAAAAAATAAGGCTGCTATAGGTAGATTTAATATACATCCTTACTATTTCCATGTTGAGGTGTTTGCATCTATAATCTTTCATTCAGTGCAAATGAGGATATTTCCAAGGGTTGAATAATTCCCCAAGTCTTTGACAAACTCCATGTTTCATCTTCTGAAGCTGAATAGGCAAAGTGTTGCCAGTCAAATTTTGAAAATTTTTTGACTCACTCTGGATTCATACAAGTTTCCATTTTTTTTAATTTGTGACAGAATTTCTTCAACCCAGTAATTGATCTTTATAGAAAAAAAAAGACTTGTAGACAACAGCAAGGGTGTGTTGATGATGGCTAGTTATTATAAGGCCCAGAGGATTAGGCAGCAACTGCTGAGGAATGTCCCCAATAGCATTTACATAATTATCTGAAAATCTCTTTTTGTTGCAAATACATTTGTATTCATTTGTAATGGGTATTTTAGCTTCTTTCTTCAAGGTTTTTTACCTTCTGGTAATGTATTTTTCAAAAGCAGTTTACCATTTGATTGTTTTCCCCTTTGCAGTTATATAACATTTTCAGCACTTAATTGAACTCCTAGTTTTGTACATTTACCTTCAGAAAATCCTACCAGTCTGTTGATGGGATGAAGTTTCATTACAGCATCAGACCCTGTGTGAAGGAACTGCCTCTGTATTAATTGTAAGACTTTTATTGTCTTGACTACATGAATCATTGCAGTAACTAAGAATTCATTTCTATCTTCTGACTTTCCTCAAAATTGCATTTTCTAGGCAGCCTTTGTTTCTGTCTTCTTTTATTAGAAGACCGAAGATTCAAAGAGACTTTGTTAATATCTTTGATCCCTATGCTGTTCTAGAATTGAAACCTATTCAGTTACATGAATTTATCAATAATTTAGTTTTCTGTTTTCTTTCACTGTATATTTTCAAATTTTGCAGAAGGCCAAATAAAGTGCATTTTCTGACATAGCACTTGAATGGAGAGATTAATATATCAATGTTGTGTAAGAGTGTCCTTCTATGAATCAAAGAAAAAGACCTGTTATTTCTCATACCGATGATTTGTCTCTGAAACCATCTTTCCAATCACATCGGAATTTTGTAAAGTTTGATTTTGAGGGTTGTGAAAAGTCAACATCAAGTAGCTTTGGAACTGCATTGTACTGTAACTTATACTGTTTAATTCTTCAGCTAACAGAGTCAGCTCCCAGAGGCAGCATTTTGTGCAGAATTGGGGACAGATAGTCTTCCAGTGACAGAGTTCGTGTCTCAGTAATGGTGGGCAGGGTCCCTGGCAATGTCCACAGGCAGTTCAGAGGCCTGTACCCAGTAAGACGTCCCGTGGGAGGGTGTAGGACTGCAGCTCAGAGGCTGCAGCGACCTCTGGGACCTCACACTGGGACCAGAGGCAACAGCTGCATTTGGAGGTGTTTGCAACATGAGTAATCAATCTGAGAGAGGAAGTGAGCAGACTATATGTCTCTTAAGACACTGTACTAAAAGACTCTAAACCTCCAAGTTGCATCAAGGAAGAGGAGAAAACATCTCTGCGTTTTAGACTTGGAAATGGGGACAGCTAGGCTGGTACAGGATGCGATCTTGTGAACTCCTGCGCTAGTATGACTGTTCATGTTCCACCTGCATCTATGATTTGCAGAGCAGGTTTGGGAACCCAGAACAGGCAAGGACAGGACTTCCACCTAAAGACTCTGATCTACCTGTGCCTGAGATCTCTGTCAGCAGTGGCAGGATAGAGCAAAACATAGTGATGGGAATGTCCCTGCTGTGGTGATGCAGGCTGCTAAGCTGACTGACTCTGTTAGCAGGGGACATTTGCCACATGCTGAGGGTTTTGGTCCAGAACATCTTGGATGGGCTGACAAGGTTTATTCAGCCGGACAGTTGGCAAGATTATTAGTCCATATTTCTTCTCCATATAAGGCACTAGGAGTAGTCAGGGAGATTAGGACTTAATATGCAGTGACCACACAACTCCAGGGAAAGAGAAAAAGGGCTTGGTGCCTGGTGACTTTTGCCTGGTCTTGGTGGCAAATGGGAAAGGCTTGCAGAGAAGTGGATGAATCTAGTAAGACAAAAATGGTTTCACAGTAGGTGTTGGCAATAGAGTTTTTATGACAATGTGACCTTCTGTGAAGATTGCTTGGAAGCGAAGGGATCCACCTGATTAGGGAAAAGTGTTATCAAGCCAGGCTACTTCAACAGTATTGATCTATGAATAAGAGGGAAGTGAAACAATGATCAACAATCCAGTGAAAAAGCAGTGAATCAAGTTGGCAAACAAAACATGAGAGATGACATAAACACTAAGGACTTCAACAGCTGGACTACTGCCATGGATAGAGGCGGGATAGACAGACTGGGCAAGTAAGATGGGAGAGTTGCCTTTCACTTTGGAGAGCAGGATTTATGGAGTTCGCTCTTTCTCTGGGTGGTGGGCCAGCCAAATTAGTGTGCAGACCAAAATGAGAAACAGTGATAACTGCCTGCTACATACGCTCTGAACGAAGAAGGGCAAGCCTTCAGGCAACTTCACATTCATAGGGCCTTTTCTTTCTGGGACAGTTGACTCATCCCAGTCTATCTCAAGGGACAACACAGCAGAGCACAAATAAGGGTTCTGAAGTGCATTGCCAACAGGTTCTTGACACAGGCGATCAAGGAACCAGAGACGAGAGATGAACTGCTGGACCTAGCACAGAACTAGAAGCAAGCAAAGGTTCCTCCTGTCCCCAAGACAGCAAGCAGAAGTATCTGGGAGATTGCAGGCCAGTCAGCCTCACTCTGGTCCAGAGAGTTCATTTTGTTCACACAGAAAGTTGCTTTACTTCTTCTCTGATCCTTTTTTTTCTTTTTTTTTTTTTCCAAAAAATTCAAAATATAATAAATATAATTTTTATTTAACCTACGTGGTTTAACCTGTAACATTTGTTGAATCATTCAGTGATTTGAACAAAAGATACTTGAAAATAGAAAAATAATCCTTAATGAGATTAATATGTTGTAAAACATTAAAAACCACTGGAAATTTATATGTACAGCTAAGCTGTAATTTTTGTTTTCTTTCATTTGTTTGTAAATTCATCTTGATAGTACTTAAGGAATGATGGAATGATGTTAAGCTATTAGTTTCTTTCTCTGATGATATCCCTATTATTTCAAGTGTAACTTTTCTAAACTAGCAATTTTACTAAATATCAGGCACCAGAAGATTTTAACAACCCTCTCAGGAAATCAGGGCAAACCAGAGTACCTGTATTAGTCCATTGTGCTGACATAATTGGATCACTTGCCCTCTGCCATCACTGAGTGAAACATTTGTATTGACTCACAGGTCAAGCATCTATTAAAATAGTGATAAATCAATCGCCATCCTCGCCCTCATACACAGAAGTAGAGGAGCTGCAAAGTAATGGCTGCAGTTCAATGACTTAGTGGGCTTGTTTGTCTCACATAATGAGACAGAAATCTTGGGTAGTTAATTAAGGCACTGTATATTTGAACACCTTCATAAAAAGTCAGCGAATCAGTTGACACAAATCAAGGCATGAATCCAAGAAACTGCAGGTGGGATGAAGTGAGTGGAGCCTATCAAAGCTCATCACATTTGAAAGTCAAAGACACGAGTTCCTCCATTAAAAAATTCAAAATTATGTGTGCTTCTCTTTTCCTTGATATCTATTACCTTCCTCTGTATAACACATAAGAGCTATGTGTATTGACTGCAGTTTATACACTGAATTACAACTGTGTTTTTATGTTTAGTTTAAACAAACAGTTGCAACAATTATTACAATAATTCTATGTAATTATTTTCTTTACATTTTCTCTGAGAGACAGTTCTTGTCTGAATTAGCAGAATTTGCCAGCCCCTCTGCATTTTTTAATAGACACAAGATGAACAATATTCCACTTCTTGAAAGGTAACAGGTTGTGTGGGGATGTCGGTGTAATTTACCCACATGTCAGAGGACAGGAAGAGTCCTTATAAGATGATCACTCTATTTAGCAAAAAAAAAGTCCCTGAGGAGTTTATTTCCTTTGTGTTTCCAGAGGGCAGGTTTTAGCTACTTATATTGTAGGCATTTCTTAGAGGAAGTTCAGTGGAAATAAATATTTGATCTCTGATGTCTCATTCTCACTTCCCAAAAGTTAGTCTGGACATTTGAGACTACTCCCTAAGTCTTTCCATATCTGTCTTGGGAGAGTAACAGTCTTCACTAGAAGCATTATTTGGATTTGGGGCTCTCCTGAATCCTACAGAGCTCTCTCACTGAATCCTCAACTAGAATTTGCTGTAAAAATACATGATAGAGAAAGCACAGGCAGTTTCCTTTTTGAAAGCAACTCCTGAAATGGACCACTTCTTTTCTGTTTCACACACTAAACCATGGAAGTGAACTCCATCATCTGCTCTTGATGTCCTATTTCAGAGGCAGTCCAGAACACTGTCATGATAGTGCTGTCAGATGAAAATTTACTAGAGGGAATGAAGCTCTCCTGACATAAGGAAATTCAGTCCTTTATACCAGAGGATCTGACTGTTCTATAATGACACTAAGGATTAGAAAACTGAAGATAAGCAATAATTTTATTTCCCTTTGGTCAGGTGTTTCTCCCCAAACAGGGCAGAAATTTCTAAGTACAAATCAAAGATTTTGATTTTTTGATTTTGCACTTAGTAATTAAAAGAAATGCAATCCATGCATCCTAATGATAAGGTGACATTCATTAGCCATTAAAGCATTCTATATCTCTGCAACTATCATCTGCTGCTTGCTGTGGGTCAACTTACTTGACCTCTAAAATGGCATTAAGTAATATTCAGGATGATCTTTTTCTCATTCCAAGGTGGAATATGAAAGTTTAGTGTCTTAAGCCAAACCTTTTTTCCCTGTTCTTTAAAGGAAATTTTGATATCTGATTTTCTTCCCCCCTTTAAAACACACAGGAAACGTATTTTGTACCAAATTGACTTCTTCATTTTAGTGCTGTAGAGATTTTCTTTTTTTTTTTTAGTCTAACATAACACATACTTGTTTTGGCAACTGTAGATTTTTTTTGAAAGACATAATTGCAAACATAAACATATTTTGGCTTATAATGATAAGTAGCATGGAACAAAGAAAATCCATAGACCTGATCCTCACATGGGGGGGGAAAAAACAAAATAAAACCAAACCATAGTGCCTCTCCCTACCACCCTCCTACACATGCATCTTGAGTGTATTAGTTGACAAGTCAGCAAATTCATCATGCATACCGTATAATGGAGACAATCATCATTCGACACTTTTATCGTAGTGGTTTTTTTCACATTGGCATGAGATCATTGCAAGATGGCTAAAATAAAATGTCTTACATTAGCTACAGATTCTCAGGTCAATTGTTTTCTCTGCATTTCCTTTAGATTATGCTTTTGTCTTTTTTCTACCATTTACTGACAAGGGAGGATTGAATACATTCCTTGAAAATTTCAAGAACACACTAAATCCATGACGCAAATTTTGTTCCATAAAAATAATTGTTTCCTACTATTTTGTTTTAACTTAAATATACTGGAATTGTGCCGACGTTTTTAATTTTGGTGGAAAGTATACTATAAATATACTTAAAAATTGCCACATTTAGATTATTTTAATAATGTAAATGTCAATATGTTTACAAATCTTTAAACATAAAAAGTAACACTGAGAGTGGGATTAGCGCTGACAATAGTCAGCACTAATGTTCTAACAAATAGTTTTCCATGCCTCTACTAGAAGAGGATTTTTCTTATTTTCTTATCATTGATTTTATTTCAACAGACAAACAAACCCTGTTCTTCCATCATTTCAACACATTGACCTCCTGTTTCCCAAGGGATTCCCAAAGTGCATTTTTTGTCCACATGCTATGTTCATAATTTCTTTATGAATCTAAAAAAATTGGCTGCCTTTAATTTTTCACACATTCTTTTCCTTGAAAATTATATAAAAAGAGGGTCCTTCTGCATTGTAGACCATAGGAGGATGATAGCAAACATGGTGCCGTTTTGCAGTATTCAGTGGAGAGCTCAGTTGCTTCTCATCACTGCAAATTATCCAGCCTAAAATTCTCTATTTCTATGGTTTGGTCAAATATGAGTTTAGGGGTTTTTTAACCTTTTTTTTACATGAGCAGTATTCATTATATGTTAATTTGATATTATTAAAATGTAATTTTTGTATATTATTCTTATCTTCCCCCCCCCCCCCCCCCAAATGTAACAATTTACTTCACCTTGTTAAGTGCAGAGGAAGTTGAGTTGGGTTGGGTTGGTTTTATTGGAGTGCTCTGTTCCTCAACACTGGAATTCAACACAAATTTCAAACCAGAAACTAAATAAAAGCTGGAAAGTCCAAATTTATAGATTATAAACTTCTTAATATATGAGTTCCCATGATAGGTACATGGGCATAAACTGCATATTCAAGTAGCAATATTCTGATTGCAATTTAAGAAAACATGGGTTTTTTGCAGGGGAGATAAACAGCATGTATTGCAGCAGGTTCCATGAACTGAACAACAGGGGACCCAGGAATAAAGCATTCATGAATTTCAGATTCTATATGCAGCATAGAGTAAGTTCACATTCCATATTCAGCCTAGATTAAATAGATCACATGAAGTCTTAAGTAAAAAAATATACTCAGAAGATTGGCTACAGTTTTGTAGCCTTTTAGAAATCAAATGTTAGTTCAACTCCAATCAGGTTCCACAGATTAGAAATTAAAATTATGGCAGTTCTTGGAGGTTTGATTTCAATTCTACTTTGATTATTACAGTTAAAAGATTAAAAAAAAAGCAAACACATAACATTTTATATTTGCTATGCTCATCATTAGATTGTTTAACTGCATAAATAGGAGCAATACGCTGTCATATCTCCCGAGTCATTGTGCAGTGTGATACTTAATGCACAAATGTCCAACTTCAATCTTTGTCTGATAAATCTGGAAACACAGCTTACCTCTTATTAGTATCTCTTACTTTAACTCTGTGCTAATAAACCCCTAACCTTGGGGACTGTCAATGTATAATACACTAAGATAATCTCTTCATATATAAAATATTTTATTGTAGAATTAGGTTGACACAGACAACTTAAATTATTCATTCCAGAAAGATCGCCATAGTTTGAACAAATGTCATCAAATTTTATCAACTTCTTGCTTATGGCATGCATATGAAATAATGAATATGAAGAAAAATATTGTTTAGTCATTTTCTGTTTCCCTTTCCTGCATGCTGCAATTAATTTCTCAATTAAAAATTAGGGGAAGAAGGAAATGCACTGTGCAATGGGAATGAAATAAAATACCAGTTCAACTTGAAAAAAGATGGTGCAGTTTGCTTATAAGAAAGCATATTTAAAGTTGTTGCTGCTGTGAAGAATATTTATGAATCAGCATACCAGCTGATTCTGAGCTGTGTGGTCCAGGACCATCAACACATGTCCCAGGCTTGCTATAAAAGATTTTTTGCTTTTCTCCATTATTTCTGGAGAAATTTTGTGACAGTTAATACACCTGATCAGTTTGGCTGATCCTTTTCACTAGCATAACAATTAACTTCAGTAATCAGCCAAATTGTAGCTGGAATAATTACAGCCTAGATAAATTACCTTCCTTGTTTTGATAAGGCATTACTGTCTTTAATTCCTTGTCCTAGATTTTGTGTTAATGCCAATATAAAATATCCTTTTATTGTCACTATTTGTCATTTTATTTCCCAAGTTTCTGTAGGGAATAAATTGTTCCTGTCAAGAACTGTTTGGAATATAAAAGTAATAAAAATTAACAGAATGTAAAATGTCATATATCTAATATGAAAACTAATGTAGGGATAGCAGACTTTTGTTGCCACTATTAAAAGGAAGAAGGCATAAGTTACTGTGTTATCATTTCTGTATGACAGTGCTTATCAGTATTGTCAATCTAATTCTTGTGAGTCCTCCATCTGGTCACCTACATTGTCTTTTGTCTTAAACTGTTGCAACGGCTCTGGGGCAATGCCAGAATTTTCAGTCTCTGAAGATCATCCAGTACAACATTAAAAAAAGGATGATTATTCAGCAGTCCTACTGAAGATGCAGCTGTGCCACATGATTGTTCCCACAAAACAATTTTCAGAAACACCAAAATAATGAATAATAATGAGAGGAGCCCAAATAAATGTCTGGATGTGTTTTGACTAAATGAGAAATTCTAACATTGTTTTGCTGTACCTACTTCTGCATTATCAGCATGTGCCTAAGCATTGTTAATCCCCTTTCAAACCAACAAAATTAGGGTATGTAGACATTCTGAAATGACACTCAAGTTTGGAAAGTAGTCCTTCTCCAGTTGAGGTATATAAGTTAATAATCATTCAGTTTAATAAATCTGTGTGTCACTGAAAATACATGTAAAATTGTAGTTTCCTTTGTTGACCAGGACTTTAAGAATTGCATAGCACTCTGAGAGTTAAAAAAGCTCACAACTTACTATCCTGCTTTTCAACCCTTTTGAAAAAGTTACACACATGCTTTAGTGCTACTTTTCATACAAAAGGCCAAGAAAAAATTAACCAAAATATAAACTCCTTTGTGTGGAAATGAAACATGGGCCTATGGTTTGCTATGAAATTTTAGATGCTCCATGATAAAGTGTATGTTCAAAAATATGCAGTGCTTAAATAAGGAAGAGAGATATAAAGATCTAACATATCGTACTTATTATTTATCTCCTACTTAAAATCGAGCAGTGCCTCTGGAATTGGCTTTACATTTTGTTCACAATGTTTTTACTTAAATAATAGCTTCACATTCTCTCTACTTTTTAATGTATGGTTGTATAATGAGGCAACTATAAAATGTTCGTAAAACCTGGGAGTGAACAAATTCTACCAGAAACTGTTTTTACAAAGTATATTATGTTAATATATTGCATAGAGGAAAATTTCCCTTCTGCTCCCTAGTTAACCATAATTGCTACATTCATAAACTACATAACTTTTAAGTCCAAGCAAACTAAATTGATAATGAATTCAATTTCTTCTACACCATATATTATGTTTAAATTAAAATTACTTCTGCTTAATATCATATATAATTAGACTTCTTATTAAATCACTATTTTCCTCACTTTCAGGTAAATAGAAGTTCATATTACTCAGAATGTATTAGACTTAACATTTTTAAGGAAAGGTGCCATAGTAGCAATGACAGTAGCAAGTGATGTTTCATAGGTGAGATATGACTTCTCTTTTCATGAGCAAACTAAAGGCCATCTATGTACCATCTTACTTTAGAAAGTTAATGCAAGCGTGCTTCTGTTCCAAAAGACAATTAGGTTGTCCCATGTTCATATATGGTAGATTAGTTTCCTATTAATTTTTTTACTTTAATGTTTAAAATCAAAATGGATATTTTGGTGGGACTTCTAGTTATTCTTACCAAGCATCAAAGAGCCAGGTCATGTTATTGAAGGTTATGAAACTTGGCTGATCTAGAAGTCCTTTTCTTTCCACAGAGAGTAGCTTTGTCTGCCATTCCTCTGGACAGACTGAAAAAATCCTGTTGCTCTTACAAGGCTTGTGCCATAAGAAGTCATGAACCTCTCCCACATCTAGCAAGAAATATATCTCTGAGTTGTTAATCTACTATACCCTGTGGTATTACTTCTCAGGTAGCTCAAAGAACTTTCCATGTGAGTCTTTCAATTTCTCTTGAAGATAATAAATGCAAAATGATCTATTGCACTTCAGTCACTTGTGGAAGACAGGGAATAATGCACATTTTCCAGCAAAATTTTCACTCAAAATTTCAGCTGTGAGCGACATGTATCTATAATTCCATCCAGAATTTATACAGAGCTAGCAACTGTTATATGCCAAAGTTCAGAAGGACCGGGGGAGAGAATGTGCTCATTCTGGTTTTTTGAGTTGTATATCTGATGCATACATATTTCAAGCTGTCTTTAGAATTCATTTATTNAATATAAAATATTACAACTAAAATATAACATGTATTTTTAATTTTCTGTTTAATATATGTGTTGGTAATTGGGCAAGGTACAAATGAATGCTTGATAGAGCTTACTGCAATGCGTAAGGGAGATGACGTATTTTCCTACCTGCTGTCTTTCTGTGGAATTATAATTCTAAATTATAATTTCACATTGATTCCTAGTAAGGGATACCAACAGTATTGTACTGAATAAAAAGAGAAGAAAATTGAGATAATATAGCAATATTTTATTTTTTCAATGATGTCTTTTCATCAGTGCAAACATGTTTTCAAATTACTGTCACAATTTGACAGTAAGAACATTTTTCACTTTTTGATATTTTGCTTTCCCATTCTTTGAGATATTCCAGTGCATCAGCTGTTTCTTCAGCTGTGTTCCAGTACCTGGCCATATGTGCACTACATGCTTGTTTTGTGAGAAATAAACCATCACTGAAGGTAAGTTTAGCTTGCTGCTGCAAAGCCATGTGTAACTGCAGTCTAAAATTATAATACAATATTGTGCTGCAGTAACATAAGGTGAGTGCAGAAGAAATTTTTAATAGAAGGAGCAACAGCTTTCAGTAACAGTTCAGACTAACTTGACTATCATCTATTATTTATTCAATTTCTAGTTAAATGTAAATAGAACCTAAAAGTAGGAAGTCTGATGATGCTAGCTCCAGCTGATAAGCAGGATTTCTTTTTTTTTAGAGACAGTCTTATATATTATCAAACTGTAATTTTTCCTTCTATACCTCACATCTATTTTGCTACTGAAAGCTTTTTAAAGGCTTTTCTTCACAAATTTGTATTGGCCTGATTTTGGATCACTGATTATCATAAATGTAACTGACAACCTCGTTTCTTCTTTTTGGCAGTATATGTAGATCAGTTTTAATTCCGTATTATAGTTATATATGAAAGTCATGGCAAATGCCTCTGGAGTGGTTTTAGTTCAAAAAATTATACTTTTTTAAACTTTTTTTGGCAAACATCTGATGCAAACAATATCTAAGTTTCTGGAAAGATTTCTGTTTTCTAAAAATACCTTCATTCTCTTTGTACTTTATTATGGGTTCATTTGGTTCTGAAGATAGTGAAAACCATAAGCAGTAAATGTCTTCTAATCCTTGTTTTAATGTATTCACTTTAAACTATATGAAGTTTTAATTAAATACAAAATACGATTAACTACCTACATATTTGCACAGGAAACAAATGAGTATTTTTATTCTATGACAAGATACAATTCTGAAGCAGCCTATATTTATTATTTTGTCCCACTTTAATTCCAGATATCTGCTCTGGTTGTTCTAGATATTCTCAGCAGGCTACAAATGCCAGAAGAAATTTATTACTGACTAGTTTATATCCATGTTTTCATATAAAGTCTATGATATAAGTTTTGTCTGTGTCTCCTTAACGTTTACCCTCCTGATGAATCTACTTGGAGCTGCAGTGCTTCCTCACAGCTTTCCTTTTCTAGATTTAACAAGATGTGTTAAACTTCTTAGGCAGGCGGTGAGGTCTTCTGACCATCTTAAAAACTTTGCAGTGCATGAATCTCTTATGTATCTCTAGCATGCTTTGAATACAAATTATCAATAGAGTTATCCTTTGTAGAGAGGTAAAGGTGTGAATTTTAGAACAACATATTGAATTAATGTTTATCACAACTTTTTTTCTTTTCTATTCTACTCAACATTGCCATAGTGTGAACAAAGTAGAAGGTCTCAGCTGGAATTTTATAGTTGTGAACACCGAGAAGGAAAACAGGGTCTTCTTAGAACACTAGCTCCTTTTCAGGAGAAAACCAAGCACCTTTCTGGTTCTTTATTCAACTTGGACATTTCACTTCCTCAGAGTTTCCTGCTCTTTTTCAGTAACTGAACTTAATGAATTTTTACCCTCAAATATTTTCTCTCTTCTAAGTTTGTTTTGAGATTTAAAATACTCCTCTTAGAAATGCAACCTGTTAAATTATCATATCATCTCCAGCACAAAAAAGATGTAATTGTGTAACTAAAACTCAGATAAAATAATAGTTTTACTAAGTTTGATAAAGGGGGATAAATATCTGGAAAAAATCAAGTTTTAGTGACTTATCACTAGATAAACATTACACTTTTCTACTGAAAGTACGTCCTTGGATTTTTTCCCTGTTTGATTTTCTACAACCAAAATATATGTACACATGGTATTCCAAAAATGCCTCAGCATAGGTTCTTTGGTAGCTAAAAGGTCTGTTTAATACTTTGCTCTAGTTGGAAGATTACAGTCTTTTAAAGAGGCAGTGACCTAGACATTATAATTCATATTCTGGCTATTCTCCGAACATTGAAGTTATTTATATCTGATATCTTAAATATTAAAATAGCACCAAAAGCACTGGGATTTTAGCTCACTTTTTTTGTAGTCACCAATTATAATAGTCTCACTTAATATAAAAAACTAGACCACACATGAAATCGTTTTATTTAGTAAAATTTTAGCCAGACTGAACTTTTCCAGTATTTCTCACAATTCAATAGAAAACATGCACATATAGACATACAAAATAGACAAAACAAAATCAAAAACAACCAACAAAAAAACTCTACAAAAATTCATTTCAAATTAGTTAATCATTGTTTGTTCCTTATACGAAATTACTCAGCAATACCACCCCTACTTTCAATCATTTATTTATGTTAATGGTATTTCCATGTGCACTTGCAAACAGGAGATAAAAAAATAAATAGAAAATGTAAGGCAAGGGGTTTTTTTCAGGGTGAAGTTTTTAAAAAACCCAATGCCATTATTTTCTTTTAAACAAGTATTATATTCTTCACTATCCCGAAAAACAAGAAATATTATTGCTGTCTTTGATGCAATGAACAGCCATCCAAATTCAGAAAATATCCATGCTGGTCCCATGAAGTCAGGCTAGACAAGACAACTGGTAAGATAGAGTAACCAAGAATATTGTTTCCTGTAGAGAATACTAGATTTATAAGTGATAGGCTGAATCACATGGTAAGTGACTATCCACACTTGAACGAAGTAACACAGTCCCACTGGCGTACAAGCAGAATTATTAATTAATGACATTAATTGAATAACTGTTGTGGTTTATTTTTTGAAAGGACCCACTGGAGGAAAGACCAACCAAAAACCTGTAACAATATGTGACATAGAGCTTGTAACATTTTTCCAGCACTACATTCTAAAATCTCTCAATATATTCCATGCCTTGTGTTTAACTCACATCTGGGAAACAAAACCACAAAAAACAATATAAACTATATAAAACTTGATTTACATTCACTGTAGTACATTATCATGTTAACTTGTCCCCATGTATGGGGGTGATGAGTTGGGTAATACAAAAATATCTTGATTGTTAAATTTGTATCAGATTAAAATTTAAAATATAAAATCTTCAATCCCATCTATCCCAAACTCACTGAAATGTATTTCTGAATAGATGTGAAAAAGACAGTAAATTTAAATATATTCAGGAATAAAAGAGTTTTAGAGGAAAATTAGTTGAGAAGAAATTAGAACTAAAGGTAACTGCAATTATACATAGAATCTAACTGTTATTACATGAAGAAAGGTAATGATGGAGTAATTCCCCCACTGAGTTTACTTCTTGTGTAGAATGAATATAGCTGAAGACATCCACTCATTGAACTTTCACTGGAATTGTGATAATTAAGGGTCACAAGAACATATATATTATGAAGTCAAGAAAACAAACTGACACTATAGATCTGGAGTCACATATGAGTACAAGATGATAGTGCAGAACCAGTTGCACAAAAGTTTTTATAGGTCCTTAGTTAATCACAGGATTTACATTGTTTCATAACTCCAAACTCCATTAACCAGAGCAGATTGCTAGTTTTGTGATCCAAATATTGAACTGAAGGCAGGCAGTATGCAAGATGGGATCATCCTAGGCCTCATTATCTAGAAAACTTAAAGCCCCATATAATTTCAATCTTAAAAAAAAAAAATCATTTCCAGAATCTTAATCCAATCTCATAGGCAATGAAGCCCTGATAGTCAATATTCTGATGAAAGAGTAAGTGCAGTATCAAAAGTGTGCCTAGAAAGGCTTGGAAAGACATATTTTCTTCTGAAGTTATTTCATTAACTTAATGATCCATAGCAAAACTTCTGTGAATAGCTAGAATGGCAAAACATTGGAGAAAAGATAGCCACTATATGTAAGAAAAATGAAAAGAAACAAGCATTCACTTGAAATTAAGCCTTAGTTCTGTGTATTCTGTTTCTGGTTTCCTGAATGATCAGGATAAGTATGGGGTACAATTCTACACAGAGAAAAAAGTAAGTAAGAGTAAGGCTATGTCTGCATCAACTACATCAAGAGAAATATGTGCTGTAGAGACAAAGGATGAAGGAAACCCACTGACATGAGAAAAATTCCCTGTATTTCTATATAACAAGAGCAACTTTTAAATGTGGCACTTGACTATTGACTTGGTATTTTAGTGACTGTAATTCTTGCTGTCTAATGATACACAGATAAAGATCCTGCCTTAGTACAACATCTGTGAAGTGTCACTACCAAGAGCTTCCCAGCAACAACTTCACTATCATGAAAGGGTTTTGTAGGAAGGGACCTTGAAGACCACCTCATTCTAATCTCACTTTCATGGACAAGGAAAGCTTCCACTGGACCAGCTTGCTCAGAGTCCCAGCCAGCCAGGCCTTGAATGCCTCCACGAATAAGGAGTCCACAACCTCTCTGTTTAACCTGTTCCAGTGCCTCGCCAACCTCACATAAAGAATTCCTTCCTGATATCTAACCTAAACCTACCTTCTTTCAGTTTAAGGCCGTTCTACTTTATTCTATTACTACTTGCTATCATGAAAAGTACCTCTTCAGATTTCTTTTAGTCTCCCTTTAGGTATTAGAAGGCCACTCTAAGGTCTCCTCCAGGCTGAACAGCCCCAGCTCTCTCAGCCTGTCTTCACAGAAGAGGTGCTTCAGCTCTATGTTCATAGCGTCTCTCCTCTGGACTTGTTAGACAGGTCAGCATCTTTCTATTGTTGAGAGTCCCAGACTTGGACATCGTACTCCAGAGAGGGGCTCACAAGAGCAGGTCACTCTAGCAGGGGTTGCATTATAGACTTCAGTTGAGGGGTATTTGAGATTTTTTCCCTCTTATCAGCGATGTTTTTGGAACCCTGTCATTCTTCTACACAGGGATCTACACAATATGATGCTATTGAACAAACTGATTTCTTTCCTCCTTTAGTGTTAATTTCTCCTAAATATATTGTAACTGTCTTATTATGATCCAGACACTTCACTAAATGATATTCAGCCCAATGTGACTGCTATGCTCTATCAAATTAATTTTCAATACTGACTACCACTGGCTATGCATACAGAAATGGCATAAATTGATGCTTTCTAAGTCCAAAGCACAAAAAAAAAAAAAAAAAGCTGTAATTAGGATTTGAAACAGAATTGGAGGAGCACCACAAAGAAATTTATTCCAGAATTAGTAAAGTCTTCAGGCTCCTGTACCGCTTATTTGCCCTGCTATTGAAATATCAACCCTACCTTCTTAGGCTCATGAGCAAAGAATCTTTTTCAAGCTATGAGATATATTTCTAGAGAACTAAAGAAAATGAATAAAATTCCTAAAATCTCAGTACAATGCTCTGGAGAGCTATTATTAGGGGGGAAACATGGTATTGAGTCTAAGCAACAGTTTGAATAAAAGTGATAAGATTAAGTTTTAAAGAGCTTACAAGATTTGTTCAGGTCCATCAAAAATATGAAAATCTAATTACACAAACTTGCTCCTTTCCTTAATGTTTTGAGAATTTTTCTGGTATTATTGCACCTATACAGAGTAAGAGAGAGGATACAGAGGAAGAATTATTTATTGTTTTTATTATGTCCTGCAGAGGTATTAATAAGAAAGAACACAATCTTCATCTGCTTTATTTAAAAGTAAATCAGAAGTCTAAACCTTACAAAGACTGTTTTTTCAGTGCACTATTTTTTCGTCTATAAAGATTTTATCTGGTCGTTTACTAACAGCTATAGCTATCTATTTGGTAATTTCTTTTTCTTTATATTTTAAATCCCTCCTAAAATCCCCACAGAAATGCAGTTTGGTGCACAAACTAATTTAGAAGGTTTTAAATATATAAGTTGATATGGGTACTGGTATTGGTATTGTTAGTGTCTGAGACTATCAAAATGGGAGAAGATTTTAAGTCCTACCTTCCATAGCCTTCTTTTGTTCTGTCCAGAACTTGCACAAGTCTTACAAGTTTTTCTTCTTCCTCTTTCAAAGAAGTAGCTAAACAGAAGGGAATAAATTTCTTATGGAAAAACTTGTGGCTTATATGCTATGTAGCTTAGGAAATTTAGAAGGGTTAAACAAATTACAAATTTAAATCCCTTTGGAAATCCCCTGGAATTATTTGTGGGTTTTGTAAATAAACATAATTTCTGGCATATTTTATTAAAAATTACGTTTTAGAATTTCTCTTTCCTCACCTTTAATACCAAATTTTTCAGACCAGTGACAGTGCTGAGAACTGTAACAGCAACCATGGGGTAGAAAATAATACCAGGACTCATAAAAACTCAGAACTGGAGATGAGTATGACTGATAAAAAAACTGTGAAGGAAACTTAGAAAACCATCTATTGACTGAAAAAACAAACAAACAAACAAATAAAAAGGTTGATTTGTTTTACTGTTTACAAGTTGTTTACAAGACAGGGATAAGACTTAAGGCATGTGAACTTTTACAAGTACATTTGAACTTCAATTTTCATGTATTTTTTAGTAATCTGTAAATTGGAACACAGATTGTCCTAGCTGTCATTCCCTCCTATGATAATACTTTATGTAGTGAAGTGTCATTCAAAAATGTATTAACAAATTGCAAAATCTTCTTACAGCTGGAGATTACATACATATTACAAAAAAAAGAATCGATTTCTTTTTATAACAGGGAAACTTTCTTTTTGACATAATTTGTCTTATTAAACTTGTGGACTTGTTTTCTATGAAATATTTGCTAAGCAATGTTGAAGGCCTTTCTCTCTGTGCCCTTCTCTGAAAATATTTTTCTTTCTCTCTTTTCCAACAGGAGTTGAAATTCATAAAGTTGAGGTAGGAAACACATTTTATTACTGAGTAATCTAACTAATTTACTCAAACCCAACTATATTAAAGCTTTATGATGTTATTCTTGTGATTTGTGTCTAGCAGTTATTCATTATGACAGTTTATAGTCAAGGTTTACAGTCAGCACAAAATATCTTTTCCACAATATAGAGAAATACTATGGATTCTTCTTGTCAGTGCTATGTTGGATAAGATGTTCACGTAAAATAATCAACTATTTTTCTGATCTTATAAATAGTTTTGAAGTATAATCCCATATTCCAAGTCCTATCTATTAATGCTGAAGTTTTCCTGTAATTTACATTTGACTCCGGTCTGGGCCCCATTAAAATAGAAAGTTTTTAGGGACTTGTATCTTCACTGGGCACTGAAACACACTCTTTCGTCTTTCCAGAAAGCCAAAATTTTCTTTAAATCAGAAGAGAGGGAAGATGGTGCTTCTGACTAAAGATAGTTATATTATCTACACAGATTTGTCATAAAGCTGAGTTTATCAGGGGACACATATAGAAGTTAACATGTTTTTTGTATTCATGTTTCATTTACAGAATTGGAAACACTCACTAACTGACATATTTTAGTGACAAAGAGATCAGTTGTTGCAGTGAAATTGGAGAAAAAAAAAGCAGTTTTATTATATATGCTTTCATAAGGAAATTTTTAACCAACTCACACCAAAACCTCCTCTGTCAAGAGGAAAAGAAGAGTAGTTGTAATAAGACACTCCCTTCTAGGGGAACAGAGGTCCCCATATGCAGACCAGATCCAACTCACAGGGAAGTCTGCTGTCTTCCAGAGCCTCAGGTAAGGGATATTACTGGAAAACTCTCCAGTCTACTAAGGCCCTCTGATTTCTATCCACTATGGATTATTCAAAGTGGCAGCAACAGAAAAAAAAAAAGAGAAGTTCTGAGGGTAATCAAAATAGACTTCGGGACCCTGGGATGGCTGGTAGACGGAGCACAAGTAGTGATTTCCTCTGTCCTGATAACAAGAAATAATATTGTTAGGAACAGGTAAATCCATCAGGTCAAGTAGTGGCTCCAAGGTTGGTGTAATCAGAATAATTTTGCATTTGTTGACCATAGGATGATCTATTAAATGGTTGGTTTACTGACACCTAATAGGAGTCATCTATCTCAGAGAGAAAAAGAGTTCTAATGCAGAAGCTAGCAG
>VYXB01002613.1:227076-294181 GCA_013397135.1 Pachyramphus minor | reverse complement strand
GTTCAGGCTCGCTCGTCCAGGTAGGTGGCCCCCCAGTCCCGCCGCAGCCCTCGGGGTCGGCAGGGATGCCGTGGGGAGATGGCTTCCCCCGCATGCGGCAACCCCGCCCCCCCCTCCCATCCCAGCCCGCCCGCAGACACCTGCCCGCGGCGACCCACGCGCGGGGCGGGAGGTGCTCCCATCCCTTCGCGGTTGCTGGAGCCGGGTGGATGGCGCGGGGCAGCTGCTGCCTTTCATGGAGACCCCCCCGCAGACCCCGGCAGCACCCCGGGGGTGGGCAACGAGGGGGGCTAGCACAGGCTGCGGGGAGGGGGTGAGCCCCTGTGCACCAATGCCAGGGCGTGGGGCGGCCACAGTCTCCAGCGGTCGAGCCAGGAACGGCGTTGCGGTGCCAGGCGGGCTGAGGAAGAGTTGGGACACCGAAAAAGGGCAAGGAAGGGAAACTTTGCCTGCAAGGATGCCAACCTGAGCGGCGTTCCTGGGCGAGGAAGCGCCATCTCCCTTGATTTCCAGGATTGCACCTCCCAGCTGGCTGAGCCCCAGAGGGTGAGGGGCCACGCATCCCCTTTCAGGGCTCTTCCTGTGTGTCCTTGTCCTCTCAGGGCTGTCACAGGAGGCTGCAGAGCCCTGAGCCAAGCCGGGTGGGAAGATGGCTGAGAAGCTGGTGCCTGGGGACCTGTTCTTGAGGAAGACCCGTGAGTCGGTGTCCTCCCTGGACTCGGACAAGCTGGCACCCATCTCACCCGAGGTGGGCGGTGAGGAGTCGTCGGACAGCGAGGGCGAGCAGGAGGACAGTTCCCACAAGCTCATCCGGAAGGTTTCCACCTCGGGGCAGATGAGGAGCAAGGTCAGGGCTGTGGGGTACCTGGGGCAAGGGGCTGGCTGGGTGTGGGGTACTGCCAAGAGTGGGGCAGGGCAGTTCACCTGCTCCAGGGTGTAAATCAGTGCCAGGCACATGCTGCTGGCAGACTTGGCCCAGCCAGAGCCAGGAGGGTTCTGGCCCCCTGTGCCCTGCAGGAGGGCATGTGGAAAAGGTGCAACCCCCACAGTGGTAGTGTCACTTTTGGTGCCATGGGGCTGTGGAGTGTGAATTTTTTCCCACCATTCAGGAACAGGGTCTCTCCCATACCTGTATTGCCTTCATCACATGTTTGTATCCCCTGGGTTCCCCCTGTGTCCTGCCACCCCGTGTCCCTGGAGGAAAGGGACTCTTTCGGGGAGGCTCTGCCCCGTGGGTGCTCTGTGGCTGAGATTTAGGGTCCTGTCAGTTCCACAAGCTCCTGGGATCCCACACCCTGCTGCAGGCGCTGCGTGTGTGGNCCCATCCCAGCCCGCCCGCAGACACCTGCCCGCGGCGACCCACGCGCGGGGCGGGAGGTGCTCCCATCCCTTCGCGGTTGCTGGAGCCGGGTGGATGGCGCGGGGCAGCTGCTGCCTTTCATGGAGACNGGAAGCGCCATCTCCCTTGATTTCCAGGATTGCACCTCCCAGCTGGCTGAGCCCCAGAGGGTGAGGGGCCACGCATCCCCTTTCAGGGCTCTTCCTGTGTGTCCTTGTCCTCTCAGGGCTGTCACAGGAGGCTGCAGAGCCCTGAGCCAAGCCGGGTGGGAAGATGGCTGAGAAGCTGGTGCCTGGGGACCTGTTCTTGAGGAAGACCCGTGAGTCGGTGTCCTCCCTGGACTCGGACAAGCTGGCACCCATCTCACCCGAGGTGGGCGGTGAGGAGTCGTCGGACAGCGAGGGCGAGCAGGAGGACAGTTCCCACAAGCTCATCCGGAAGGTTTCCACCTCGGGGCAGATGAGGAGCAAGGTCAGGGCTGTGGGGTACCTGGGGCAAGGGGCTGGCTGGGTGTGGGGTACTGCCAAGAGTGGGGCAGGGCAGTTCACCTGCTCCAGGGTGTAAATCAGTGCCAGGCACATGCTGCTGGCAGACTTGGCCCAGCCAGAGCCAGGAGGGTTCTGGCCCCCTGTGCCCTGCAGGAGGGCATGTGGAAAAGGTGCAACCCCCACAGTGGTAGTGTCACTTTTGGTGCCATGGGGCTGTGGAGTGTGAATTTTTTCCCACCATTCAGGAACAGGGTCTCTCCCATACCTGTATTGCCTTCATCACATGTTTGTATCCCCTGGGTTCCCCCTGTGTCCTGCCACCCCGTGTCCCTGGAGGAAAGGGACTCTTTCGGGGAGGCTCTGCCCCGTGGGTGCTCTGTGGCTGAGATTTAGGGTCCTGTCAGTTCCACAAGCTCCTGGGATCCCACACCCTGCTGCAGGCGCTGCGTGTGTGGCACTTGGTGGGTGGCAAAATGGAACCTGCATCTTTCCTAGTGCCCCAGATTCGTTTGGCTGTGCCAGCTCCCCTGTGGACCCCATTCCCACAGTCTTCCCTAGATCCAGTCCCCTGTGGTGGTTTGCTGGGTGGATGGGGACACCTTTGAGGTCAGATATGAAACTTGTGCTTCCCGGCCATTGGCACGACAGCAGCTGGGGTGTGTGTGTGTCACAGTTTGCTCAGAGGAACCTATTTTGGTAGGACCTACAAAAATAAGGGGTGCAGTGCCTTTGGCCAAGCAGCAGCGTGTGGCCATCGGTGTCCCAGGTGGTGGCAATGAAATGGTCAGGCACCTCCTGCCTGCAACACAGGGAGAAATAACCTGGGCCGAATGGCCGGGTGGGAAGCGGGGAGAGAAGGAGGCTTGGGGGGCGGTGTTTTGGGGAGGGAGGATGTGGGCACGACGCTGGGAGGATGCTCTGGGCGGCGCGCCGGCCGAGCGGTCCCTTTGCGTCCACCTTCCGGCTGCGGGCAGGAGGTGGCAGAATGAGTCAAGGTGCTGCCTGCAGTGCCGGGCGGCGCGCAGGGACTGCCAGAAATCCCCCCGCAGCCGGTGTCTGGTGCCAGCCACCCCTCGGTGGGGATTTGGTGGCTGCGCTACCCCGGGGAAGTGGGCGACAGCTCTGAAAACACGGCAGGAGGATGCAGTTGCGGAGCACAGGAGTATCCCCGGGTTCTGGTGTTGAGTGCTGCGGGCACGGAGGGAGGCAGTGGGGATGGGACGGTGTGCTGGGCCCGGTGGCAGCTAGGGGATGCTTGGGGCTGGGATGGGCTCCCCTCCCACTGGCCCTGGCTTGGCTGTTGTGCTAAGCCTGGTGCACGGTGGGAAGCCAGGACTGTGGGCAGGGTGCTGGGGGTGCTTAATGCTGTGTGTGAGCCCTCAGCACCCTGCCAGAGGGGTGGCAGCAGCCACTGGAATTTGCCACGGAGCACTTGCCATGCTCTGGGGCACCAGGACATTGCAGGGAGCCATCAATGCTGGGGAACCTGAGAGAAAGGGGCAGATGACTGGGCTGTGGCTGGGTCTTAGAGCAGCAGCACAGGGACAGGAGCACTCTCTGAGCCCCCAGCTCAGGCAGCACAGCCCCCCCTGCCATCAGCAGGCTCAGCCTCGCTGCTGACAGGCTGCGCGTGGGGAAAGGCTGAGCTGCCGACTCCCTGCCTGCATCCTGCCTGGCATGAGCAATTAGCCATGCAGGAGGTGATGCTGTGCAGCATGCCAGGGGAGGCAGGTGGCATGATGGATGGGCAGGCAGAAAGGACGTGTCTGGGTTAACAGCCCGTGGAGCTGGGAAGAGAGGGTGTGAGCCTGGCAGGGCTGGAGCTGGAGGGGCTGAGAGCGAGCTGTGTATGCCCCCCCTGCCACCAGAGTGTTTTCAGGGTTGGGGTTCACTGTTGTTCCTGAGGATTCCTTTGCCTTGGTCCTTTTGGGCAGGACCACACTTGCCAGTCTGGCTCCTTAGCTGGTGGACTCCTTCTTTCCCTACGGAGATGAGGATTTTGGGATGAGATTGTCTCTGCCACACAGGTCAGTCTGTCCCTGGCTCACAGCCCTGCCACAGCACATGTGCTGCCTGTCACTCCAGCCATGGCCACAGTGTGTGTACCATGGCAGGCACCTTCCTGAGCCACCTCCACACCCCTGTCACCCATGTGGGGCTGGGGGGGGAAAGGGAGCCATTATCTGCACCCCAGGGGCAGGTACCTAATGAGCACACAGTTAATGAGCAAGAGAGAGTCCAGTGTCAGGGCGGCAGCTCCTGAGACAACCGGGTTAGTGGCAGGGGGAGGGAGCACACTGGCCTATTTTTTGGCCATTGGCAGTGGGTGAGGTGCTGGAGGGGTTCTGTAGGAACCTGTTGTGTTGGGGGGCTGGGAGGGGTCAGGACTCCCACCCCCCTGCCCATCCAGACTGACAGGGGGGACCCTGGTGATGGGAGTGATCAGCTTCCCCACACCAGGCTGTTGTCCAGCCCCTGGGGCAGGAGCAGGTGAGGATCGTTTTGGGATCCACCAAATCCTTCCCGATCGCCACTCCCCAATCCCAGTGCCTCCGCACCCCAAATGCCCATCACCCCATCCCCTCCTCTCACCTCCCCATAAACCCTGTCCCCCCACTCCCCCCCAGCTTGGCTTCCTCCAGGCTGGAACTGTGGGTGTCCTGCAGGGCACTCTGCGCCAGTGTCGGCTCGGAGGCAGCGAGGTCCCTGTGTTCAGTGACAATGACAGTCGCCAGGTGCAGGTGCCCCTGCCAGACTGAATAGCCCCAGGGCACATGGGGTCTTGCTGTCAGCCCCTTCTCTTCCCCCTCAATGCATCTGGGGGCTGCCAGTCGACTGCACCAGGTTTTAGGGTGGTGCAAGGGCAGAGTGGGAGGGGGATGCGATGCTGGTCCCTGGTGCTGGTCCCCTTAGGGCTGGGCATGGAGGGAAGGCATGAAGGGGAAAGAGGGAACACTGGCTCTGGGGTGCACCAACGCATTTGAGGTGCTGGGGGTTGGGGGGCACATCCAACCCAATGTGTGGCCGGGACACTCAGCTCCTGGCACTGCCTTGGCACAGGCTCTCCTGGCAGCTGAGCGTAGGTGGGGAGGGATCCGGCAGCGCTGCTTGGTTCTGGGGTGCTGGCACCAGAGCTGGGAGGTGGAGGCACCAAGAGGGACATGGTGGGGTGCATGCCAGGGATCCAGGGTTGCCCACAGCGTGGGCATAATATGTGTGGCCATTGTGGGCAGGGGCATAGCTTGTCTGCTGTTTGCAAAGAGGAGTCATGTTCGTAATTCCTGATCTTGGGATAACGCCACAGCTGCTTGGTGGGGCTGGGGGACCCACCAGCATCCTCCCAGGGGGCTTGGTGAGGTCAGGGGGTTAGTGGTGGTACCCCGAGGAATGGGTGCTTCTCATCCTTGCTGGAGGCACTGGGCATCCTACAGGCTTAGGGTGCCCCAGGGATGGGGCAGGTGCTACCTGTGGATGTTGGGGTGTTGGGACAGTGTGGGGAACCTGGTGGGGTGGTACTGTAGAGCCAGGCTGTAGGGAGGGCTGCCTGCTGAGGTCTGAAACCTGGCCAAAAGACAAGGAAAGCAAGGTAGAGCCTCTGGGGCCAGACCTGGAAACCTCCCTCCTGCAGCAGGAGGGTGGCATGTGGCTCCCAGGCAGTGCATCTTCCAGCCTTGACACTGGTGGGGGACTGGAGCATCCCTTGTATGGAGAGAGGGTGGGAGAGCTGGAACTGTTCAACCTGGAGGGGAGGCTGTAAACAGGGGGTCCTCAGTGATGTGGATCAATATTTGAAGGGGAGGGTGCAACAAAGAGGGAACCATGTTCTTCTCGATGTTGTCTGCCAATGGGCACAGATGAAACAATAGGAAATTGCATCTGAACACAAGAAAACACTGCCTGTGACCAGGGAGGCTGGGCTTGCTCTCATTAATCGGGGCTCACCCAGCCAGTGCCTGGGGTGTGAAGATAGCCCCAGTGTCGCCAGCCGGATGTTTGAGGTTTCTCAAGCGCCCTGCCCTCTCTCCCCGCTCACTTTTTCCATTATGCAAGTGTTGCTCTTGCCTGTCCGTGGCTGGGCAGAGTGGGAGGGCTGTGCCCAGAAGCACTGGGGCACAAGGGGCAGGGGGGAACCAGCACGGGGTGGGCTGGTGTGGGATGCCTGCCAGCAGGATGCTTGGGGACCGATGTAGCTGTAGATAGGGAAGCATGAGCTCATTTCTAAAAAGAAGCTGCTGGGGGATGAGGTGTAGGGGGGATTGCCTTTCTTCTGGGTGCTCCCTCCCTCATTCCTCTCCATTAGGTCTCCATCTCCTTTCAATGGTCTGAGCCTTGTGGCACCATGTAATGACATGTCAGGATCGTTGTCAGAATCTCCTTTCAAGCATCCACTCAGCACTGGGAAAGGGTATTTGTTGTCCTGCAATGGCAGCAGGGGTCCTCAGGGAGCAGATGAGCCCACTGGACCATGGCATGCCCTGGGCAACGAGCCCCCTGACTGCCTGGTCCCGGAAGAGCTCTGCTGTGTTGCAAAGCCTGATAAGGTTTCCAACTGACTCCAGTCCATGGGGTACCCAGCAGCTGCTGGCAGCCCCACTGCTGGGCTGTTGGAGGGCTGCTAGCTCTCCTCTGCTGTCCTGGCATCTGCTGGCTCAGCTCTGATTCAACTGGACCCCAGCTTGTGCCTGGTGGGCTTCTGCATTTGAAGAGGAGGGTAGCAGCCTGGAATGATGCTGGTGCGATGCAGGTCGGTGTGTTGGCAGGTGATCAGTCTTCTCTCCCCTCTCCTCCTCCCCAGTGAGGCATCACGTGGTCACAGGGACAAGCATATTCCTTCAGGAGTGGGGTAGGGCTGCCAACTGGGTGGGCAGACAAGTGTGGTGCTCACCAGCCATACGTGCCAGCTTTCCTGAGTAACAACCTTCCTGGCTCTTCTCCAGCAGCTGCTTTGCTGTCCAAGCCAATCCCAGCAGGAAAACCCTCCTGCCCCAGCTGAGGTCAGATCTGGCTGCACGATGGGCTCTTCCCAGGAATGGCAGTGGCAGAGCTGGGAGAAGGGGGGTGGCAGAGCAGAACAGCAACCTGGGGCTCTGCCTTAGGGCTGGCATTTTGGGGTGCACCCTGGCCTGGAAGAAGCCCTACTGGAGTGTGGTCCCAGAGGGCAATGAGCTCACCTGGGCTGTGCTTCAAGCCCCCCTGCTTGCGCCAAGCATACAGCCAGCCTGTGGCATGATGGCCCCTGGGACCAGCCCAGTCATGGAGGGCACTTTACTGGTGGCCAACCATCCTTACAGGGCCATTTTTAGCTCTTCAACATCCTGCTGCCGGTGCTGCTCCAGCTGCATCTGAGCAGGAGGTGGCAGTTTGTCTGCAGACCCCATGTGGTTTCCTTCTTGTCTTTGCCTCCCCTCCCTGCACCTCTGGGATACCCCCAGTGCTGGGCACAACCCAGATGGTGCTGAGTCCCCTGTGCTGGAGAGAGCAGGGAGGGAACTCAGGATGGGGCAGTGGAGTGCTGGGGCAGAGCCCTGCAGAGGGGAGCTGGTCTTGTGCTGGTTGCTGGGCAGGTTGCACATGGCTCTGGGTACTGTCACACTGCATTGCCACCTCTGTTGCTGGTATGGGACCAGTGCTGGCTTTGCTGAGGCTCCCTGCAGCTCTGCCTGGGGTTGTGCAGCCAGAAAAGCCATGGTTGGGGTGAGTGAAGGGCAGTAGGCTTGTTTCAAGGTGTGGGTGGCACACTTACAGTCACAGCTGTACTGGGGCCAGTGCAGAGCTCCCAGCCAGTGATTGGGGGCTGCCAGTGCCCCCAAAAACTCTCCAGGAAGAAATGACTGTGCTGCATGTGCTCAGCTCTGACTCCTGTGAGCTCTGGGGTGCCTGAAAGCCACTTGCTGTAGGGAACTGTTATTGTGGTGATCCTGGAGATGAGCCCTGGACAGGGGTGATGCCACCCTGACATGGCCCCATCTGCCCTTGCCATCCCCACCCCTTCCCTCTTTGTGAGGGGAAAACACCAGGCTCACTCAGCAATGCCCACTGCAGTGTGAATTCCCACACATGGTGGGACCTGCTGCTGGCCTTGGCCATCAGGTGCCTCTCAGGTCTCCTCCTGTTCCTCGTGCCAAATGCAGGGGTCCAAAACCGTGGAGCCCAACAGGTGCTCCTGGCTGAGACCCACAGACAAAAAATTGGGTTTATGGGTGGCTCACCCCAGTGAGAGCCTGAAACAGCCCTCTGACATCCCAGACTCATGTCCCTGTCCAGGCAGCGTGGGACAGCCAGGCTCCAGGGCTCTTTTAGGAGAGGGGCCCTACCTCATTTTCCCCAGGGAGGGGGCTGGATGGCACCAGCTATACATGTATCCCATGGCATCAGCACCAGTGGTGATGGAGTGTGGGTGAGCAGCCTCTGGTGTGAGGAGTTGTGCAGCAAGATGCTGCTCATGGTGGCACAGAGGGCTTGGGCTTTGTTGCCTAAAGCAGCCCCCCAGGGTGGACGTGGGGAGAGGTGCCCTCTGGGCTTCTCTGCACCACCCTTGATGCTCTGTTGGGATGCTGGGGATTAGTCTGCACTGGGTGGAAACTGAGACACATACCCCCAGCTGTGGCACTTGGGGTGTTGTAAAACTGTGGTGGGTGTTGTGATGGAGGGGGGAAGGCTCTGCATTTCAGGCTCTGCCATAGACCATGCTGGCACAGTGGGGGCAGCTGCATCCTGTTCCTGGAGTGGCCAGGACTGTGACATTTTGGGGTTGGATGATGCCTTGTTGCTGCTGTCTGCCAGGAGTTGCTGCTGGGGGTGTTTCAGCTCTGACCCCCTTGCAGGAGCAGGTGCTGTGCTCCCAGGCAGCTGCCCTTGCTGTATCCTGCCACCCACATGGTCCTGGAGGCAGCCAGAGCACCCGAGGCCTGCTGGCTCCAGCCCCTGCTGTGGTAGCTCTGAGCTGCCATCACAGACCAGCCTCTTCTTCCTTCTTCTTGCCATCCTGTTCTCCTGCTGCTCCCTGTCACAGCTTCCCACGCCACCCCTTGCTGTCACACACTGCCTGTCCTTTGCAGCAACAGCAACAACTGCAGCAAACACAGCACCTGCACCCAGAGTGGGTGCAGCCAGGTGTGTGGAGGTGGCATTTGTGGCTGGAACCCACTTGGACGTGGCAAGACCCTGGCCTGTCCTCTCCTGGCATAGGACGAGGACTGCTGGGGTGTATGGTTTGTGTGTGTACCTGGGGGTCACAGCTGGACCCTGCTGGAAGGCCACAGTCCCCCCACAGTTCCCCCACTGCTGGACAGTGGGGCTGTTTGAACCTGCACTGATACTCATAGGCATTGTGGTGGTTGATTATAGCAGAACTCTGCACTGGGGGACAAAGTGTTGAAAGAGAGCAATAAAGGCTTCAAACTGCAAGCTGGAAGAGAGCTGGGAACATCAGGGTGTGTGTCCCGGGGAGCTTGGGGAGGGGTCAGGGATTGGAGGGATTTGAGGCTCAGGGAGCATCCCAGGCGGGGTTTAGGCTTCTTTGTGCCTTTGGAGGCTCCTGCTACTCCTGGTGCTCTGACCACTGGTTCAGAGCTGTGGGGCAGTGGATTAAGGCTGAGGCTGGGCACTGGTGTGTTTGCAGGCTGGCGGGTGCCTGGGTGCCACCTCTTGCAGCACACGGGCTGGGCACGGGAGTGTGGGGCCCCGGGGCCACGGTTCTCTAGCTCTGCCCTCAGTGCCCAGTGCTAACTCGCCATTAAATGTGGCTTGTCATGGTGTGATGGGATCGAATACAGCCGCTGGAGCAGCTAATTGCAGAGGAGCAGCTGAGCGGGGCTGAACGGGGCTGCCGGCGCTGTTTAAAGAAGATACAATCAAAGATGAGGCAGTGCCAGAGCATCTCTGCCGCCCCACTCAGCACAGGCTCGTAGCCACGTTGCAAACACTAATTAATTGAGTCTTGTAAACACTGCTGCGAGGAGGGTAAATATTGGCAGGTGCTGTGGTTCGGGGAGGGCAGAGGACAGGCAGCCAGGCTGCAGTGCTGTGCTGTGCTGTGCTGTGCTGTGCTGTGCTGCAGGCTGCCCTCAGCCCCAGGTTGTCCCCTCCAAGGGCTGTGGGGGCCGGACAGGGCTGGCTGCACCCCAGCTGTCTGCTCCCCAGCCTGGCTAGGGCTGCAGTCCCCAGGTAATGCTACCTCCAAGATGCAGTCCTGGTGTCTCTGGGGCACTGGTGTCCCTTCCCAGGGAGCTCTCCTGGCCCTGGCTCTGCCCTTGGCTTTCTGGGAGCTGCAGCAGGCTGAGGCTCTTTGGTCACTGCTCTGGGGATGGAGAGGGAGTGTCAGCAGCAGGGGCTCTGTACCACTGGAGTCCTGTATCTGCCATCCCTGCCATGCCCAGCAGCATCCTTCTGGATCATCCTTCTGGGAGTGTCCAGTGCCCAGGGGATGGTGGGCAGGGGACATAATTTGCCCTGCTACATCCAGCACAGAGTGAGCTCCAGAATGTCCCATCTCTGCTCCTGGGGACCCAGGGACTGGTCACAGGGGAAAGTTGTGGCTTGGGTGTCCTGGGGGGCTGCAGGAGCTCAGAACATCATGGTCTCTGCAGAAAAGCGTGAAGGAGGGGCTGTTGCTGAAGCAGACGAGCTCCTTCCAGAGATGGAAGAGGCGATACTTCAAGCTGCGGGGCAGGACACTCTATTATGCTAAGGATGCCAAGGTAGGCTGTGGGGAACCTTCCAGCACACTCAGCCAGGGGGGCCTGAGCCTGCCAGCCCAGGAGGGGACAGAGATCCCTGCCTGGCAGACTGGGGCTCTGCTTTTGTCTTGCAGTCTCTCATCTTCGACGAGGTGGACCTGTCTGATGCCAGCGTGGCCGAGACCAGCACCAAGAACATCAACAACAGTTTCACGGTGAGGGGGGTGTGGGATCCACCACACCCTGTGGAGACCTCTGCATCTCATGGGGTGGCACCACAGAACCCCCAGAGCCATGGGGTGCCCCGTAGCAGGGTCTTGTGTGCCTGGGGGCTATGCTGGGGACTCGGTGGCCTTGTGAGAGGACGTGGTGGGGGCTGTTGCAGGTGATCACCCCGTTCCGGAAACTCATCCTGTGCGCGGAGAACCGGAAGGAGATGGAGGACTGGATCAGTGCCCTGAAGTCTGTCCAGAAGTGGGAGATCCATGAGGTGATGTGGGCATGGGGGCTACGGGTGGGTACCCTTCTGAGTGCCTTTGGCTGCCAGGCAAGAGCTACTGCCCTTGGCACAGCCCCGTAAGGAGGACAGGAATCGGGCTGGAGGGACTCTGGGGGCCAGGAGGGAGGGAGTGCCAGGTGAGGGTCCCTGGCACTGACAGGGCAGGGCTGTGCCCCCCAGCAGGCCACACAGTTCAACATGGAGCACTTTTCGGGCATGCACAACTGGTACGCCTGCTCCCACGCCCGCCCCACCTTCTGCAACGTGTGCCGCGAAGCCCTCCCGGGGGTCACCTCGCACGGCCTCTCCTGCGAAGGTCAGTGCCAGGGTCCTGCTGAGGGCTGGGCAGGATTGGGGCAGGGCACCCTCTTGGGACTGGAGCAGAGCAGGAGCGGTGCAGGGTGATGCCCACTGGCTGCATCCCCAGATGCAGAAGGGGTTTTGGGGCTGTGTGTCCCATGGGGACCTTTCCCACTCCTCATTGCTCCCCCCTGCGCAGTCTGCAAGTTCAAGGCACACAAGCGCTGCGCTGTCAGAGCCACAAACAACTGCAAGTGGACAACGCTGGCTTCCATTGGCACTGAAATCATCGAGGATGAGGATGGGGTAAGCAGGGGTGTTCCTGTCAGGGATCCTGGCAGGACAGAGCCACTAGCAGAGCTGGCCTTGTTATGCCCAAATCAGGAAGCAGAAAGGTCCCCGGTTGCTGTCCCCTGCCCTGTGTGGCCTCTGGGCTTGGCTCTGCAAGGACACAGGTTGGGGACATCTCTGCCACCCGGCATCAGGATCCCTTGTTGCTCTCCAAGAGGGGCCACTCCCAGACATTTTCTGAGGACACCTCTGCCCTGCCCCATGTGCTGCAAGGGGCCAGGCAGGCAGGGACAAGAGGGCACGGGAGGGGTCCCAGGCTGCCTTGCCCTGCTCTTGGGCATCATACCCTGCCCACCTCCTCCGTGGTGCCTGGGGAAAGGGGTGGCCTCTGACACTGTCCCTCAGGCACGCAGGACACCACAAGTGGCTGCCCCTCTCTGTAGGTGGCCATGCCCCACCAGTGGCTGGAGGGGAACCTGCCCGTCAGCGCGCGCTGCGCCGTCTGCGACCGCACCTGTGGCAGCGTCCGGAGGCTGCAGGACTGGCGCTGCCTCTGGTGCAAGGCCATCGTAAGGATGTACCTGTCCCTGTCCCCACCCCTGTCCCGGCACAGACAGCACTGCCCCTCCGGGGTGCATCACCGGGAAAGCTGAGGCTGTGGAGTTTGGTGCTGCGTCCCCCAGCTTTGCTGATGCAGGTGTCCCTGTGTCTCCAGGTTCACAGTGCCTGCAAGGAGCAGCTTGGCAAGAGGTGCCCCCTGGGCCAGTACAAAGTGTCCATCATCCCACCGACTGCCTTGAACAGCATCGATTCGGATGGTGAGTCACGGAGAGCATAGGGTTGGGCTAGGGGGAAGACAGGGTGTTTGGGACAGGGCTCTGAGCTCTCTGAGCTCCTCTGCAGCCTTTGTGGCACTGTGCCTGTTTTGTGGGGCACCAGGAACACCACCATCAGCAGGCTCCAGGTTGAAGGTGGCTTGTTGCCTTGCACTCTGCTCCAGGGCTGCAGGGGTGTCCTGTGGGCTTTGGGGTAACACTTCTTGCTTGCACGTGGCTTCAGTTGCTCCTGCCAGGCCACCTCTCACAGTGGCTCTGGTCATGGTCCCTCCATGCTGAGGTCAGTGGTGCCAGCCCTGCCCCCTTGATGTGTGGCTGTTACACCACAGTGGTTCAGCATCTCACAGGGCAGGATGAGGTTCTTGCTTGGGTTATTTCCCAATGTCTGAACCTCAGATGGTATTTGGTAGTGCAGAGCACAGCTTTGCCCAAGCAGGGGGCACTGCAGGGAGAAGACATGCAGAGCCTGGGGGGACCCCTCCCACTGTCTCCCTCTCCTGAGGGGCCCAGCTGGCCTCCGCTGAGCAAAATCTGTTCTTCTCCTCCGGATATTTCCTTCTTCGTTCTTTAATGCTTTTCACCACTCAGCTCAGCCGGTGGCTCATCTGCCTCTCGTTACTCATCAGGATGCTGTCAGGGAAACCATCACGCGGCTGCTCCTCGGCTCCAGAGCCTCCGCTGCTGGTGGCTGATCCCCGGCAGCATCTCTGCCCTGTCTCTCTCCAGCAGCCCAACCAGCCGTGGCTGTGGCTGCAGCCCACCCCACGGGGCTCTGCTGCCATGGGAACAGCTCAGCAAGGCCTCAGCCCCCCCTTGTCCTGCCACGCTGTCCCACTCCAGCATATGGGTGCTGCTGGCAGCAGCTTCTCCGCAGCAGCCCACGCTCTGACTCAGCAGCCCCCAGTGCTTTGCATTTCCAATCTGCTCTGCTCGGCTGGGAGCGGAGATGGAGCGATGCCCAGGCCAGGAGGGGCTGGGCTGCAGGGATGTTGCCCCCACTGTGGTGGAGGTGCTGGGGCTACTGGTCACAGCCTGTGGGCTCTAAGGGCAGTGGCTGTGGGGCTGGTGCCAGTGGCAATGATGGCTGTTGCATTCCCTGTCGCAGCACTGCCGGGTCTGCCAAGGCAAGGAACCTGCAGGCACTGGCCTGGGTACTCGGGTGGCCAAGATGTGCCTGAGGCGGGTGCAGGCTCTGGGCCAGCTATCAATCCTGCTCTGCCTCAGGCACATTTTGTTCCCCATCTCATTTCCTTAAAAGCACGGTGCTTCCTGTTCCCTCTGCCCCTCACCATCCCCTGGGCACCCTGATCGCTGTCCCTCCGGCCCCAGCACTCCACAGGTCAGGCACAGCACACTCGGGGTGTCCACATGGCCTCTGCTCTCCTGAGGAGTCCGTGGGGAGTGGCAGCTGAGGTTCACATGCTTGGGCTCACTGCAGGTTTTTGGAAAGCCACCTGCCCCTCAACCTGCTCCAGCCCTCTCCTGGCCTTTGTAAACTCCAAGAGTGGGGACAACCAGGGAGTGAAGTTTCTGCGCAAGTTCAAGCAGTTCCTCAACCCAGCCCAAGTCTTTGACCTCATGAACGGGGGCCCACACCTGGGGTAAGTGCCAGCATGAGCACCCTGGGGTGGCTCTGGCAGGGTTCTGGCAGGCACCCAGCACAGCCCCCAACCCCTCTCTCCTTGCCCCTCACCCAGGCTGCGCCTCTTCCAGAAGTTCTCTACCTTCCGGATCCTGGTGTGTGGGGGGGATGGCAGTGTGGGCTGGGTGCTCTCTGAGATCGATGCCCTTGGCCTCCACAAGCAGGTGAGTGGGAGTCATCACTGGCACGGGCTGGCACCATCCCCAGCACTGGGCACTCAGCCCAGCTGGGACCTCCCTGTGTGCCCTGGGGTGCTGTGAGGGATGGGCACGGTGGGGTGGGGGGTGTCAGAGGTACCCCTGGGGGCTGCTCTGACCCCCCCACCCTCTCCCTCTCCCACAGTGCCAGCTGGGTGTCCTGCCCCTGGGGACTGGCAATGACCTGGCACGAGTGCTGGGCTGGGGCAGTCTGTGTGATGATGATACCCAGCTGCTACAGATCCTGGAGAAGCTGGAAAGGGCCACCACCAAGATGCTGGACCGGTGAGCGTGTCATGGCACACACACCCCTCTGCCCCCATCCTGCCTTGGCATCTTCAGGCAGCCTATCCCTGTTCCCTGCCTGTCCCTGTGCTGGAGGACCTGGAGGTGGCAGACAGCCACGGACTCTGCTTGGCAGGTGGAGTGTGCTGACCTATGAGGCCCCCAAGCAGTCCCCCCCAGCCCTGAAGGAGGAAGAGAATGGGGACTCCAACATCCAGGTGGGAACTGTTGGCATTTGAAGGCTCAAGATGGGGGAGGGCAGGCTGGAGGGCAGGTTTCTGTTCAACCCATCAGCTAATTTGGGGGCACAGAGAAAGGGATTGCACAGGAAGAGGTCATGCTGGGGGTCCCTGGGGATTGAGGCTATGGGGGGGCTGTCAGGTGGCCACATGCAATGAAATGAGTCTGGCAGGTCTCAGCATGTGCAGCTGGGAGCAGGTAGCATGTGAGGTAGAGCTGGCCTGCCACTGGCCAGCTGCTTTGGACTCTTCTGTGTCATCCCCTTCAGCCTCTTGCCTCGGTTTCCCTCCTACTGTGGCTGAGCATCCCCTCTGCCCAGCAGCACGGGCATGGCTGCCCTTGGGGTGGGGAGCAGGCTGAAGAAGGGCTGTTCATCCTCAGTCCAGGGCTGGCCAGGCAAGGCTCCATCCTTGAGTGGGGCACACAGCAGGGTGGCAGGGCTCCAGCTCTCCTCCCCTGTGCCTCCCCAGGCCCAGATCTCCCATTATGCTGACTCTGTTGCCTTCCACCTGGCCAAGATCCTGGAGTCGGACAAGCACTCAGTGGTGATCTCCTCTGCAAAGTAAGGAGGGGGCTGTCGATGGGGGTGCCAGAGCCCTCTTGCTGGGCTGGGTCATGTCCCCATGGGCACTGCACCCCCCTCAGCCAGGCTGTCCCATCTGGCCACCAGCAGCTGCCAGCTGTGCTGCTGCCCAGCAGATAATCCTGGCACTGCCCCTCTGGAGTTGGGGGGGCTATCCCAGCAGTCTCCCTGGCCAGTATCTGTACCCAGCTGGCCGTGCTGTGCCCCTCTCCACCTCCTGCTGCCTCCCTTGGCAGGTTCCTCTGTGGCACTGTCAATGACTTTGTGGCCGAAGTAGGTCGGGCTTACAAGAGGGCAACAGAGAACAAGCAGGAGGCTGAGCTGATGGCACGAAAGGTGGGTTGGAGGGTAGCTGGAGAGCTGGGGCAAGCTGGTGGCACAGCCCCAGGGCAGTGGACGGGCTGGTGGGGGCTGCTCAGGGGAGCTGTGCCCTTGCTGTGCATGTATTGGGGTGTGCTGGGCTTGGGGGTGCCCCAATGTGGTTTCCAGATGCTGAGCTGGGCCTGGACACTCAGGGTGCCCAGGGAAGTGCCCAGCACTGGTGTGGGGCAGCAGCTCGTGCCGGGTGCTGAGCAGGGCAGGTGTCCCCCAGTGTGCCATGCTGAACGAGAAGCTGGACTCACTGGTGCGGGAGCTGAATGAGGAGGCTCAGGCCATCATGGTCCCCGAGGGAATGGCACAAGCCACACCTACTGATGCCAAGGACCAGGAGAAAGGTGGCAGCTTCAACCCCAGCCCCGTGCCTCGCATCTTCAAATCCAAGGAGCAGCTCATGCTGCGGGCGAACAGCCTGAAGAAAGCCCTGCGGCAAATCATCGAGCAGGCAGAGAAAGGTGAGGGGGTGGTGGGGGCTGGTGGTTCCCCTGATGCTGTAGCAGCCTGGCACGGGCTGTGGAGCCACCGTGGGTTTGTGCTGGACCTGTGCCTTAGTTTCCCCTCAGGAACTGCATCAACCCTTCTCTGATGCTTGGTGTGGTTGAGGGAGATCCCCATCCCTGGGCAGAGTTGCCACCCTGGGCCCTGCCTGGCACGAGCCCACAAGGCTGATCTGGGGAGGGGGCACAGGGCCACGGGGCTGCCCAGACTCCCTGTCATGTCTCTCTTTGCATCCAGCTGTGGATGAGCAGAACAAGCAGACCCAAGCCTACCGAGGTGCCAGCAAGGACAGCTCAGAGGAGCTCAACAAGGAGGAAGAGAGGCTCAGTAAGATACCAGTGGGGCACATTCTTTTTTGTGGGGGCACGAGGGTGAGCCATAGAATGGTCTCAGGGTGAGCACCCGTGCAGCAGCTACCTCCCTCTCCCTGCTGGTCAGGCTCCCAGCGGCTGACAGTGACCTCTGCGACTTCCTCCATCATCCTGGACCGGCCAGACACCTTCGGCAGCTTGCAGTTCCCTGAAGACCCCAGCAGCCTGTGAGTCTGGGCTCCTGCCTGCCCCGGGGACCCTGGCCCACCCTTGTTGCCCCTCATGGAGAAGGAGCAGAGCTGGTACCATGCTGCCTCTTGGAGGTGGCTGCTCAGCCAGCGTCTGCCCACCGGTGTGGTGTCCCTGGTGCCAGGCACTTCCCAGCCCCGCAGTGCCCATGATGGAGCCTGCCTGTGCCTGGTGTGGGATCTGTAGCTGATGCTGGGAGCTCAAGGCTCCCCCCTGCCCAGTGCAGGCAGGTCCTGGGTGTGCCACGTGTCCTGCTATGGGGATTGAGGGGACTGTTAGCTTTGGTCAGGCTTCCTGGTGCCAACCCCTCTGGGAGCTCATGCCACTGCTCTGCAGATGTTACATCCCATCCTCCAGTGCCAGCCCAGTGGTGCCAGCATGCAGCTGCCTCCCAACCCACTGTCCCTGTCTGCTGCTTTCAGCCACTTCTCGGAGAAATGTGTCATGAATAACTACTTTGGCATTGGCCTGGATGCAAAGATCTCCCTGGAGTTCAACAACAAACGGGATGAGCACCCAAAGAAATGCAGGTTGGCTGGAACCCCCCCATTTCCCCCAGAAAAAAAAACATGTATGCCTGGCTCTCTAATGCCTGCACCAGGAGGGACCATCAAGGTGCTGGGAGCCATGGGGGTGGCTTAGTGCTGCTGTGCTGGGGACTCCTGCCTGCTGCAGGTTTTCCACCTGCACCAAGTGCTGGGATGAGCACCCTGTGGGAGGGCAAGTACCCCAGGAAGGGTGAAGTCGTGACAGCTTGGTGGAATTTACTCAGTCTGCAGCTGGGTAGAGGGACATTGCCGTGGGTGCCACGTGCTGTGGCTTGGCTCTCCTGGGAGCAGGCAGCAGGCAGCCCCCCTGCTCAGGAAGTGGGGAAACTGAGGCAGGGCCAGTGGCCCAGGACAGTTCCAACCAGTGCCCCCAGGAGGGTGCAGAGCCCCCTGACCTGCCCCACTTCTCCCCACAGCAGCCGCACCAAGAACATGATGTGGTATGGGGTGCTGGGCACCAAGGAGCTCCTGCAGCGCACCTACAAGAACCTGGAGCAGCGGGTGCAGCTGGAGGTACAGGGTCAGAGGAGCAGAGACAGGGCAGGGGGGGTGGCATTGCAGCAGCCCCCCAGGCTCAGCCCTCTCTTGCAGTGTGACGGAGTGCCCATCTCGCTGCCCAGCCTGCAGGGCATCGCTGTCCTCAACATCCCCAGCTATGCCGGGGGCATCAACTTCTGGGGAGGCACCAAGGAGGACAATGTGAGTGCCAGTGCTGTGAGGTGGGTTGGAAGGGCATGATGTCCTTCCCACAGTCCCAGGAAAACCCAGGGTTGGGGTTTTCCCTGCCTTGGGAACACATGGGGGGGAAAAAGCCAAGTCCCAGAATGAGCCCAGTTTGGAACCAGTCACTTGTATCGGTCTTCTACAGAATTTTGGAGCTCCATCCTTCGATGACAAGAAGCTGGAGGTGGTGGCCGTCTTTGGCAGCATCCAGATGGCCGTGTCACGGGTCATCAACCTCCAGCACCATCGCATTGCACAGGTAGGGGCAAGGCACCCTGTGGGTGCCACCACCCTGAGCGGTGCCAGAAGGCTTTTGGGGCACCAGTGGAGACTGGGGCATTGCGGTTCCACTGGGCTCAGCTTCTTGCTGGCCCTTGCATGGCCCTGGGAGGCTCCTCAGCCAGAGGTGCAGAGCCAGCCACAATGCCAACCATGGGCTGTCTGCCCCACAGTGCCGCGTGGTGAAGATCACCATCCGGGGGGACGAGGGCGTCCCCGTGCAGGTGGATGGAGAGGCCTGGATCCAGCCACCTGGGGTCATCAAGATCCAGCACAAGAACCGAGCCCAGATGCTGACGAGGGACCGGGTGAGCTTGGTGTGCACAGCAGGACCGTGCTGGGCCACAGAGAGGTGTGACAGGCTCGGGGGGGCCATGTCTGTCCCCTGCAGGCATTTGAAAGCACCCTCAAGTCCTGGGAGGACAAGCAGAAAGGGGAGAGCTACCGAGCAGCTGCCCGACCACGGCTCAGCTCCCAGCAGTCCATGGAGTACCTGACTGAGGAGGAGAGCAGCCTCTTACAGCAGGTCTCACGGGTTGCTGAGACCCTCATTGCCAGGTCAGACTGTGGGAAGCGGGATGTGTGGGTACGGGGAGGAGGGGAGAGCTCTGCTGCGGCCACACAGAGCTGCCTGCCCAGCCCAGGGAAGCCTGAGCAGCTCCAGCCCCTGTTACCTGCAGGATCCACGAGGCAGCCAAGGCTCACAAAGCAGTAGAGCAGGAGCTGGCACATGCAGTCAATGCCAGCTCCCTGGCGCTGAGCGAAGCCCTCTCCAACAAAGCTGCCGGCACCTCAGAGGTGAGCTGGGGCTGGGAGTGCAAGGCAGCCTCCTTCACCCAGCCCCCCGGGGCCCTGCTGATTGAGTGGTTGCTCCTCTGTGTCCCCCAGTTTCTCAGCAGGAATGTGGCTGTGGAGGTGGTGCTGAGCATCAAGGAGCTGTACGCTGAGACCAGGGCGTTCCTGGAGGGGAAGGCGGTGAGTGGGGGCCTGGGTAGCACCCAAAATCCCCCAACAGAGGGGCCTGTGCCCTCGCCTGGTGCCTCTGGGGGTGACAGCAGGGCTGGGGATGGTCCCTGTCCCCCACAGCTGGACTCACCTCAGGAGGAGGAGGCACTTCATGGCCCCCTGAACGTGCTGGGCCAGGAGCTGCAGCGGCTGCTGGACATCCACTGGCTGGGGCCCATTGCCCACCCTGCTGAGGAGGTGGGTGCACAGGGACTGGGGGGTGTCTCTGGGGAGCTGTAGCACCCTGCTCAGCCTGGCTTCTTGCAGGAAGGTGCTGGCAGCGCCAACAAGGGCAGCTTCAAGCTTCGCCTCAACATCCCCAAGCCCAGGAAGGAGAAGGACAAGCTGCAGAAGCAGAAGGCCAACAGCGCGCTCCCAGGTAAAGCGAGCAGTGTGCCAGGGAGAGGCAGGTGCAGCCCATGCTGGTAGGGATCCCCCTCTGCTGACCTATCCCTTGGCCTCCTGTCCTGGGCATGCTGTGGGAAGGGGGACAGGGCGTGTCCTGGCTGCCTGGGGGTGTCACCTTTGTCACCTGTAGCCCCTTAAAGCTTACTTTTTCTGCTGTCAGACATGCGGAGCCCCCCAGCCCTGTAACTCCACTGCAAGGGGGAGAAGGGGGCTGTGGTACTGCTCAGCCCTTTGGGTAAGTCCCTCACCCAGAGCTGGGGGTCTTGTGGAGGGGGAGCAGCTCAGATGTTCTGTAAGTAAGCTAAGGAGAGGAGAGGCCTCTGGCCCTGCAGGAGCCAAGGGTGGGAGGGGGGATGCTGGCTGCTGGCTGCCTGCCCCGCTGCGTCCAGCTGCCTCTGCAGGCCCCAGGCCACCTCCGTGGTTTTCCTCCCTTGCTAGCAGACAAGTGGGGCTCCGAGGAGGTGGCAGCTTGGCTGGAAGCGCTCGGTTTAGGGGAGTACAGAGACATTTTTGTCCGGCATGACATCCAGGGCTCAGAGTTGATCCTGCTGGAGAGGAGAGACCTGAAGGTACAACCCCCTTGTGTCCCCTGAGGGAACCCCAGGCCTGGGGAGCATGATGTCCTCCATCCCTCCTCTCCCCCTCCCTCCTGCTGGTGGGGCAAAGGCAGGTGCTGACCCTCCACCTGGCCCCGCAGGGCTGAGCTTGTGCAGCTTGCACACAGGGGCTGGAAGCAGGGGAGGGGCTGGCCCTGGTCCTCCAGCTTGCAAGGCTCCATACACCTGCCCAAAGCAGGATCAACAGCACCCTGCCCTCTCCTGCATCCAGGCACGGGGACATGCTTGTAAGAGGACAAAGGGCTCCAAGCAAGCACTGTGCTGCAGCAAAGAGAGCAGGGGGATCTGGGCTGTGCAGCCTCATCTCTGCCCTCTGGCTCCACTGCCAGTGAGAGCCCAGGGCTGGCCCCTGCAAGTACATCAGCTCCCCTCTCTCCTTCCTGCAGGACCTCGGGATCACCAAAGTGGGCCACATGAAGAGGATCCTTCAGGCCATTAAGGAACTCAGCAACCTGCCCTAGGCTGGCAGTGGGGCAGCAGCCCTGGTGCTGGGTGGCTGCTGCTCCCAGGGACCTGCCCCATGTGTGTGGAGCCCCCTCGCTTGCCTCACTGTATCTGTCTGTCCCCAGTGTCCCTGGAGCTACTGCTTCTCCCCAAGCCTGGGGGCTGAAGACACTAAAGCAGAGGTCTAACCCCATAGGTGATGTGGTCTGACCAACAGTCCAGCCCCAACAGGGTCACTACAGGAGCTGGGGCCACCCTGTCTGCGCCCAAGCTGGGGCCAAAGCAAAGTTTCCCCTTCCCCACGTGGGTATTTAAGCTGTGTAAATATTTGGAGAGAAGATACTCATTGCTGCTGCTTGTGTAGAAGACACTCTAAGGGGAAAGGGAGGGGTGGGGAGGAGGGAACTGGGAATCCCTTTCCAGCCTTCACCCCTCAGCTCCCTTGTCATGAAATCCCCAACCCTGCTCTCACCCTGTCCCACTACAGCAAGGGGAAGTACAGCACTGGAGCTCATAATCTCCACTGCCAGCATGTGTGACAGACACATTTTATTAACAAACACATTTTATTAACAGTTACACATGACTTCTTTTTTTCCCTCCCTCTTCTTCAGTTAAAAATTACTATTATTTATGTACATGGTACCCCACCGCCCCAGGGTGCCCCGTTATTTACAGGCTTTATTTACAGAGTAGGACTAGCAGCTAGTGAGTGCCTTCTCTAGCTTGAGCATGTCCATGGGGGCGAGTTTGGCAACCTCAAAGAAGACCCTGTAAAGAATACATTTGCTTAGAGCTCAGTCACAGCCCTGTCCCCCCATTCACCAGTGCTCCCAGCTCCCCACAGCACCCCCAGGGTGTGTGCTGGTGGTGCCAGCCCCTGTGCTGGGGCCAGGCCTGAGACAGAGCCCTGTGACACTCACCTGTGTGAGTACTTGCTGCGCACTGTGTTGAGCTTGTCGCGGGGCTGATACGTGAGCAGGAAATTCAGCCTCTTCACCAGGGGATGCAGGTCCTGGGCACTGTACCCACTGTAGTATTCCAGTGTAGGGGTCTGCAAGGGGACAACAGAGCTAAGCTGTGTCCTCTCAGTGACAGGACAGTCATCATCCCTCTCCAGCCCCCCAAACCTGACCATAGCCCTAAATCATCATCCCACCCACCGGTCCATCGCACCCCACACCGGGGTGCCTCAGCAGGGACAAGGGATTAGGAAAGCACTCACCCAGCCCCCAAGGTTCTTCATGGTAAGTGCCAGCAGCAGGCAGCTGGCAGCCAGCTTTGAGGGGCTCTCACGGGCATAGTCGTACTCCTGCAGCGTCATCTCGCAGAGGAAGCGGGCCAGCGTCAGCGTCTCCATGGTGGCACGGGCACACTGCAGCCAGGGGGCAAGGAAAGGCTCAGCCTTTTGAGCAATGCTGCTCCCCTCCCCAGCATCTCTGAGATCAGGAGTGCTGCCCCTGGTGCACAAGACATAGACCCCACACCCCGCACAGATCAGAATCCTCCACTTATGTCTCTTGAAGGGGCTGGACAAAACTTCCTTGTTGCCAGCTGGGAGCCTGAAGCCCTGGGAATGCCCATCACCACCCCCTGCAGCCAACACAAGGGGTGCCTGGAGGCACCTGGATGCCAGCCCACCCTCCAGCTGCACCCACCTTGGCAAAGCGCCGCAGGAAGCGGTAGGGGATGGGGATGTTGATGTCGAACTTGAGGGTGCTGAGGATGCTCATCTCCATAGCCAGGAGCTCCTCCCGCTTGTAGGCATCATCACAGATGTAGAGGAAGTCATCCACACATGGTGGGCACCGCTCCTGCCAGGGCACAACTGCTCAGCACCCCGCTGGGGGCTTATTCTGGCCCCACTTGGGAGAGCTCACCCATCCCACATGCTCTGTCAGGGTTCACACACTGCTGCACCCCACAAGGACTGTTAGAACATCCCATGGGGTTTCTGTGATGTCTCTGCTGCCCCAGCCCTTAGCTTGAACTGTATGCTTGCATGAGGTGAACTCAGGTGTCCTGAGGGTCTCTGCAGAGCAGAGAAGAGCCAGGTCTCCAGTGACACCAGATAGGACCCAGCCCATCATGACTGCATTCACAGCCTTGGGACAGGAGGAGGGAACACGAGCAGCTCTCAGGGCAGTGGCCTGGGACCTGGCCTTGTCCAAAACCCCACAGGGACAAGAGAGGCACAGCCCCTTTGGCCCCTACACCCCAGGACAGCATGCAAGGATTTACCTCGAATTTGGAGGCAATGAGGATGGCAGTGGAGCCAATAAGCTGCAGCTTCTCCCTCATGCTCACCACCTCCACCAGGTAGTGGTCCACCAGCTTCACAGCCAGGTATAGAGTCTCATGGTTCAGCTCAAAGTTCTCCTGTAAGGATGCAGGTGGGGGGCAGGACAGGGGGTTAAGGCAGAAGCCTGGCCTACCCTGCCCCCTCAGCTCTCACAGGGTGCCCACGGGCCAGGCTCAGAGGGAGGGGTGCAGGCTCATGCCTAGCATGAGGAGAAGGTCAGCTGTGTACTGGGGACGCTCACAGGAGCTTCTGCCAGCACACAAAGGTCACATGTGACAAAGGCAGCATGGGGGGCTGTTCTGCAGAAGGCCATGGCCCCTCACCTGCACCTCCACCATCCAGTCCACGAGGATGGCACGCATGTCCCCAGTGATGTCCGGCTGCTTCTCCATGTAGTCAGGAAGCAGGAATTTCTCCTGCCAAAGAACCAGCTATCACAGACTGCACAGATACCCCCCCTCAAGCTAGCTCCTTCCCACCCCTTACAGGCCCCCACCAGGTGCTCAGAGCCTCTGGGCAGTGAGTGGCCCTGCCCACACAGTCACCCCCTCCCTGCACAGGGCTGCCACCTCCCTGGACAGGCATTGCCCACCTCTCTTTCCCGCATGTATTCAAAGATCTCCTTGGCATACTCTGCGTTGGCATAGGGGTCACCCAGCTGCTCCTTGTCGATGTCCTCCACTGCTGGTACCTGCTGGGACAGAGGAGGCACCACTAAAGGGGAGGCCCTTAGCTCAGTGGGTGCTGGTCCCCCTGTCAGGGCAAGGCTGCTGCCCCTCTGCACTCCGTTTCCTGCCTGCCCTCATGACCCTGCAGCCCCTGCCCCAACTCTTTCCCATGAGAGAATTCTTGGAGGAAGATGGAGGGAGGGACTTTACCTCCCTCCCCAGCTTCCCATCACACTGGCCCAAGGCTCTCCAAGGTCCAGAGCACTGCCTGGACCTGTTGTCACCAAGGGCAGCCACAGACCAGTGTTGTGAAGATGAGCCCAGGGCCATGCTGCTGCTCAGGGTCCCTACCCTCTCCTTGGGGGGCTTCAGTTCCTGCACAGGCACCGGTTTCTCTGGTACAGGATCCACCACGGGCTCTGAAGGAGCTGTTGGGGGAGTTTTCTTCATTGACCTGGGCAGGACAAGAGTATAAATCATTCCTGAGAGGAGGTCCAATCTCCTGGCTGAAAGGGGCTCTTCAGAGTCCCTTGCTGCTTCAGGAAGGGGCTAAACCATCCCTAAAATATCCCCATAGAGAATTGTTTAGGCTGGAAAAGACCTTCAAAGACCAGGATTCCAACTGTTCCCTGTAGCACTGCCATGTCCACCACTAAACCATGTCCCGCAGTGTCATATCCACACAGCTTTTTAACCCCTTCACAGATGGCAATTCTACAACTGTCCTGGGCAGCCCGTACCAGGGCTGGACAACCCTTCGGGGGAAGAAATTTTCCCTAATATCCACCCTAAACCTCTTGTGGCACAACTTGATGCCATTTTATCTCCTGTTTACCACCCACATCTGGCTCACGATCTCCATCACCCAAGGGAAGCCTCTGCTACCACTTATTCTTCCCTATGGGACGAATTTGCAGTTGTTGCCCACTGCCTGGCAGCAACCCCCTTGCCCAGGGCTACTCACTTTTTCAGGTTGATCTCGTTGTTCTTGGCCACCCCCAGCGTGCCCTGTGCCTTCTGTGCCTTGGGTGGTGCCACTTTCACGGTCTCCTTCTTCCCTGGCACCACCTGGTTCTTGCGAGCCTGCTTGGGTCAGAACAGAGAGATACAGGGGCTGCACAGAGGTAAGCGACTTATGTCCTGCAGAGAGACCTCTCCTCTTGCTAGTGAGGTGTGGGACACATCACCACCTCCTGTGGGAGGCTTACAGGGGGCACCAAAGCCCCCATCCTCACAGAGATACTCACATTGGTGATGTCCCCGAATGCCGACCTCTTCTTGGGCCCACCCTGGGGCGAGGACGAAGATCTCTTGGCGTAACAGTTCTCCTCCTGCAATAGAGGCTCTTAGAAGACGGTGGGCAGCTGCCCCACAGGAGGCTCCCCCCACCCCTGGCCTGGCTCAGGACTCACCTTCTCGGGGTCAACATTCTCTGCCGTGGGGCCCACCTTGCCTGCCCGGCTCTGTTTGGTGGCCAGCATCTTGGCGTTGCGTGGCAGTGGCGTCCTCTCCCTCGGCAGCGGTGTCCTCTCCTTGGCCCTCCGCGAGCAAGCTGGGGGCAGAGCAGGGTGTGAGGCTGCTCTCTGCCCCCAGGGACACCCTTCCCACTTGGGGCAGAATAGGGGGGCGTTTGTCCCTCCTGGGGGGTAGCACAGCAGGGACTGACCCCCAACCCCTTCCCTGAGCATGGCAGGCAGCTCATGGCCCAGGACAAGCCCAGGCAGGGAGCAAGTCTGGCTGAGGGTCCACCTCCCAAGAAAGAGGGGACATGGAGCCCTTACACTCCCACCTAAAGACCCCTGCAGGGATGCAGGGCAGGGGAAGGGGAGGCAGTTCCCAGCTTCCTGCGTTCCATAGAAGGATGCAAGGGCTTGCACTCCCTTGGAGAGCCAGGGGCCTCGGAGACCCCTCTCCCTTGCACCCCTCGGGTCGCCTGGAAAAGCTGACAGTCTCAGAGTTCCCCTCTCCCTTGCACACCCCCGGGGGGTCTCAGCTGCCCCCACTCCCTTGCACTCTCTACTCATACGCTCCGCTCGGGTGTTCCAGTGTCCCCCACTCACCTGCCCCGTCCCCCTCCGGGGTTCCGCAATCCCCCCGGGGTGCTCGAATTCTCTGCTCACCCGACCCGACCGGGGTTCCCAGCACCCTTCAGAGCCCTGTACCCTCGCTCACCCATGCCCGGCCCGCTCTCCCCCGTACCCCGTGCCCTCGCTCACCCATGCCCGGCCCGCTCTCCCCGCACCGCCGGCACCGGCACTTTCAAAAGTAGCAGTTCGGCAGCGGCCGGACCCCACTGGCCGAGCCTCGCCCAATCAGCGCGCGGGGCGGGGCCGGGCAGCGGCCAATCGGCGGGCGCCGACGGGGACAGTTGCTACGGGGCAGGAAGGCACGGTTTAAAATTCAGCCCTGGCGGCCAATGGGAGGGCGGGCCCGCGGAGGGGGCGGGGCGAGCGGCCGGCGGAGCGGGCGGTGATTGGTGGGAGCGGGTGCCGTTTAAATCCCTGCGTGAGGGGCTGCAGGGGGTGTCATGGCGGCCGCGCCGGGCGGCGTGGGGCATCAGCGGCCCCAGGTGCCCTTCGGCGGATGTTTAGCTTGGAGAAGAGGAGGCGCAGGAGGGACAGACTTTATTTATCGCTCTCTGTAATTCCTTGAAAGGAGGTTGTAGGGTCGGTCTCTTCTCCCGGACAGCCAGCAGTAGGACAGAGGGCACAGCCTTAAGCGGCGCCAGGGGAGGTGTAAGCTGGATATTAGGATGAAGTTCGTCACAGGAAGGGTGATTGGGCGTTGGAATGGGCTGCCCGTCCCTGGAGGTGGCACTCAGTGCCATGGTCTTGCAGATGAGGTGGTGTTGGGTCAAAGGTTGGGCTCGATGATCTCAGAGGTCTTTTGCAGCCTAAATGATTCTGTGATTCTGTGAGCGACCTCTGTGGGTTTCTGAGTCCGCTGTCTCTGCCCGCAGCTGGAGCTGTGGGTCCCCCACTTTGCCCTCCACCCTCGACTGCAGGGCTGCACTTTCTCATGGCCTTGGGGATCTCTGGTTTGGGGGACAGGGTGTGCTCTGGGCTGGCTGTGCACATCCCGTGACCTCTGTCAGGAACAGAGGGATCACTTGGAGAATCATAGAATGACAGGATGGTTTGGGTAGGAAAGGACCTTAAAGCTCATCCAGTGCCACCCCCTGCCATGGGCAGGGACACCTTCCACTAGCCCAGGTTGCTCCAAGCCCCGTCCAGCCTGGCCTTGGACACTTCCAGGGATGGGGCAGCCACAGCTTCTCTGGGCAGCCTGTGCCAGGGCCTCCCCGCCCTCACAGGGAAGAATTTTTTCGAATATTTAATCTAAGCCTGCTCTCACTGTGGGAGGTACCACAGGAGCAGTGCTCACGTGGTGTCCTCCAGGCGCAACAGACCAAGTTCAGTGGTGAGGCTCTGTGGGACCGCCCCATTCAAGCCGGGATCCACAGCGGCCAGGACAGGATCAAAGCTACTAAGGCACAGATCACAGTCCCTGCACTATGAGTATACACGATATTGCCAGCTTACCAAAGATCTGCCGAGGGTCAGAGTTCTCTGTGCCTCAAGGAGCAGCCTCGAGGGTGTCGCAGCTCTGGGGGACACCCCTGCCATGAAGCCAGGAAAGCTCAGAGGGCTCGCTCGAGGCTGTCATAGTCATGGGATAATGTGGTTGGCTTGTAATCAGCTTCCATGTGTCAGGAAAGGAATGCATGAGACTCCTCACACCCACAACTTGCTTTGTTCCTTGATAAATGAGTCTTGGAAAAGTCACCCACTTTTCATGTGTCAGTCGCATGATTGATGTTCCAAGCTCATACATTCGATGGTGGCTGTATCACTCTGCTCCTTCGTGGGTTTCCAGAGAACAGATTGGAACTAGCACATGTGCCAGTGCTGTGTGGGGGTCCCGTGCCCTCAGCAGCTCTGGGGGGCTTTAGCACTGCGCTGGGCTCTGGCTCAAGCGAAGCCCCCACTGAGGTAAACTCAACAGAGCTCAGTGCAGCAGCAGAGGAGAGCTTCCCCCAGCCACCAGATTCCCAGGAAAACCTTCCAGATTCCTAACTTTAGCCCAAGAAAATAGTTTGGTGTAATCCCACACCCATGTGCCACTGTTGCTGGTGGGGCCAATGAAGCCCTGGCCAGGGAAGCTCCCCAGTGGCAGCATTTGAGGGGATTTAAATCTGCCACCCACGGGCCATGTGGGCAGGATCAGGCACATGGCTTGGGCTGTGTGCAGGCAGCTCTGCCACGTCTCCAGCAGAAAGACCTGGGACATGGACAGCCAGGAGCACCAGAATGGCTCTGGGGTGCAGCACAGCTATGGCCAGTGGGGGTTTAAACCCAGGTCCCAAAGATCTTGGGTCCCTTCAGTTCCCAAAACTGGTTCAGGGCTGCTGCAGCTCCAGCCCACCCTGTGTCCTTTTTGGCCATTTGTCCCCTCCAGCCCCATCTCCCCCCCTGTCACTGCCACTGTCCCTGGCCTGGGAACTCTCTGAGGCTTGTTTGCTGTTGGTGTGGGATCCTGGTGGGATCCAGCTGCCTGTCTGGATCCTGATGCATGTATCATGTTGGGACAGTGTATAGCCCAGCCAAAAGTATGAGTTGGATGTATACTAGCCAGGCAGAGCCAGGATGCATCCCACCACCAATGGAATCACAGTGCATTGGCCTCTGGGGTAAGATCCTCAGCCAAAACCCCCATCCAAGCCTGCCCATGGCTCTGTGGGGGCTGGGGTGAGCTGCCTGCTTTGGGACAGGTCCGTGTCTGCCTGTCCTGCCCAGGCTTGGCATGGGGAAGCCGGCTTTTCCAGTCTTTTCTTGCCGGCTTTTCCACAGTGCTGCTGTGCTGGTGCTCCTTGGGAGGCTCTGGGGAAGCCCAGCTCTGCTGCAGGGGCTGTGACTTGCACCACACGAGATGAAATCCCCCCCAGCCATGGGGAGTATGGGAGGAAAGATGAGGGGAGCAAGAAGTGCAAGGCGATGACGTGGGTCTGCAGCAGGAGCTGTGCCAGCTGTCCAAGCATGGAAGGAAGGCTGTGCTTCTCAGCCATGCCCATCATCAGAGGATCTGGGGGCTGGTTGGAGGTGAGAGCCCCTCAAGCTCTCCTTGGACTTTGGCATTCACTCAGCAAGCCCCAAATCAGGCAGGATGCAAGTCCTTGGCTCACCCCACTGGGCTTTGCTATGTGCTTGCACAAGAGCATCTGTGTCTGGTGTGTCCCTATTGTGAGGAGAGCTGGGTCACTGCTTCCATCCAGCTTCTTCCCACAGCACCACAGAGCCTGTGCTGCCTTTCAGAGCTGGAGCAGCCCCCAGCCCTGGCCCAGCTCCCTGGCACTGCAGGGCTGCCAAGAAGCCCCTCTGCGTGGCACCTGGGGACCTTAGCTCCAGGATTGTTTACCAGACAAGGAGCCTCAAGCTCAAGAGAAGCAGCAAAGACAAGAAAGCATCATTCAAGGAATCCACACAGACTGCTTCTCCCCCTTTCCCTTCCCCAGGCTGAAACCTTATCCTTTCCCATGATAAAACAGGCCCAACTTGTTGCTCCCCCTGGTCCAGTGCCAGAAGCACTGGTGGAAGGCAAGGAGCTCTGCACAGGGAGGGCTGAACTTTGCCTCCTCCTTATTCTCCTCTTTTCACTACTAATGGCTGAGGTCAGGGAGGGATGTTGAGTCCAAAAGCTGTTGCATTTATTTACTGGAAAAAGCCCCAGCAAGTTAAGCCCGGGGCTTTCCTGACAGTGGGGAAAGCATGAAGGAAAGCACAGAGCACAGCAGAGTGATGGAGTTCCTGAATACCCTCAGGGAGGTGAGAGCCAGTGCTGTGCCGAGCTGCCCCAGCCCAGGGAGTAACTCCCCAGGGGCACCAGGGCTGCATGGCATGCACACTGGTGGAGCTGTGCTGGGTGATGCCCCCTGTGCTTGCCCACCTGCCCCACCTGCATCCCCACCATGTCCCGGCCATTCCTGCCTCTCTGCCACCAGCACGCTCCCTGAGTGCAGGATGTGTTTGCAGCACTGGGGTTGGAAGCCAGCACCCAAGGAGAAATGGGAACAAACAGCCTCAAAGGGCTCAGAGTGGGCTTGGCATGGCTGAGCAGGGTTAAACACTAGAGCCACATGATGGGAGCCAAGAAAGGGGAGGTTAGCTTAGGGTTAGCGGCCTGTCTGTGCCAAAGGAGCCATCCCACAGCCCCTCCCCACAGCCAGGGACCGCATCTCACCCCCAGGTTAGAGGTTTCCAAGCTGGTGGAGCAGTGGGTTGATGGACACACCAGAGCTGCTGTGACGCTGCTGCAGCTCGGGATGCACAATCACCCCGAGGAGCCCGAACTCTTACGTGTCTCTGATCTCGGGTCCCACTGCTGAGCCTGCACCCCCCTGCTGCTCCCCACCCATTTTCTTCCAGTCCTTATTTGGTGGCCGATTTGATCTTGTGGATGGCATATGGGCTGGACTCCTTGGGCATCCAGATCTCCTCCCCGCCGTAGCCCTGGTGATCCACTGCTCCCTCCATGGCTGCTGTCAGCTCAGGGCTGAAGATGCTGTCGGTGGCCCGGTAGGTGCGGGTGAGGCGGCGGAAGGAGGAGTCTGAGGAGCTGTCGTCAGGAAGGTCTTCATCCTGCTCATCCCGCAGCTTGGTCCTGCCCAGCTCCGAGCTGCTCCCCAGCTCTGGGTCTTTGAGAGCCTCCCCCACTTCCTGGAGGAAGGCTGCTTTGGGGCTGATGATACACAGCAGCAGCATGAGGCCTCCTGAGACCCCGCAAAGAAAGTAGAGGCCGACTTTCTCTGGGACACCTGAGGGGAAGAGCAAGGAGACACACCAGGGTACAAACTGCTCTGCAGCCTGCAGGTTACCAGCACCTGCAAACCCCCTCTGCCAGGCATATGGGAGTAAGAGGAGAGAAGCAGGGATGCCCTCAGCATCCCGGCTGCAGAGGTAGGACAGACCCTGCCCCAGTCATTTTGGGAGTGGCACTCAGAGCCTCATCAGCACCCACCAGTGTCTCAAAATGTGCCTTTTCCCATAGAAAACTCCCTTTGGGATGTGGGGAGTCAGAGCAGGGGAAGGAATCATCTCTTCAGGAATTAAATGAGTAATTTCCTCTGGCAAGGGAAGTTTTTGCTCACAGAGAGGTGCTTTCTATCAGTGCCTGGAGACAGGGCAGGAAGGAAGGAGACCAAATGGGTAATCTGGCCCATTGGAAAAGGAAGATCCGCAGGCAGGACCGCAGCTGCACCACAACTGCTGATGCTGAAGGTCCTCAGGCCTTGTTCAACCAGAGCTCCCGCCCTACCTGTCCACCCCAAACCCAGCACAGGTGCTTAGTGCCCTCCTCCCTCGTGTGCCTGGAGTGCTCTGGGGTCTGGCTGCCTCTGAGATGAGCCCTGGGCTGAGTTGGGGCCATCAGGGACCTCAGCCACCCCCCAGCCTGTCCCGCTCCCCTGGGTGCTGTGTGAGACCCGGGGAGGGCACGTACCCCAAAGGTGGGCAAAAGCTGCCAGAGAGCTAGTAAAAATCATGCGGTCTTCCCGGAGCCTGGAGAACCTGGGCCCTTTGTACCAGCCACCTGCAGCGACAAGGGGGTGCAGGCTGAGACATGAGGTGCTCCCAGCTCCTTGTGGCCCAGCCACCTGCCCCTGCCTGTCCTTCTCCACACCACACTCCATCCTTCGTGGGGGTGACCCTGCAGGCCCTTCTTTCCCCTGCTCCCAGCAGACCCAGCCCCTCAGCCACAGGCATGGACCAAGGGGTGGCTTCAGTGGTGGGACAGAGATGGTAGGATGGAGCTGGTACAGGGACACAGACAGGCCATGGAAGGGCTGGTTCCCCCGAGCGTGGACATGGTACCACACAGCCTGTGCTGTAACCTCCCTCCTGCCACGTTACCGTGCATGTAGTCTGAGAGCAGGAAGGGGTCCGAGGTGTCAGGGCCCACCTCCTCCAGCAGCTGCTTGGGCACTGCAAGGAGAACACACACCAAACATCACCACCCTGCTCCTGCCCAGCAGCCCCTGCCTCCCTGAGGAGCCCTGTGCTCCTGCCTGCCTGGCACGAGGTGGGCACAGCAGGCGCTCCGCCAGTGCCCCTGTGCCCCCAGCTCCGCGGGGAGCTCTCACCACAGGTGTAAGAGACTCGCAGCTGCTTCTTCATGCCAGGGAGGCACGGGTCCCCAAAGGTGGCCTCGTCAGCAGCCACGGTGCAGTTCCCCTTGCGGTGGCACTTCTTGAAGACCCTGCGCAGGGCATCTGGAGCCAAGCACTCTGCAGAGACACGAGGCATGGACCCACGGGAAGAGCTGCCTGCCCCTGTCCACCAGGCACTGGCCAGCTGGGGGCCAGGGGCACAGGTACAGCCCAGTGGTGTACTTGTGCCATACTCTCTGCATGGCTCTTGGCTCCATTTCTGGCGTACCTATATGGGGTCCCCCAGCATTCAGGGCATCACACTCCGGTTTGCCCCGCAGGAATCGTCCATAATTTGCAGAATAAATGGCCAGGATGGATTTTGGTCGGCACTGCAGCCTAAGCTTGTCATTCTCACACACAGTCTTGATCCGATGGTTCCCTGGGGAGTGACACCACAGTGTCCCAATGCATCTTGAATCAGCTGCAGCCCCTCCCTTAGGCCAAGGGCAGGGTTGAAGGAGGGCTGTGAGGTACAAGAGCAGCCCTGCTCTCCTCCCTGCCTTTTCTGAGCAGCCAGAAAGAGCCCATTACCCAGACCCTGCTCCACCTCACCTGGCCGGCACTTGTAGGAAGTGATGAGGTACTTGTGTGTCCCAGGGCATGGGTCTGGCCCAAAGACTTGGCTGTGCACTGAGAACTGGCACCACTGCTTGTCCTGGCACTCAGCCAGCAGCTTCTGGGGAGCAGAGGGAAGCAGGTGTGAGGTGGGTGAGCAGTCCTGCGGCTGTGCTCACCTGCTCTCCCCCAGTGCCACCACCAGGCTCAGTCAAACAGCCTCTCACCTCACAGAGGTCTCCCACGGCTGCTCCTGCCTGCCTCCAGTGCAAGACACCCCAGTTCCAGCGCCTGTTCCTGAACCAGTTCCTCCCCTGCACCCACACTGAGCTGTGTGCCAGCACAGAGCCGCTACCACTGTGCTGGCACCCCAGCACCACCCCACACTGCCCATCTGTGACACCCGACCCTGCCCCGTGAGCTCGCGTCCCCGCGGTCCGTGCAGTGTCCCCGCGCCGCCACGAGATGGGGACGAGGGATCAACTTTGCCTCGCCCGGGTCCCGCCCGGGTCCCGCGGGGTGGCTGCTGTCCCCTTCTGCCCACGCAGCCCAGACGCGGGGGGCTGCGCCGGGCCCTGGGGTGTGGTAGGGATCTCTGGGCAGCCCGGCCTCGGGTGGCTGTGGGACTCCCCGCCCCTGCATCCACCTCCTTCCCACAGCAGCAGCCCCGGAGCTGCCGGCGGCAGGGAGTGGTTTGTTCCCGACCCTCAACCCGACCCTCGCTGTCTCCTCGGGACTCAGGCCCAAGGATCCCAGCACCCAGAATGGAGACCCTTCTCATCTCTCTTTCCCCTCCTCTGTCCCTGTCCCCTCAGCCCAGGAGAGGACTGAGCCTCCCCTTGGTCTTTGCTGGCTGCCAGAAGGGAGATTCGCAAAGGAAACACAATGTCTCTTCTTCACAGGTGCTGCCTAAACAGAGCTGCCCTGCAGACATCCCTGCTCCTTCAGCAGCAGTGGGTATCCCAGCCTTGTGCCAGCACCGTCCCCTGGCTGGAGTGGCTCCACCCCAGTGTGAACCACAGCTACACAGACCTGCTCTCAGACCTGCCCTTCGGTCTCCTAATGCCTATGCCAGGCTGTAGCTTCCACCCTGCAAGGAGGGGACCCTGCCCTGTGTTTGCAGGGTGCTTCATGGGGCCAGCCTGGTGCCATGCCAGCATGGTCTGGCTCTGCACTTGCAGAGCTCCCAGGACATGCAGGATGCAGGCAGGGATCTGTGGCTGGAGCAGGACCAGGCAGCAAAGTCTTGTGAGCTCCCAGAACAGGGAAATGGCCCCTCAGCTCTTTTTCCTCTTCTCCAGCTCGTTCCCTTTCCCTGCAGGCAGCTGCAGCCTCTGGGTTTGCTGCAGATTTGTGCCAGCCCTAGCAAAGAGCAGATACAGGGGTAGAAAAGCAGCACATGAAATGATGCCCCTACTGAAGGATCAGCTTTGGGGAGATCCCATCCCTTTCCTTCTGCCAGCCTCTGCTTTCCTACCCTCTCCATCGAGCAGGCCCCCTTTGATCCACTTCACTAATCCACTCCCTGGGAGCTGCCAGCAGGGACGGGTGTTTCTTCTGGCTGGGGAAGAGCTGAACTCTGTGCTAACCCCAGGGGATGCACCTTGAGTGCTGAGTGCAGCATCTCGTGGTGTCCTGTCTCACTTCATGAGCCCAACACCGTGCCTGGAGCACTCCCCCTCTCCTGGCACCCAGCTGCAGCTGCCAGGGCTTTCTCTGAGCCTGCTGCACCCTCAGGATGCAGCAGAGCCTCCTGCCAGGCCCCACTCTGGGGCCCATGGCAGGACACCTCTTTCGCCCTTATCTTCCAAAAATGCTCTGGGAAAAATGCCCCAGAGGTGAATCCCAACGCTGATGGCAGCAACCTCCCTGGGGGCACAGGGAAGCTGTGCTGTCTGCACCCCCAGCCCGAGCAGGCAGCTCAGTAATGTGGGGACAGAGGACTGTGCAGCCCAGCTCCCAGGACCCCTCCCTTACCAGGTGGGCAGTGCCAGACGTGCACTCCGTGCTCTCCTGGGAGGTGTTGCCAGGGCTGGGGCACAGGTTGGCGCTGGGCACACGGCGCCCGTAGAAGGCCCCGAGGATGCTGATGGTGGTTTTGCGAGGGCAGACGATGAGGAGCTGCTCACCATCGCAGGTGTGGGCAGTGTGGTTCCTCAGCACCTTGCGCAGGTACCCTGGAAGAGGAAAGTGGGGTTGGCCCGGGCCAGAAGAGACACCAGGGCTGTGGCAGTGGTGGCCCTTGGGCTCCCAAGTGCTGGTGGCAGTGAGGATGTCTTGAGCTGGGGCACTTATGGGGTGAACAGGACCAGAGCAGGGCAGCAGCAGAGAAGGGGGGCTTGCAGCAAACCTTGGCTACTGCACAGCTGCCAAGGGGCTGGAAAGCAGCCTGGAATAGCTGAGATGGTTTGCAACGGGAAGAGACAGCTGAAGGCAGGACAACAGGACAGAGAAAACATATAAGGAAGAATCCCATGAGAGTGTTCAGAGAAAATCAGGCTTTTGCCCGGGTCCTGGTGAGGAGACAGCAAAGACAAGCCAGGGATGGTCCCCCAGCAATGATCCCCAGAGTCAGGGCAAGAAGGATGTGCTCTGTCACAAGTTGAGCCATGAGCCTGATGAGAGAAGGGTCCAGCAGCTGCTGCAGGTTCCCACAGATGGCTGGGTTGGTATGGATGAGTGTGAGCCACCAAGTCATCAACTGAACCCAGCTGGCCCCAGGTCTCTGCTGGAGAAGCCCAATGCGCTGGTGTGAATCATCCCTGGCCCACAGCCCTTCCAATGGGCCCTGGCTCTTCCCTCCTTGAATTCCCATCATGGAGTGCTTCTCTCTCTCAATCATGCCTAGTCTGTGTCACAATCCACGAACCCTCTTGTTTTCCCTCCAGGGAACAGTGAGGTGGGACTGTCCTGCCCAGCCTCTCCAAGGGTTTAACATGCAGAGATCAGCTCCACTTGGCATCAGCTGTGCTGGGTGGGCGAGGAAGCTGTTTTAGTAACAGCTCTGCAAGTTGCCAGGTGCTCTGAGCAGACACTGATTGCTGGAGAAGGCTGAGGAAGCAGGAAAAACTGACAAAAAAGCTATGTTCAGGGCCCTGAGTGGAGAAGTTTGTGGCTTTGAATAAAACAAAAGCAAAGGGGAAGCACCATTTTGAGGCTGAGAGGTGGGGACAGGGCAACCCAGGGCTGATGAGTGGGTCACAGACCCCACTCCCCAGATGTGGGGTCTTTGGAGGGACTTGCACTCCAGCCCCCCTCTAGAGCTGGGGCCTGGGGTAGGACATGAACCCTGTCCCCCAGCCCCCAGTGTGACAAACTCCCCCAAACCAACACAAGAAGGTGGGAGCAGGAGCTCCCCCCTTTCTCCCTCCGCAAACCAGTGCCAGGCTCAGTGGCACAAAGGGCCCCTTTCACCTTCCCTGCTGCCACTAACCCTTTGGCATCTGCAGCCAGAATCCCTCCCTGGGGAGTCAGTGGGTGCAGCTGGGAGCTGCCTCTGGCCCAGAGTTACTCTCTCCCTTGGCATTTCTCCTCACAAGCTGGGATGAATGAGTGGGGGGCCACAGCCTCCCACAAGCAAGCCCTTGGTTGCTCCTCTGTATGCTGGAAAAGAAAGGAAAGGAGAGGCAGAGGAGGTGGATGGCAGTAAACAAGGTGTTTTAGCCAGGTCAAAGCTCCAGTGCCCTGCAGAGATGCTCTTTGGATAACACAGAGCTGGATCTCTGCCCCTCAGGATGCAGTGCCGGCAAAGAGCAGACTGTCCAGTGATATGGTTGTCCCACATCACTGGATGCTGGGGGCTGTAAGGGCTCAGGGCCCTGCCCAGGCTGCCAGCTCCCCTCCCCTTCCTCTGCATCTTCTGCAGCAGCCCCACACTTGGCAGCAGCCAGGCTCTCCTGAAGATTCCAGAGCCACCCGGGCCTTAACTTCTGCCTGGCACTGAATCCAAACCCACCTGCCCCAACAGTGCTGGAGGTGGAGCTGCCCAAACCCCCTGCTGCTGGGCAGCCCCAGATATAGAGGGCTCAGCCAAATCCTGGGGGTGGTGGGGAACTCAGGGAAGAAATAAGAGAAGAAATGGTTTTCCCCAAACCCAGCCCCGCCCTGCTGTCCTGTCAGGTGGCAGCACCAGCGGTTTGGATTTTAAAACTGAGGCTCAAACAGTGCCATGAGGACAGAGGTTTCTCCACCACACTGTTTCAGGGCAGTGAGCAGCTGTGAAGATGATTTTTTTTGGGTGGCACCACGGCAAGGAGGCTGCAGGCAGACTTTGTGAGAGATTCTGATGGCCCACCAGCGTGCCTGACACAGTCCCAGCTGCTGTGGTTGTGCTGTTGGCTCTACCCACACAGAATCACATCCTCCTAACTGCAACCTGCCCTGCAGCATCAGGCTTTCACCCACCCAGGCTCAGCGAAGCAGAGGGAAGGTGTGTGTGGCTGTTCCCAGATGATCCCTGGAGAATGCCAGGTGCCCAGCCTGCCTGCACCAGTCCTGACAGTTCAAAATGCTGGGGCACAAGGGATCCCAAATTTCTGCCTTGGCTACATCTATAAGGCTCACCAGCAAGGCCCTGGGGAGAGACTCTGGCCCTTGCTGTGTCTTGTGCCAGGGCACCCTGCAGCACCCCCACTCACGGGTGGGTTTGGCTGGGGCTGCAGCCATCAGCTCTGTCCAGGGACTGGTACAGCTTCAGCCCATCTCCTCCCTGCACTTGTCAGAGCAGGGAAAACCCGACGGGCAGCCCTGGGTGCTCCTTCAGCTCCACACACTGCCCAGCACCGAGGCCATGAGCATCGTGGTTGGCAGGGCGGGGGGTGCTCAGCAAAGCTCAGGGACTGGCTTGATATTTTTTTCTTTGCATTTCTGCCCCCAAACTGTCCGAGGGAGCACAACAGAGCAGGCCAGCCACTCCCTCACACACACCGGGGCTGTGGGATGTCTGTGATGTGTTTTCAGATCACAGGCCTGCATGGGGATAAAGAAATCCCAGTGTTTTGGGCAAACTCCCTCTGGCTTGCCACTGTTTATAGCTCACTTGTCCCTACCCCACCCACCTGTTGTCCCTTCACACCAGCGCGGTCCCCAGCATCCCCCGCCTCGCTGCGTGCCCCCGACTCACCGGAGAGCTCCGGGCTGGCCTCCAGACCCACGGCCAGGCAGAGGAGGACCAGGATTGCTGCTGGCCCTGCCAGCCTGGCCATGGCACAGCCGCTGTGTCCCAGCAGGCAGCCTGTGCTGGCCGGGTCCGTGGCGGTGGCTGGCGGGGCTGGCACTGCGCGGGGACAATGGCTCATTTCTCTGCCCCGGGGCTGGACGGGCGCATGTGCACCCGCTCTTTGTCTGCTGCCCGGGGCCAGGGGCTGCTCGGGACAGCTGGTTCACTCTCAGCACAGGGACACCTCCCCCAGGGAGGGGACATGTTTTCAAAGGGTAAGCGAGTGCCATGACTTGGCATCACCATTGCTGGCAGAGAAAACCGGCAGCCCTTTGCCTCCTGCCTCTGTTCCCCCTGGGCAGAGGGACAGGGCTTGGAGAGATTTCCAAAGTGCCCCCAGCTTTCTCCCAGACACGGTGAGGCAGAAATCCGGATACATATGTGCTGTAATCTCCATCTCGGCAAATGTCCGGCCATTCACCCTGTGAGGAGGAAAGGAAAGGCTCCCTGAACTACCTCCCAGGCGGCTGTTCCTGCAGAAAGACAAACACCCTCCCTCCACCCAACCCTGTGGGCAGGGTGCCGGTCTTTGCTGCCACCCATCTGCCCCACAGCCTCTGTGGGGCCAGGTGTTGGACACTCCGGCACCTTCTGGGCAGGGCACTGTTGCAGCCCGTGCCCCTCGCCTGCAGGATTTAAGTCCCTGCCTGCTGCTTCAGCTAGCGGGAAATGCCACGGACTGGAGCTGCTGGCTGTGACCCGGGCTGAGGTCAGCACAGACAGCAGCAGTGGGCAGTGCCAGGAGCCACCGCGGCTCCCGCAGGCTCAGCTTCGCCCGGGCAGGGGCAGCGGCGGAGGGCGGGGTGGCAGCAGGGACCGGCACACATCACCCTGAGGGTCCACAGCGGGAGCTGGGGGACGGGGGAGCTCGTGCTCGGGGTGCTGCTGTGGCCCCGCGGGGCACTGACAGCACCACAAATACATCCCTCAGTGTCAGGCAGTTTCCTGTCCCCTCGAGGAGAGTTCCAAGTTCTCCAAAATCTTTGGCGGCCCCCCGTGCCCCCCGCAGCTCCCAGCATAAACATCACTCCGGATTGGGCAGCAGGACCAGGAGAAACATCTCTGTTTGGGAGCCCCCTCTGGGAGCCTGCAAACTCATTTCCCATCCTAATTGCTTCAGTGGGGATTGCTGTCAGATCAGGGATGGATTATTTTTGGGGGTCCCCACTTTGTGCAATGGTACCAGATAAGGGGTCCAGAGGTGCATGAGGGTCTTGCCCAAGAGTTAAGCCCGTGGGTGCTGAGAAGCTGTCTCTGCTGGGATGGCAGCCAGGGCGATCTGACAGCAAACATTTCCCTCCCATCCTAGGGAGGAAAGCAAGCCGTTCATCCTTCCTGAGAAACAGCCCAAATTCCAGGAATGGGGCCCTGCCGGGGGTCAGTCCCGGACACATCCCGTCCCACCATCCTGCCACACACCACCCAGCTGGGTGGCTGCAAGGGGCACTCTGGGGTTCCCCACTGCTCCCTGACACTGTTCCAGCCTCTTTGCTCTCCCACTGTGGCTGTTTTGCAATCCTTCCTGCCCAAGGGCCGTGCCCTGGCTTAAAAAACCTGGTGGCAGGTGGCCAAGCTGCTTCACTCTGCTTCCCTGAGCACTTCCCCTGTGCAGCCCCGCTCCTTGCAGCGATGGGTGGCTCAGAGCAGCCCAGCCAGGGGTCCCCCGAGGGTGGTGGGCTGGGATAAGGTCTGTACCCTCCCTCCAGGCAGATGCCCTTCATAATGCAGCCACAGGAGGCAGTGGACAGGTCAGCTGGGTTCAGCCCAAGGAAATGAAGAAGCCCTGGGGCACCAGACACCGGCGTGAGGGTGGGAGAGTGGTGAAGGGCCGCTACGAGACTGGAGCAGCAGGAGGAGCGGCAGGCGAGACGCTTCCTCTCCAAACCCCTGCTCCAGCTGGGAAGTGACGGCAGCGGTGCTGGGGACACCAGCCCACTGCTCAGAGGCACTGAGGAGCACAGGAGCAGCGCCTGGGTGGGTGTGATAGACTGGAAGGGGACTCGTGAACATGACCAGATAGACCCGTGCTGAGTCACGTCTGAGAGGCCCTGGCAGCTTCCCCCGCTTGCTGGCGGGTCCCGGCGCACACCCTGTTGCTCCTCCCTTCTTCAGAAGGAAGGAAAGGGCGAGCCCCAGCCCTCCACGGGGTGAGAGCAGCCGAGGAGCCCAAGCTGTCAGCCCTTTGAAAGCCTCTGCAGAGGACAGACCAACTCGCCACAGGAGTGTGTAGCCAGCGGGCCCTCCCCACACTGCTGGGATGGACAGCCACAACACTGCCAAGGAGCCCGAGATTGAGCTGTTTGTGAAGGTGGGTCTCGGCGGGGCGGGGACAGTGACTGTTTGGCTCACCCTCGCCAGGATCCAGCTGAGTGCAGGTGGTGGGAATTCATGAGCGTCTTCATGTTCCATGAGGCTGGAGATGGGTACCAAATTCGGTGTTACTTGCCATGGAAGCTGGCTAAGTGGGTGCCTAGAGGGAGGGAGCAGGCATGTGGTGGTGCAGGGACCATGGGGTGTCACGCCCAGCAGCCTGAGAGATGCCCATGTCTCGTGGTGGTCGTGCACCCCAGGGCAGTGGCACTGCTGGCAGCTGGTGTGATGAAGGAGCGGGCACACACGTGCCTCTTGAAACCCAGATAAGACAAGTCCCGGCCTGGGAACAGCAAGCAGGAGGGCTGGGAGCAGCCACTTCAGCTTCTGCTGTGAGTGGGGTTGCGAAACAACCATGGATGGCTTGGGGAGCGGGTGCGGGAGCCCAAGTGTGGGCAGGATGGGGCAGCATCACAGAGGGGTATTCGCTGGAAATGGTTTCTGGGTTTTTCCCTGTTGAGCAATTTTCTGAATGCTTTCCTTGGAACATTTTAACACTCAAGTTCAAAATATCTTCAGTGGACACGTGGGGTGCAAAGAGAGAGGAGCCAAAGCTGGCGGCTGGTAACTGTGTGTGCCTGCAGCAGTGCCAGTGGGCCCTGGGGACAGTGGCCAGTGGGACCATCTGTGACAGTGACTGGGGGGGCAATGCCCCTCTGTGCCACCACATCGAGGTTTTAAGGATGGTTTCTCTGTAGCCACTAAACCCCATGGGCTTCACTTCTCCTTTCCTGGGGTAGCTCAGTGCACGAAAGGACTGCAGCACTGGCCTGGAGGCACTGGCTTCCCTGGGCACTGCATGGTGCCTTCCTTAAGTTGCAGGTGGAAATGTGTTAGAAAGGATTATCTGAGCCTTCCCAAGAGGCATCTCCCCCATCCCTTTGCCAAAATTGCCACAGCACTGCTTGCTGGACATCGAGCTTGGCTGAGTCAAACCCAGACAAGCACAGTCTTGGTGAAAGTAATCTACATCTTGAATTCCCTGCTTAGCACTTCCACCTGGGATGGCTGTAAAGGAAGATGATACACGAGGTGACTGCAATGGCAGCAGCATGTTCAAGGGGGTTTTTGGAGGGAAGCGAAACAGAAAACCAGCAGTGTCGTCAGGACTTCCCCTGTGCCTTAATTAAGCACAAAAAACCCCTCCTGGCTTGTCTGTTCACGGTTAAGTTGATGCTGTGCCACTCCCTCCCAGCACTCAGGACCCACCCTTACTGAAGACACAGTAGCTCTGGCTGCTGACAGCCACCTTCCTGTGCCACAAGCACCTCCCCAGGCTGGGGACACCCCATACACGGCTCCTGGTGTGACCAGGGACAGCTGTAAATCACGGGGGTAGCTGGTGCTCCTGCAAGCGCTCACTGGCACTTCTTGGCACAGCATGGCACGGCACAGCAACCTGTTTCACTCTGGTGAATGCTGGAGTTACCTTGGTGAGGACAGGCAGGGCATGGAGCAGCTCCAGCTTCGCCCTTGGGTTGGGGTGGGTGGTCCCCAAGGGGTTGGTTGTTCCTCACTCTGCTGTGCCCCTGGCAAGAGCACTGTCCCCCTGGCTGGGGGCTCTCCCTGCCTAGGAGGAGGTTCTGTCCTGCAGCCCCACCAGGGATTCAGCTGCCTCCTGGCTCTCAGGGTGCCTGTAGGAGCTGTGACATGTCCCATGGGGGCTGAGTATTTAGCAGTGCCCCAAACAGGCAAAGCTGTTCTGCCCTCCCACTGCATTTCAGACTGTTTTACCAAGGGGAAACCACAGGAACTGCCAAGTAACTTTGGGGTTTGAATGCCCCGTGCAGCCTCATGAGGCCTCACAGAGTTGTGGCTGAAAGCCTGCACACCTCCAGAGATGCTGCACTAGTCCAGGCTGGGTTTATCCATCATCTGAAGGCAAAAGAGTGAGGAAAGTCAGTCTGGGGGGGGCTGCAGGCTCTGTGTCCCCCCTGTCCTTGCTGCAGCAGGGCAAGTGGGCGAGGCTCTTTGGGGAAGGAAGTGCAGAGTGATGACTCCCCTGCTATGCTGCTCTGCACTCACCAGGGAGGGAGGGCACGTGGCTGCAAGTCTCCCCTGAGTGCCCCTGGCTCCTGGGGGCTCTCCCCATGCCAACTGGTGACAGCAGGGCCCTTCCAGAGCCCAGTGCTCTCCCAGCAGTGCCCAGGCACTGGTGGAACTCCCCTCCGCTTCCTCCAGATAAAGGTTTTGGCTCTGAGCATCCTGGGAGGGGCCTGGCTTAATTCTCTCTCCCTGAAGAGGCCATCCTGATTTTCTTTTCACTATGAAATTCCCCACCTCTCCATTTTTAAAAGCTGAGGGGGAAAACCAGCCTAAGCTGCCCAGGGGCTGGAGCTCCCAGATGAGCACTGAAGCAGGAGAGCACAGTCTGAGCCCAGAGCAGCCCCAGCAAGGGGCACCCCCTCCTTTCCCTGTCCTCCCAAACCCACCACTGCCCCAGGGGCACTCCACCAGAGCTATGTGCTGCCATGGCTCAGCACAACAGCTCCCGGGGGGGACAAGAGGACAAATTAAACCTTCTCATTCCCAGCCTTGTGCCAGGCCAGACAAATTGAGTGGAGCATAGCCAGCAGGGAGAGAAGGAAGGAAAGCATTGGTCCTCATGCTAGGCAGACACAAAAGCACCTACTGAGCTGTTGGTGCTAGAGATGCTCCAAAGAATGGCAGCAGCTTGTGGCCATAGGAGGCAGCAGTGATGGAGAGGGGAGGGGGAGCAGAGATGCCTTGTGCTCTTACCCACAGGCAGCCCTTGAGGCTGTTCTCTGACTCTTCCCTCCAGCTCCTTCACAGGAAGTCTGAGACCCAGTTTCACCCCTTTCCACAGCAGCCCTATTTCCTATTAGTGACACAGGATGCTCCTGAGCTGTAAGCCCCTGGGAGCACTGGATATTAATAGCCAGTGACCAGCCTCGTGTGTGGATTCAGCTTCACTGTTGGGCATGTCCCAAATGAAACAACACATTTCTCTCTTCAGGAGCATCATTCCATCCATGACAGCTGAGCACAAAAAAATGCTTGTCAAAAGCAATTTCTTTCCTCTGGAAGGACTAAAAGGTGTTGGCATGGTGGAAAAGCAGACCACCCTGCTCCAGCTCACCACCTGGAGTGTCAGGGGTTTTGTTTTGATCTGTTTACTGTGCCCTTAGGTTGAATTTGAGGATGGGTGTCTCTCCTGGAGAAGCCGAGCACTCTAGGGTCCACAGGTTTCTGTGCAGCTGTGGATACAGACAGGTGACTTGTAGCACCTACCTCCAGCCCAGGAGAGCCAGGCTCAGGTCTCTGCCTCCTCAGCCATCCTGTCTTTGGAGCCCCAGGGAGATGCGAGCTCTGGAGCCACCTCCAGCTGCCCACCATGGATGTTTTTGCTGCTATTTGACTCTATCAAATCCTCTTAAATCTATTCACTGTCCTGCTTAGCCTCTGGACTTCAGCTCACCAGCAGATATCAAAGCTTAGTCCAGAGCTGTCCCACTGGGGCTCATGTGCCATGGCTCCAAGGGAGCAGCATCCCTCTGTGACAGGCTGGTGTGAGCTGTGCTGCTCCTCCCTGCTGGGGCAGAGAAGCCACCTGCTCCAGAGCACCGTGGCTCACATGCAGCTCAGGAACCCGTTCACTCTCTTAAAGAAGTTGAGTTTCCTGTGAGCCATTTTACCTCTCACCACAACTTCCGTCTCAGAGCAGCAGCTTGGCCAGTTTTTATGCACGGGGGGAGCCTGCCACATTCCTCTTGCCAAACTCCTGGCAAGGCATTTCAGTCCTTTTTGCAAAGGATTGTCCAGCTGCTACACAGCAAGGAAATGGGCTTCACTCTGCCTGCTGCTGCCTTCCCTTGGGGCTGGTGAACAGGAATCACAAGGGTGAGACCTTGGTGAGGGAGCCCTGGTGGGACTCAGGCAGAGTGTCCAAGCCCCTCATCTTCCTGTATTCCTACTGCTGTTTGACCCTGTCCTGGTCACAGAGCAGCCTCCTGAGTGCTGAGATGCAGCAGTTGTGCCCATGCAGAGGGGCTGAAAGAGGTTCCTTTAGCAGCTGAAAGTTGTCTCTGTTTCCTACTGACACTATGCACAAATCCCCCCCAGCCTGGGGCAGGCTGCTGGATGGTTCTTGGCCATCACCAGCCTGGGGGAGTCATGCCTGGGCTCATTAAATGCACATGAGATCGGAGGCAGACATGAACAGCACATGAAAACAAACTGCTCTTTTCCTGGCAAACATGAGCTCATTTCCCTTCTCCCACCCTCTTCAGCCTGGCCTCTCAGCCAAGTGGGCCCTCCCTTCCTCCTCATCCATTAGCAACCACCCTCCGCCTCCTTCCCCTGCCTCCTTCTCCACTTCCTCCCAGATTTATCTCACATTTCTGGGAAGGACCAGACCCCGGGCATCCTGAGGATGCTCTGTGTCCTTTCCAGTGGCCTCAGGGCCATGACTACAGCCAAGTCCTGGTGCTGGGATGTGCCATGCCAGGGTACCTGTCCAAGCCCTCCATGTGCCTACCTCCAGTGGCACTCAAACTCCAGGCATCCTGTCTGTGGAAGGTTTAAATCCTCATTTCTCTGCTTTCCTGGCAGGCTGGTCTGGATGGAGAAAACATTGGAAACTGCCCCTTCTGCCAGCGCCTGTTCATGGTGCTGTGGCTCAAAGGGGTCAAGTTCAACGTCACCACAGTGGACATGACCAGGTGAGATGGCACTGCAGCCCTGTGCTAGCAGTGGGAGATACCCCCTGCTCAGCTCCCCCACCAGCACTTCTTCCCCCTGCCCACTCCATAGCCAGTGTGCCACTCCCCGGGGCAATCCCTGTGCACACACTGCCCGCAACCTGCAGGGTTCAGGGACCCGGGCCACCCACCCACATGTGCACAGCCCAGGGACCCCCTGTCCTGCTGGATGCCAGGATGAGCCAGAGGCACCACAGGGCAGACCGAGAGGCTGGGGGGAACTTGTGGAAAGCTCCCCGAAGTCAGCAGAGCGTGCAAATGGGGATGCTCCCGGTCCTGCGCCCCCTCCCACCTCCACCTGGGGCTTGGCGGGGGCAGACAGGCTGCAGGCTCTGAGCCTGCTTGTTTTCTCCTCTCCAGGAAACCTGAAGAGTTGAAAGATTTAGCGCCGGGAACCAACCCACCCTTCTTGCTGTTCAATAAGGAGCTGAAAACAGACTTCATCAAGATTGAGGAGTTCCTGGAGCAGACCCTGTGCCCGCCCACGTAATTACAAACTCCCTCCTCCCCCCTTTCGGCCCCAGTGTTGCGCAGCGCTCGGCAGATTGGGAAAGCGGGGCAGGGCGCCAGGAGGTGCCCGAGGGCAGCCCGGGAAAGGGAATGACCCCCCTCAGCCCCTGAGCCTGCTCTGCAGGGCAGGGGTGCGATGCTGAGGGGCTGGGTCCCCCAGGGAGGGCGTGGGGGCGGCAGGAACGGGAAACAATGAGAGGAAGTGCACCAGTCATCGCACCCCCTCACCGGGGACAGAGCAGGAGTGTGGCGAGGTCCCTACAGGGACCCCGGAACTGGTGGTTTTGCTGCTGGCTGTGGAAGCTGGTGTTGAGGCAGAGGGGGAACACGAGACCCCCTTTTCTCATTCGTACCCGGTGCACTCAGCTGAGTGAAGGCAAATGGCCTTGCTTGACCTCAGCAGTGCAGATGGTCTGTAGGGCTGCTGTGGGGGTAAATTCCCCCCGAGCTTACTGGGGCGCTGCCTGCAGCCCCCCAGACCTCCCTGTGCCCTGCATGGCTGCAGCTGCCCTCCTGCTGCTGCACAAGAGGAAGTTCAAATGCATTTGTCACAGCTGCCCAGCACGCCCTGGGACATGTCTGCAAGCAGGAGACAGTTCCTGAGGAAGTCATGGGAGATTCTGGCTTCCCGAGACCCCTCTGTGCCAGTGTTCATCCCCTGGGCTGGGCCAGAACTGCCTGCAGGCAGAGCTTTGCTCCAGGGCTCCACAGCCACCAGCATCCCTGAACCACAGAGTTTCTGTCCTGAGATTGTCCCCTGGCAAACACCCAGAAGAGATGACACAACTCACAGGGTGGCAGCTGCAGTAATTCAGAGCATCACAGTTCTCCCACAGACAGCTGAGCATCCCCTGCATCCCCCAGCACCAGCCCTGGGCACAGCTGCCCAGGAGCTGACGCTGCTGCTTCCCTGCTCCATCCCTAAGTACTGACGAGTGTCTCTTTCCAGGTATCCACACCTGAGCCCCAAGTACAAGGAGTCCTTCGACGTGGGCAGTGACATCTTTGCCAAGTTCTCAGCATACATCAAGAACCCACGCAAGGAAGCAAATATCAGTAAGGATTGCGGGTGGGGGTTGCTGGGCTGTAATCCTGCACACTGTGGGTGGGAGAGATGCTTTTGTCTGCATGCAAATCCTGACATCAGGTTAAGGTTCCTGCTGCCTGCCCCACCAAAGCCTCCTTGGGAAGTGGAGGTGGGGTGGGAAGGATGAAGTCAGTTGTGTGCTCCACAGGGGTAACAGCAGAGCATGGGGAGATGCTGCTGCTGGGATCCCCTGGAAGCAGACACTGGCCAAGGTCAATGCTGTGCCTTGCTCGTGTTGTCCTGAGGGCTTTTTCCTCTCTGCAAAGCCTGGGGGAGGCTCAGCCAGCCCAGCACAGCCTGGGGCTCAACAGGGAACCCAGTGCACCCACCCACTGCTCTCGGTTTCCTGCCCTCCCAGATTTTGAGAAGGCCCTGCTGCGGGAGTTCCATCGCCTGGATGTCTATATGAACACTCCTCTCCCAGAGGAGATTGACCAGGACAGTGTGGAGGACATCACTGTCTCCAAGAGGAAATTCCTGGATGGAGACCACCTGACACTGGCTGATTGCAACCTCCTGCCCAAATTACACATCATCAAGGTAACGGCACCAGCCCCCAGGGCCAAGGCGGGGGGGACACCTGCTCCAAGAGGGGTTGACAGGGAGTGCCCGCTGCCAAATCCAGAGAGTGAATCTCCCCCAGGTCTGAGAAATCTCAGCCTCCTCTTCCTCCTCCTTTCCCCTCTAGATTGCAGCCAAAAAGTACCGTGACTTTGAGATCCCAGAGGACATGACGGGTGTCTGGCGCTACCTCAACAACGCCTACGCCTGCGATGAGTTCAGTCACACCTGTCCTGCAGATGAGGAGATCGAGCACACCTATGCCAGTGTCGCCAGGAAGATGACCTAACCCCAGCGAGGGGTGGGCTGCCAGCACTGCCCCGGCCAAGCCCTCTGACTCCACGGTCCTGACACAACCAAAACCAGCTGATGGAGGGACTGGAGGGGGTTTACAGCATTGCTACCCCCTGCCTTTCAGAAATAGTGCCTTGCTTCACAGCCCCTGCTGCTGCCTTCTCCTCCCCCACCGCTGGCTGCAGCCCCTGGGTGCTGTCAGTGCTGACCACACCTACACACTGGTCCTGTCTGGATGCAGCTGCATCCCTACTCCCTGAAAACATCTCATGGCCTGTGACTGCACGTCCTGGGAAAAGCTAAGCAGTAGCCCCCCTCAGCAGTGCTTTCATGGAAGAGATGAGACCCCCAAATGGCTGGGTCAGCCCGGCCTCCCCATCCCCTTGTGCAGCCAGGGCTGCTCTGCCAGCCCTTGTGTGGTCCCAGCCACTCTGTGTCCATCCCAGGATCCCAGTACCTTCCCTGAGCTGGAGCTGTTTGAATTCACCTGGTGCCACCCTGTGTAGCACCTGGGGCTGGTGTTTGGGCAGCCCTCTCTTCCTCCAAGGCATCCAGCTCCCTGTGAAGTCACCCAAAGGCTCTGCCCCAGCAGCTCATTGCAGTGACAAACTGTGCTCACTGCTGAGGTTTGTGACATGCTGGCTCCCCTGAGGACACGGGGCAAGGTGGGTGCTGGGGGTGATGCCTGATGTGACAGTGCCAGGGCCTGCCATGGGAGGGAACAAGGGATGAGGGGACCCACAAATGTCTGAGGATGGAGGGCTGAGGATCAGGACATCCTTCCCATGGGTGCCAATGCCCAGGGCCATGTGCTGCTGGCTGCAAGGTCCCACATGGCTCCTGAGAGCTAAGGAGCCTCTCCATGCCTTGTAGGACCCTGCAGTGGATGCAGCCATGCTCTAACTCTACAACCCCTGGTCCCCACTAACTCTTCAGGCACCTGAGACTGGGAGCAGCCACGGGATAGGGCACGTGTTTGGTTTCCACACCGGAGAGCCCAGGGGAGCAGGCAGTGGCTTCTTGGCAAAGTGCAGTGTCTGTGGAGAGGCATAGGCAGGTGTGGTGCCCCTTGGCTGAGCACTGTGCTTTCCTGTCCCATGTTGCTGACCTGAGGCATCAAAGCTGTTCTGCACAGCCACAACATCCCATGCTCCCCCCTCTGACACCTCCAGCTCCCCCAGGACTCCCACAAGAGCTCGTGAATTTGGCCAGCCCACCCCAAACAATTCACCCCAGGGCGAATCTATACTGTACAGTGAGTGCAGTGGGTTCTGTGGGAACATGGCAAGCAGAGCCCCCTCAACCCTCACTGCCGCTTTCCTCTTTGCACTAAACGTGTGTCCTTGCAAGCCTGCCTGGGACAGTGCTGGGCTTGGGGACTGGGTTTGTTATTCATGGGTTTTGGTTTTGGTTTGTTGGGGTTTTTTTTTAACTAAGAACGGCAATAAACTATATTTTAATATGCCTTGCTGGTGTGCTGTCAGCCAGGGGCCAAGGCTGCTGGCGTGGAGGGTGCTGTGGGGTGGAGGGAACTTCCCTGCAGTGGAAACCACTCTGAGATTCAGCAGAAATGAAGTTGTAGCCCCAGTCTCTGCTGCCCTGGACCACTGGGATGCATATGGCAGGAGAGACATCCCCTTCCAGGGCACAGGCATTGCTGTGTGCCCATGCCACACATGCCGTGGGGGTAGGGTACAGGACCTGCATGGCATGGGGATGGAGCGACCACAGGACACTGCTCCAGTGACAGGGATTTATTCACCTGCTGCTGGCAGCAGCAGGTCCCTGCCAGGCCACAGTGGTCACTCTGCCTTGCCACAGGTCCACTGCTATGGGAAAAACAGTCCTGCACTCGGGATCCCTGTGAGCCTCTCCCCCGCCACATGACACCCCTGCTCTGCTGCAGACCCTCTCCCCTTTTCCCCAGCAGGGACTGTAGACATTCCAAAGCTCTGTGCACACCAGCCAGGGGCAGGGGCACACATGGGTGGCCCCACTGGAAGGTGCTGGGGTGGTGGTAGCAGGTAATTCCAGAAGCAAGCTATGAGAAAAAGGAAAAGATCCTCATGCAAGGCGTTGTGGCAGTGCTGGGCTACAGCCAGGAAGTGTAAAGGATGGAAGGGAGATGTCCCTTTCTTCTCCCAGGCTCTTCTTCAGCTTTGAAGTCAGTTCTAGGACAGCAGCCTGGGAGCTGAATGCCCTGGTCCACACCATGGGCACCCTCCACCCCAAAACACAGGCATTCTCCACCCTAAACCATGGGCTCACCTCATCCCAGGTGGACACTCAGCTGGGACTTTTCTCCAAACAAAAATCCGTATCTAACCTGTTTTCCATCCCCTGGGTGCCAAGTTTCATGTCACAGAATGAAGTCCTGGAGGCAGGTTCGTCACTTCTGCTGTGAGGACATGGGCAGGAGAGGGTTGCCATGGGGAGGAAGCACAGAACCCTCCCCAAACTCAGACTGCAATGTGAGATGTGCCCAGCTCAGAGGGCAGCTCTGCTGGTGCTGGCTGTCACCAGCAGCATCAGTGATCCTGGGGGACAGAGCTACTGAAGCAGTGCCAGGGACCGGGAAGGTGTTAAGCTGAGCCACCATTCCTTGTCCACAGACCAGACATCTCCTGATGTGCATCTGGAGGATGGGAAGCATGAGGACTGGCCATATCTCACAGACCCTGGGAAGAGCACTGGTGAGTGATCAGGCTCCTCTGTCCAACACAGAGGAGGTCATCCTGCAGAGCAAGGGGACCTGGTGACAGAGCTAGGTGACAACTGGCTCCCTCAGCTCAGCTTCAGCAGGGTGCCCACATCCCCATTGCCCCACTTGGGTCCTGACCTGCTGAGCTGCAGGAAAGCTCCTGCCTGGAGCGAAACTGCACAGGTCTGAGCCAGTGAGTTCACATCTCTGCAGCCTGTCAGCCCTGCAGCCCTCTCCAGGCACATTCTCCCAACACACCACAACCAGGCTCCAGATTTTGGGGCTCCCACAGTCCCCACCCACATCCCAGTGGACTCCCCAGCCAACCCAAGCAGCTCAGACCACTGAGAGGGAGGTGCAGCAGGAGCCAGTGGTCTGGGCATCAGAGCTTGGACCTGTCAAACCACAAAGCCTTTTTTGGCTCAAGAATGGGGTCCAGCATGACAGCTCTAATGCTGCTCCTCTCTCCCACTTTGGGGACCCATCTGGAGCTATGAAGCCATCACAAAGGCAACTTGCACAGGGAGGCTGGGTGACAGGTGAGAGCTGGGTGAGAGCCCAGGTTCCTACCAGATACACAGACATGTGCTGGACAGTGCTTGAGCTGGCTATGAGGGTTTGGGGTAGCTCTGGGCTGTCCCAGGGAGGTGGCAGGGCAGCTGCAGTGACAGGTAGGAGGGAGAGCAGGCGGAGCAGGGTGGGCACAGGGCCCTGCTCTCTGCAGTTCTGCCTCCTGTGGCTTTCAAAGGCAAATGGGGATGTTCCTTGGTACTGGCAGCCTGCAAAACTTTAGAGCTTGATTTTCCCCTGTTGTTTCAGGGGCCTTTATGTCCCCCATGTTTGTCGGGCACAATGGTTCCCATGCAGCGGCTGTGAAAGCCCCATTAGCCCCCACACAGCAATTTCCCACTCTCCAGCATTTTCATAGGCTGGCAGCTCTGCTCTCTGAGAATTAGTAATAAGAAATACCCTCCTGCACAGTCCTAAACCCGCTGTTTCTAATAAAGAGCTGTTTGCAGCTGCATCCCTCTTGTTGCTTTGATCTGGCACAGGCAGAAGCTGAAAACAGCACGGAGAGAAGGCAGGAACAGCCGATAGATCGTGGTGAGTCAGAGCTTTCACCAGCCCCCGCACCAGTACCTGCAGGCACAGCACTGTGCCTTGGGCCTGAGGCCAGCACCAGAGATGGGATCTGACCCAGCACTGGCTCACCGCTCTCCAGGCTGTGGAGGCACTGTGGATGCTGAGGCAGTGTGGGATGCTGAGGCAGGAGCCAAGTGTGTGCACATGCCTGAGGCTGCAGAGGTGATGGAGGGACTGGCCAGGTCTGCCTGGGGGCTGGGGGCTTGCCTGAGGCTGAGGGCTTACACCTGACCCAGCTCCATCCTGCTCAGCACAAAATACCTGGCCAGGTAGACCAAAGCAGGGTCTAATCCAGACACTCCACTCAGACCCCTCGCTGCACACAGGTCTCTGCTGGGATGTGCTGGGACCTCAGTCCCAGTGAGTGTCACACCTTTTCTCTCTGGCTCTGCAGAGTCCCATGCGCTGCTTGCACCTCCGAGGCGAAGCAGAAAAACCCCTCTTGCATCCACTTGGAAACTTCAGATGCTAAATGCTATCTTGAAATGTCATGAGCCTTCTGCCTTTTTCCACTCTGCGTGAACAATTCTTTCATACGAGTGGGGACATCCCAGCTGCTTCAGCCACATCAGTCCAGGAACACGGATTTGTCAGCAGAGCAGAACTCGACTGATGCCAGCCTGTGGCACAGCACAAGGTTGTTCCTCCTCTCCCAAAATTGAATATAGCTGAAGATTAGTCCCAGACAAAAGGGTTCAGGACACATAGTCTTGCTGCCTGTGGAGTGCCCTGGGCAGCCCATCATGTGCACCTGAGACACTGAGGCTCTGGGCTTTCCTTTCTGGGGGAAAGGGTGTTGTTCTCTAGCAGGAGCCCAGTGCTGAAATTGCAAGTCCATCTCCCAAAACTGAATTGAGGACGTTTTCAACTTTGGATCTTCGCACTCGGTGGTCTGGAGAGAACCATGATACATTTACATCTTTTTCAAGTGCACACCGCTATCTAGTGGACGTTCCCCAATGTCACCATTCCACGGTTCCACTAGATGGCCGTGTGTACACAGAAAACAACCCAAAGTGCAGCTCCAAAGGTGGAAACGTTTAGTCACCAGCCTAAAACGAACGGCGTCGGGACAGAAAGGGTTTGCTGACCTTCCCCCAGTTTTCCCAGTGCCTTTCCCAACTGCTGTTCAGACGCGGCTGTGCTGGGTCTGTAACACAGAAATGGTGAGCACAGAAGCCAGTTTTCTGTAATAAATGAGTGATATTTATAAACAGCACCAGCACACAGTCAGTATTTCCAGAGGAGTAAAAAACCCCAATCTCCTCTTTCATTAAAGAGGTTTATATATGAGTATTACATAAATTTGCATTAATATAGATACTGTACCACATATACACACAAACAGATAAATAGATAAGAGTTTTGGGGGTTGAGCTTTGGTCTGTTCTCCTCATGCTTTGGCTCCATAGCGCTGAAACCCCGGAAGGGAAGCTCTAGAGGTGTGGATCCCACCCATCCGTGGCAGCAGAGCCTGGAGCACACCTGTGCCTGCCCACGGGAACCTGCCCCATCACCAACCTGGCACCAGCTGGGGCAGGCAGCCACCATGGCCAGGGGGCTGTGGGAAGCACCTTGGGCTGTGCTGGGAGCTGGGGGCTCCCGGAGATTCCCGGGGTGCCCCCACTCACAGTGGCCCAAGTGGGGCACGTGGCTCATAGCCAGAGAAGGCAGCTGGCTGCAGGACGTTGCAGGGTGATGGTGGTGGCTGGCAGGGGTTTGGGATGCCCAGTGCTGCCTGCTCCGAGTGGCCTCGCTGCATAGTGCTGTCAGCTGGCTCAGTCCTGACGCCAGGCAGGGGCCGGAGAGTGCAGAGGAGCTGCTCTCCCTCCTCCTCCTCACTGGTCGGCAGCCTCACGGAGCTGAGTGGGACCCAGTGCCTGGCTGTGCCGAGGCCCTCCTGCAGTTCCTCCTGACTGCAGCTGCTGCCTGGCATGGGCAGAGAAAGGCAGCTGCCTGCTCCCAGGGCTGGGCACTGGCATTTAGAATAAAGCTGGAGGTGCAGAGTGAGCCATGTCTCAGGTGTAGGGCTGTCCCTGTCACCTCTGTAGCTGTTTCCAGTCAGTCCCACTGGCACCAGCTGCTCTGGCACATTGTCCCCATCACCTGCCTCCTCATTGTTTTCGAGCTGTGATGGGACTTGGGAGCCCAAGGCATGTCCCAGCAGGCTGTGGGTGGAGGACAGGTCCCTTCCCTTGGGGCAGTCCAGGCCAAACCCGTTGGCACAGTAGCCTGTCACGTCCTGCGCGAGGCCTTGGAGGAACAGTGGGACTGTGGGCGATGCCTGTCCAGCTGCAGGTGGCCCACAGGAGGAGAGCACAGTCTGCAGGAGCAGGGCCAGCGGCTCTTCCTCAAGCTCAAGGGGAGGCACCTGGATGGCCACACTCAGCTCGTTGTCCAGGAGAGCCTGCAGGGACACAAGCATTGACACAGTCAGCCTCAGCCAGCCAAAACCCCTGCCAGTGTAGGGGCGACAAACTGTGCTGAACACCGAGGGCCAAGACCTCTGTTGCCCGAGACCTCTCCTCCACTGTGACCCATGGCTGGCTGATGCCCTCCACCAGTACCTTCCTGTTGGGGTACAGTGGTTTGGACAGCAGAGGAGGCACCTGGCTGCCGAGGTGGGCTTGGTGAGGCGAGAGGTGGAGGGAGGGAAGTGCTGAGCCCCTGCACACAGAGGGTGTCCCAGCTCGACTGTGGCACACACCGGTCAGAGACTGGAGGGGGATCGTCACTCACCAGTGTTTTTGGGAGGTGTGTCTCCGAGGGTTTAAGGAATATGTGCAGCTGGACAAAGCAGAGCCCGGCCACACTCAGTGGCAGCAGCACAAAGAAGGCACTCAGCACGGCAAGGACCCAGGGAAAGCCTGTTGGGAGGTCACAGCAAACTGATGGGTGGAAGGACTCCAGTGCATTCCTCCCAGCCCACCCTGTGCCAGTGTTTGCCCTGGAGCCGCCGTGGCAGGCTGGGATGTTCCAGGAGGCAATCCCAAGGCAGAGGGTGAGAAAGCATCGCTCCAAGAGGTCCCCACAGGGCAGTGCTGGGTCACAACCCTGACCACAGTGGCTGGGGGTGAGGGACCCACATGCAAGTCTGCAGGACCTGAGATGCGACTGTGCCAGCTGAGCTGGCGAGAGTGCTCCTCCCACCTGCAGGGCCTGCCGGAGTCACCAGGCACTGCTCGGCCTCCTGGCTCCTCTCCCTGGCCATGCCAGCAGCTGCTGTTCGGACACAGTACCGTGTGCTGGGCTTCAGGTGCCCAAAGGTGCATGGCACCTCCTTGCTGCTCCGTTTGCAGGGCACCTGGAAGTCGATGGGACAGGTGACCACAGTGGCTGTGCACGGCCCCACTGCCCAGCGCGGCCTCAACGTCCCACTTTGCCCCACAGTCCCTGCTCCCTGGCACATCCGGCACTTGGTTCTTCACCCCAGGTGTTCCAGAGCACCTTCTGGAACCTCTGTGGCATCACTTTTCATCTGGCAACCTGTGACAGCAGCTTTGCTGCACCAGGAAATCTTGTGTGGGCCCCGCACGCTCCGAGCCCTGCCCAGCTGCCACGCACCTGCTGGACAAGCAGGTCCCCCTCGTACAGGTGCAGCCAGTACCATAGTTTCAGCAGCACTTGGTCCACTGGCTTATAGGAACCAGTTCTTTTCTGGTAGGGAGTGAGTGGCATGACGATGTTTACGCTGAGGATTTGATCCTGGAGCAACCAGGACAACTTGGGGGGCCCCACGATTGCTGTAGGGAGGGGGGAAAAAAGAAAAAAAAAAAAAAGAAGAAAATTAAGCCCTTCAAAAGAAGGCAGGCATCTTTTTTCTCTAGAAATGATATTTTTCTATCTGACATCCCCCTCCCAGTGCACAGAAGCTCCTTGAGTCTCGCCTGATGGCACTTTGTGCTGTGAAAGCAGCTTTAGGAAGGACAGCCACCACAGCTTCATGACAGCCAGCACTGCTTCTGCTTCCTCCTCACACCAACAGACCTGTGGCACCACCAGCTCTCAGTGCCAAGCCCTTCACCCCTGAGCCATCCCCCAGGGCTTGGAGACTCACTGCTGAGGGCAGCAATTACATTCTAGGTGAGTACAGCCATTTCCATGCCCTTTGGATGCAGAGGGGATGAACAAGGGAACCCAAACAGCTGATTTAAACCTCATTTAGCCACTCGCATATTTGATGCATGCTACAACCCCCTGTGAGGGGTGTCAGTGGTCCTGAGTCTCTCCTGCCTCCAAGAAAGCTCCTGGCTTTCTGGACAGGACAGTCTGTGACTGAGAAGAGGCACATTCCTGCACCTGGCAAATGTGGCAGCCAGGGTGAAGGCATCACCAGAGGGACTGGCCCTGCCTGCCCCTGCCTGCCCCAGCTTCATCTTGCTGAAGCAAAAACACCTTTCAAAAGCCAAGCCTGGAAGTGTATCCTCTTTTCCCCAACTCACTGCTTTCTCCAGAAACCCAAATTCTCACATTGTCTTGTTGGCCTTGGGCCTCCCATCCATCGTCCTCACCCCAGTGTGCCTCCTCTGTCCCCTTGCTCTTCACCCAGTCCTCCTGCAGCAGCTCTGCCCCATCCCTTTCCTCCACTCAGAGCTCTTAGCACTTTTTCCACCAGTATCCTCATATGATCTCTCACTGTATCCCACCAGCTGTCTTCAAGGATCCCTCCCCCCATTATTCCCCTCCCAGGAAGAGCCCAGCTGGAGGAGCTCCCCTGTCCTTACTGTCTCTGTACAGCTGCAGCTCGCTGGAACTGGCCCACTCAGACTTCTCGCCTCCAGCCACCGCTCTCACCCGTGCCCAGTAGATATCGTGGATCCTGTCAAAATACAGCTCACACTCCCAGGAGCCAGTGCTGTTTCCCCTGCAGCCATCTGCCTTCACCCAGCTCGAGGTCCTGCCCAGGGAGAAAGCACAGGGATTGCTCCTTTTTGGCACCTCCCCAGCCCAAAGCGAGGCCTGCCCAGCCACCGCCATCCTGCCAAGGCAGAAGGTGCAGGAAAGCCCAGGTGCTGACCAACAGTGTCCTGGGATGAGTGAGGAGGGGTGTCACCAGCAAGTCGAGTCCCTCTTGGGGACAGATGGAACCTGGCACTACACCCTGACCTGTGCTCTCCGCAATGAGGAAAAACATGTGGGCAGGGAGAGCCCAGCGAGGGGTTGAGGCTCTGTGCTACGAGGGAGTGAGCAGTGACTGCTGAGTCTCAGAGAAAGGTGGCTTTGGGTGGGGGCCTTATCAACACAATGGAGAAAACGAGACGAAGCTTCCTCTCGGCAGTGCCTGACAAAAGGAAGAGAGGCAGCGGCCACAGGTTGAAATACAGGAAATCCCATTCAGCTTAATGGAAAAAACCCCCCCAAACCCAAAACCCCAGCCCAAAAGCCACCCCTTTGTTTTTTAACTAGGAGAGTGACAAGGAAAGAGACTGGGTTGCCCAGAGGGATGTGGAGGCTCCACCCCTGAAAGTGTTCAAAACCCAACAGGACATGGTCCTGAGCTGACCTTGGCTGTGCAAGGGTGGGACGAGTCGGTCCCTGCCACCTCCACTGCTCTGTTCCTCTGTGTTATTTACTGCCAGACAGCAATCCTCTGGCTACCAAGGGTCCCCAACAGCCTCTGTCAAGGTGTTGGGGGACCAGACCCTTCCCCCCCTCCTCCTCACCTACCGCTTCCTCCACTCCACCTGATAGGTGGTGTGGCTGAGCGCGCTGGGGTCCGGCTCCCACCGCAGCCAGACGTGGAAGTTCTGTGCCTCCAGCCTCACACGCCGTGGCCGCAGTAGCATCCCTGGGAGGGGGCAGAGGTGTGTCAGGCAGTGCTGCTCTGCTCTGCAGGGTCCCCTCCTTGGCTGATCACCGTGTGCTTATGCTGCACAGGTTCCCCCCTCCTGCAATCCCCAGCTTCAGCTTGGCAACACTGGGCAAACACTGACTCTGCAGCAGGATGCTCAGCACCTGCATCCCCCCAATGCCTTGCACACCAAGAGAACTCTCTCCATGCTCCTGCCAAAGACACTGACACCCTGACACAGCTGCTGTGACCCTGGCGTTTTGTTTTCTATCACAGCTGGAAGACCACTCAGTCCTCTTCTCTCCACAGGTGCTTTCTGTAGGTCTAAGAGGTGTCTCTGTGCCTCTGCTGTGCTGCAGCCAGGGCCCCCCCAGCCTGCAGCAGCAGCTCCAGCACCAGCTTACCCCGGAGGAGAGAGCAGCTGGCCAGGGACAGCAGTAGGTGCAGGGCAGGGCTCATCCCGCCACGGTCCGTCCATCTGTCCCCACACTACGCCGCTGCCCCGCAGGCTGTGGAGAGGGATGGGTGTGCTGGAGCTGTTCTGCCACCTGCAGGCATCATGGGCAGCTGGGACCTGGGATTAGAGAAAAGATGTTTTTTTCCAAAAGCTTCAGCCAGCGACACCAGCTGCAGGCAAGCCTTGTCCATGGAGTCTGCATGCCCAGCGTGGCACAGAGATGCCCACTACGGAGAGGCAGGGAACCCGCTAGGACCCCCTGAGATGGGTGAAGCAGAGCAGGTGCCCTCAGGGCTCTGGTGGCAAGTGGACAGTGGGCAGCTGCCACACTTTGCTATGGCACTGTGCATGTGCTGCAGGGACTTTCTTCTGCACTCACCTCTAGCACCGTGTGGTGAGAAGCCACGCTGCCGATGTCACGGGGATGTGGGTCTGTGGAGCCTCCTCACCCGATGCTCACACCACTGTGGAGGTGACTCAGCCCAGCTCTGGGCATGATTCACACTGGCACAACCGGTGACACCACTGCCAGGACACCCTCAGCCCACCCACAGCCTCCCTGGTATGGGGAGAGCCCCGTGTGTACCTGCACGCAACCAGGTGCAATGGGGCACCTCGAGGGATGCTCTGGGGCTGTTAACAGAGACCTCAGTCCTGTGAACCACAGCAGAGGCTGGTCCCACCGTGCCTGACACCTGGCCAGCCCCTCCTTACCTTGGCCTTGCCCCACCATTCAGCTACCAGGAATCTTTCCCTGTTGTTGTTGGCTGTGGAGGTAACCTTCCTCTCCCAGGGTAGATGTGCAAGGGCTTTGAGGCCACCAGTGCCAACCTATGGTTGTGGGGACACATCCCCCTGTGACGGTAGGAAGCCTGGGGCCACTTCCAGAGGAAGAGGGGTGGGAGCATCCACTGGCCAGACAGGACACCCTCAGGGTTGGCTCACTGCAGCTGCTGCCTCTGCTCTTCCCATCTCACACTAACTCTGCACTAGTGTTACAAGTGCAGCCACCTCAGTAAGCAGGTACAAAATGCTTTCCCTGTTTTCTGTCCCTTGCAACGTTCAGAGCTTGAGACAAGGAGGAGCAGCCAACAAGCAGGGACGTGCAGCTGCAAACTGCAGGCAAGGGCTCAGAGGTGAGACCTCTGAAACTGCAGAGCCAAAGCAAGGGCAGGGGGTTTAGGGATTCCCCCACCCCAAGGCCAGCAAGAGCCCTCCCGGCTTAGCAGCAGAGCCCAGCAAAGGCAGCACCATTTCTACCTGGAGGGAGAAGGAGTCCCCAAGACAATGTTCCTGGGACTTGTGTGGACACAGAACTGGGGAACTGATGGACCAGCTTCCTGTGCAGGCAGGGACAGGGCTTCTCCAGCTGCTGGAGGCAGCATAGGGGAGACAGTGCCTCCCCAGCAGTGAGGGTGGCCACAGGCCAGTCCCTGCCAGCCCCACACTGACCTCAGCACACCCACTCTCCTTCTGCCTCAGCCAGAGGGAAAACCTCAGCAACCCTCCCCGTGCTGTAGGAACTGTAAAAGCATGGCTCAGTGGATATCCCGTCGCTTGAGACTGTGGAGATTTAACCCCCTCTCCACAACATCCCCTCCTTTGCCTGCATCCCTGTTGCCGTGCCACCGGAGGCACCAGTGCTCCCCCCTACCTTGACCGCGCAGTTCCTCGCTGGTCCCTGCTGTATCAGGAACCCACCTGTGCCCACCGCGCTCTGTAAAACGCAACACCCTCAGCTCAGCAGCCCCACATCCGGCTCTGAGAGTTCACTGGAAGCGTCACCAGGGTCTGCTCAGCTGCCAGGCTCCTTCCAGACTGGGGACAGGTCCAAGTCCTCTGTGCCCCTGGGCTGGGAGGCGTCCAACGACATGTGATTTGGCTTTGGTGGATTGTGTGTTTTTTCCTGAGCCGGGGTTTGGGTTTTTTTCCTTCTTTCCTTCCTCGTTGGCAGCGTCCCTGCGGGCCACGGGCGCTCAGCAGTGCCCTCTGCACGCCAGAGCCAAGACACAGCCAGTGCCAGCACCCTGCTGCACGCTGCCTGCACCCCATCCCTGCACCCCCCCTGCAGGGACCATCAGTGGACACAGAGGGGCATGAGCGTTGGGCCAGGGGTAACCCAGAACAGGGCAGACACAGGCCAGGACGTCCCTGCAAAACCAACACCAAGTTTTATCCTTGCTGTCTTGTCCTGCAGGCTCAGGGCTGAGACCACAGCTCTGCCCTAGGGACCCCAAGGGACCTGCATATGGTTGTGCATCACCCCACAAGCCCCAGGCCTTTGGCAGCCCATTGGGACATAAAGGAGCCAGACTTGAGCTTCCCAAGAGCTGTTGCAACCATTACAGGACTGATGGAGCCATGGATGGCAGCATGTGGAGCTTGCTGGCACTCGTCAGCACTGCTAGGGGCTGAGCAGTGACCATCAGCTAGGGCATTCCAAAACAAGAGGCCCACAGTGTCCAAGTGCCACCCCTGATGCCAGCACCTCCACTACTGACCCTGCACTGGGCAGACCCCACACATCCCGAGCAGAGATGGGGCCAGTGCCCAGTGGGAGCTGGCACGGTGACAGCCTTCAGGAACAAGGACACATGGCCAAGCAGACTGTACAGGCTCTTTAATACCACACTCACTGAGAACACCTTGTGCTTGCTGTCCACCCAGAGAGCTCCCCACATCGCTGCCCATGTCCAGTCCTGGGGCAGAGGACAGGCAGCTTGGCAGGGCAACTGGCAGGGTGATCCTTCCCAGACACAAGGGAGATACTGCCAACAGGCAGGAGATACTTTATCCAGTGCTACAAATGCTCTCAGAGCAACAGCTCCTTCTGGAGCTGCACACATGGCAGAGCCCAGCACTCCCCACCCCACAAAGCACTGCTGGTGAGGCGGGCATAGGGCTCAGCCCAGCCCCCTCAGCCCCTCTCCCTTTTCAGTCAGAGGGCAGGGGGAACCCTGCAGCAGATCATGGGGTGGCTGTGGGGGCTGCCAAGCCTGGGTGCAGCAGGCACAGTCCAGTCTTGTGGGCAGAGTCAGGCCAAAGAGGACCCTCATGTGCCCAGGGGGTCCCCAAAAGGGGCTGGGCGGGTGCCCCCCAGCAGTCTGGCAGCATCTCCTCTGCTGAGATCACACTCAGCATCTTCAGAGCAGCAAGGGTTACAGCACTGGCCATCTCTATGGCAAGGAAAAGGTGGATGCCCACTGCAGGCAGGACATCCTCAGCCTGCAGCACTGGGGCTCCCAGGGAGGGCAGGTCTCTCCCTGACAGAGGGTGCTGCAGGGATGAAGACTCCAGCAGCCATAGCCCGGCTGCCCCATGACTGAGGCACCGCCAGCTGTTCCCAGGAGGGCGCAGGGGGATGCAAAGGGAACATCAGCACCTGCCACCGCCTCGCTGGGCACTGCCCTCTCTGTCCCTGCCTCCCAAGGCTAAGCTTTCCCTGGTAAAACCCATCCTCCGAAGGCCTTCTCCAGGTACCGGGCCACCGCCAGCGTCAGGTGGTCGTTGTAGGCGGATGCCACCAGCTGGATGCCCAGTGGGAGCCCCTCACTGCCCAGCCCCAGCGGGCACTGTGTCACCGGCAGGCCCAGGACGTTGAAGATGGCTGGAAGAGAGAAGGATGGATCAGAGTGAGCACAGTGAGCAGGATACATCACTGCCTGGCTCTCCCACCCCGGGCCGGGTGGTGCTACTCCTGGGAGCTGGTGCTTGACACAGTGGTAAAGAGACATGGTGACAAGGGATGTCACTGGACAGAGGTTCCCAGTGTCCACATTGTTATCTGCAAACAGCACCTCCAAGGGATGGCATGCCACGATCTGGTTTGGGACACCACCCAAACATCACTCCAAAGCCAGGCAGCACTGACATCAGCACTAGCACCAAGGTGCTCAGGGAAGCCATGCAGGGAACCCCAGACTGTACATCAAAATATGCTGGCTCTCAGGTTCCTGCTAAATCACAGTGGCAGCTGGAACACCTCTGGGGCACAGTGGCCTCTGAGATCAGACACATCACTCAGACCTGCCCCGCTGTGGACAGCAGGTAAGAGATGCCACATGGCACAAAGCGTGACAACCTGGAGCAGCCAGACCCCTCTCTGTGCTGCACAGCTCACCGTCAGCAATGGGAACACTTTGGGTACAACACTGGCTGCCAGCCTGGGCAGCCCTACCTGCACCCCACCAGAGCCAGAGCTGCTCACCTGTGTAGGCAAAGTTGAAGGGCATGCAGATGGGGGAGTGGTGCCTGGGGGCGATGGTGGGGTGTGAGGGGTAGAGGAGCACCCCGTCCTGCCCCAGCAGTGCCTCCATCTCCTCCTGCAGGCTCTTCCCCATGCTCACCAGCTTGGCGTTCCCACTGTGGTTGAGCTTCATCAGCTTCTCCGTCAGCCCCAGGGCTGCAGGGAAGGGGCACAAATAGGGATACAGAGTGAGAGGACTGTGGGCTACATGGGGCAGAAAGCACATTGCCTGGCCACATGCAGCATCCCCCAGTCCTAGTGCACCCCCCAAGCCCCCCCTGCCCACCAGTACCCACAGCAGATTGCCACTGCCATGGCTCTGTGGGCAGCATCCCCCCAGCTCTGCCAAGGGAAAAGCTTTCAGCCTGCCCCTCACTTCCAGCTTTTCCAGCTGCTGGGGTTGAGCAGAGCTGGCAGAGTCACTTCAGCACTTAATAGACAACAGCCCAACTGCACTGGTAAGGGTTCTCTGGTACCTGCTGCTATGAAACCAGATCAATGCAGACCCTGACTGGCTCCTTCTAGAGTTGGCAGCAGTTCTGACAGGGCTCACAGCAGGAGCTCATCATCCTCACTTCCTCTCCCGGGATACCCACTCCCCTTTATCAAAGATCCAGCAAACTCTGCCTCGAGCTTGAATGTGACTCAAAGACACTGAGTGTTATTACAAAACCAGGCTGAAGCTGCTCGGCACAAACCCCAAGTCCCTTTGCTGGGCACTGGGACTACCTGTATTTAACAACTCATCTGCCCCACCACTGCCTCTGCACTGCCCAGGGCTCCCCAAAGCCTCACCAATAGCTGGGAAGGTGTGAGAAGACATCCCCACAAGCCACTTCATCAGCTCCCACAGTGGCCACACCGGCTTTCCATGGTCCCCCAGCAGGTCTGTGAATCGCTCTGCCTCCTGTAACACATCCAATCCCCCCATCAGCACTGCCAGCACGCAGCAGGGAAGCACAGGGTGCAAGGGACAGTGAAATTTCAGCTGTCCCATTGTTCTGTTGTGATATCCCTTCCTGTTTTCACACAAATTCCCATCAGGAGTGGTCTGCAGCTCTAGCACTCATCCAGAGTGGCAGCAGGAGCATCTCTCCCTGCCAGAGACAGCAAGAAAGAGGAGGGAGTGCCCCTAAAGCAGAACCTTCCAGCACCCAACTGGCATGATACAAGGGATCATGCTCCGGATAATGTCCTGGAGGCATTTACTCCTGTGATATGGCCATGGAACCAGGAAGGAGGCAGGAGTCAGATGTGTCCTCCTTTGTGCATGGGGCTGCATTGTTTTCCACCACTCCCCACATGCCAGGAATGCACAAGGTACAACACCCCTGAGAGGTTTTTTTTCTATAAAATACTTCCCTGCACATACAGAGCACAGCACAGTGACTGCAATTCAAAGGAAAAATAGCACAGGCAGGCCTGCTGCTGGAAAGCTGCTAATGCCCTGCTTGTCCTGGCATCCTAAAGGGTGTTAATCCCAGCCTGCAACTTCAGAAGATACAGCACAGAGGCAGGATGCTCCCTGCTTGACTGACTGACCAACCCGCATAAAGGTCAACGTGTCAAAACGACCCTTCCCTCCCTATACCCTGTTGCTCCTCTGCTGGGATCCATGGCCTCATCCCAAGGGAGAAGGGCTGTGTGTCTTTGGGAGGAGATGAAGGGAGGACTGGGAGGACAAATGGAGCAGGGAAAGCCCCCAGGCAGGTCTGGGAAACCTACAGCTCTCCACGGTTGGCCCCAGGCAGCTGATTCTTCCCCGCTGCCACCAAATCTGTGCCTTTGCCAGCTTGGTCTGACGCACCTGCCCATTGCTGTCCCTGGACGACATCATGGCTGACCAGATCTGGAAAGAATACTTCATCTTGTGGATTGACACATGCTGAACTCGGACCCCCAGGTCACTTTCAATGTGCTCCACCACCTGAAGGGAAAAGCAGGAGGGGTTTGTTCCCACAAGGTTATGAGGTGCTGCCATCACCCCACGGAAAGTACAGAGAAGAGGGCAAGGGCACCTGCTCCTTGATCTTCTCCTTGTTTCTTCTTTAGCACAGAAGAAAGAGTTCTTTCCACTTTTTAAAGCCTTGGAAGCACAGGACTGGAACAAAAAGCTGCCTTCCCAGCCCTCCATCCTGCTGGCCCCCACAGGAGCCACACACAGAGCAGCTCCCTCCCCTCCCCAGGGCTCCTCCAACTGGTGTCCCCAGGTTCTATCTTCAGGCTCACCCCAGTGAGAACCAACCTCTGCTCCTTCCTACCTTCTTTTGGGCCTGCAAGATCTCCTTGTCCACAGGTGACACAAAAACGGACCCGCCGTCATGATCCATGCAGTGGAATTTGATTTTCTCCAGTGACACTTTCTCATTCAGTTTCAGCCTGGGAAAGGGGCTTTGTCACAAACCCATCCCCGGCTCCTCCCCAGCTGCCAGAACTGCTCACACGCATGTTATCCTCAGGAGACACTGCCCTGCCTCCCAGGGTGGCAAGGTCAGACCCTGAGGACACACAGACACCTGCTGGCCACAATCTATCCAGCTGCTCTCCCGCCCAGTCAGTCCCAGCAAGTTCCCATCGGGAAAATCCTTGTATCTCCAGAAGAACCTTGTGACTACAAACCCTGTCCATGGCCAAGGTTGGGATTGCACAAGAGCCAGGGAAAAACAGAAGTGGTAATGGAGAGAACAGCTGCTGTGGCACGAAGGAGGGCTGCCCTGTCTGCCCCATCTCTGCTCTGCTCCTCACTGGCACCTGCATGTAGCAGGCTCTTGGTTACACAGACCTAAGTAGGAACTGAACTGGCTGTGGTGTGGGATGGAAAACTCATCATTCAGCAACAGGAAAAAGGCCCTGTAACAGCCAGGAGCAAGGCCAGCCCCAGGAGGGGAGCCAAGTGGGACAGCACTGGGAAGCAGCTTGCAAGTAAAGAGGGAACCAACAGTGTGCCCATGGCTGCCTGTTCCCTAGAGCACATGGGTGGTTGGAAGGACAGTCCCAGCTGCGAAGCTCCCGTTGAAGCCGGGGGCAGAGGAAGGAAACCAGTAACAAACAAACTGGGTGGGGTGCAGATCTCGTACAAAGGACTGACCCACTGTGCAGACCAGAGACCTGCTGACTCCAGCTCAGCAGCCGGGAGCAGTGGGAGCAACTCACTTGCTGACCCCGGGCCCGGCCATGACCCTCAGCACAGGCTCCAGGTCCTCGGCGTAGCGGCACATGGGTCCCGTGCACAGGAAGCTGGTCCGCACCCCGTGAGCATTTGGGAACTGGCCGTCGTTGGGCACCACCCCTGCGAGCAGAGGACACCTTGGGTACCACCCCCAGCACCACCTCCAACCAAGGGCAGCCCTGCTGGGGGGCTTTGGGCACAGGGGGATGTGGTTCCCCAGGGACTGCACAGCGCACAAGTGCTGATGGCAACGTGCACGGGGTGGGGAAGGGAGGAAAAGTGCCCAGTCAGGACACTGAGCATCAGAGAAATATCTCAACCTTGGGAAAACATCCCACACTGACGATGCAATACCTGGGTAAAACCCTTCCCTGTCTCCCACGCTCCTGGCATTCTGCCACCAAAAGTTTCCTGCTGCCAAGCCCAGCTGTGCTCCTGCAGGGGGTTTGTCCCATGCAAGGAGTTACCTGACCCCTTACAGCAATCCCACCAGAGACCAGCACAGGGGTGTCCCAAATGGGTTCATCCCACAGCCCCCATTCCACCTCATGGCATTTCTGCTGGGTAGGAGGAGGAAGAGAGCCCCACGCCCCCTTACCTGTGGTGGGTTTATGGCCAAAGACTCCATTGAAGAAGGCAGGCATCCGGATGCTGCCGCCGATGTCAGAGCCCACACCTATGACTGAGCAGGCAGCTGCCAGGACACCGCCCTCCCCACCTGCACAGGAGAACACACAGCAAAACCCCACAGGTTTATGGTGCAAGTCAACCAGCAAAAGCAGGAGCACCTCAGAGTGACCCAGAGGTGCGGGGGCCACCCCTGCTTTAGCAACAACTAGGGGACAGCTGGGGAATTTGGGCCAAAGCAATTTCCCAAAGTAAGACAGAGTGAGCTGAAGCAATGACACGTGGAACACCCAGGAGATCCAAAGCAGCTGGACCTCCCAACAACCCACAGCAGTGCAGAGGGAAGAGGCCTGTGAGCTCTACAGGAGCCCATGGACACATTAAAGCCACGTGCAGAGATTTGCAACCCTTCCCTTGGTGCATTTCAACCTGCTGGTCGTGCAGGACCATGCTGAGGTGCTGGGGCTCACCTGAGCTGCCGCCCACGATCCTCTGCAGGTCGTAGGGGTTGTTGGTCCGCCCGTAGACCCTGTTGCTGGACTCATACCACATGCAGAGCTCGCTGCAGTTGGTGACACCCAGTGGGATGGCACCTGCCTGCTTCAGCCGTGACACCACTGTGGCATCCGAGGTGGCGATCACATTGCGGCGGTTGACCAAGCCAGAAGTGTTGGGCATCCCTGTGGTGCCAAGGTTGACAGGAAGGTGTCAGGGTCAGTGCCCCGACACCATCCAGGGTTGCAGCAAAGAGGTTTTCAGGGAGGGCTGCTCCTCTGAGGCACCACAAGCTCTGCAGCACCTGCATGCTACAAGGGAACACGGCCGCAGAAGCCTGGGCAGAGCTTGGTGCAGACCAAGCAAAGGGAAACTGCTTCCCTCCAAGCACCTGCCACAGCCACCCACCACCCTGGGGAGCGAGTCACAACCTGTGGAGAGGAAACAAAGGCAAACCCACCATGGAGAGAAAAGGCCTCCTTGACAGTGATGGGAACTCCCAACAAGGGGAACTTCTCCTCCAGATAGTCATCGCCAGGGCCCTCTGAAAGCAGCTTATCGACCTGCTGGGCTTCCTGCAGGGCCTCCTCAAACCTGCAACGAGGCAGCAGACGATGTTCTGGCACTGGACCAGCGAACAGCGGGGTCCCCGCAGGGCGGGCAGACCCCAACTGCAGCAAGAGCTTGTGATGGGAGGTGAGACTGCTCGGTCTCTGCCGAGGCGAGAGCTCCGTCCCGGCCGAGCCAACCCTGGGAGCACCGCACAGGGCTCCCCGTGCCCTCAGTGCAGAGCATCACCCCGGTGTGGGGGCCTGAAGGAGAGGGTAAGGGGGGAGCCCCGCACCCCCTCACCCGCGCCCACCGCTCACCTGTCCTTGACGACCGCGTTGATGAGGGGGTTCACCTCCTTGATCCTCTCCACGTACGCCTCCACCACCTCGATGCAGCTCACCTGGGCACGGATCAGGGGCGGGAACCGCCGTCAGGGGCGCGCCGGGACAGCGGGACACTCCCGGTACCCCCCAAGCCGTCACCGCCGAGACTCTCCGAGGGGGACACAGCGGTCACAGTCCCGTGGTTCCCCCCCGGGGCCCGTCCCGGTCCCAGCTGTCCCCCTCCCGCCCACCCCTCACCGCGGGTGGTACCTGC
>VYXB01002613.1:184294-226873 GCA_013397135.1 Pachyramphus minor | reverse complement strand
CCCGCCCCGCCCGCGGCCTGTGCGCGGGGCCCGTGCCCGGTACCGCGTGACACTGAGGGGCCGGGCCGCACCGGACCCTCCCCCGGGGAGCGCAGCGCTGCCCTGCGGCGGTGCTGGGGGGCACCCGCTCTGCCCGTCCCGGGCCGTCCCGCCCTTCCGCCCCGGGAATTACCCCCAATGGCTTCAGTATTACAAAAGGCTTAACAAAAGCACAAGGGGTTAGGAAGGACGCACGGAAAGCTGGAGTGGTTTTGCTGAGTGTGTTGAATGCGTGTTGTAACCGCCAGTTAACCCGAGCGGTGCCGGCGCGAGGGCACAGCGGCGCTTCCGACGTCCGGAGTGTGCGGGGGCAGCGAAACCCGCTCTGGGAAGGGGCTGCAGCGACAGCCTCACCTGGGCAGGTGCGGCGGCAGCTTACGGGGTGCTGAGCCCGGCACTGCTGGGTGCATCCCTTAGGTTCTGGGGCTGATCCCGGCACCATTGGACGCATCCCTGGAGCACTGGGCCGAGCCCAGCACCGCCGGGTGCACCGGCAGTGCCCTTGGGCTGCCTGCTGGTCTGTGGAGGAGACACTCCCTTTGCTGCAGAGGCTGGCTGTCCACATCCAAAAACCTGTCCTCAGTGTCAGGCTGTGCACACAAACACTCTTGTTGGGTGTTACCGAGCTATGGGACATGATCACCGATCAGTTTAAAGTTGACACCTAATTATAACGTTCTTTTTTATTTCAAACACCGAGCCTCATTCTCAAGCTTTCCCCTCATAAAAGGCGACCATTATCACACTTGCTGTCAAACACTCACTGAGGTTTTTAGGTGCTTGATTACTGAACGTGGAAGAGGATTGGATAGTACCCAAACCTCAGGACAAAAGTTACAAGAATTGGTAACGCTAAGGGGGAAAATCGTGCCTTTTAAAGCACGGATTTAAGCAGCACCTGAGTGGGCCTTACTGCATCTGTTCCTTTCCACAGAGTTGGCGATTGAATTATCAGTGCAAAGTGGGGCAGGCAACTGGATACATTTCTTGTGGAAACCTTTTACGACCGTGAAATCAACACGTCAGCGTTTATGGGACAATCTGTAGCTCACACGCCCTGGGAGGGCATCGACCGACCTCTGTCCCTTAAAATCTAAGCTGACATGGAAATCACCTTGATAGTAGTTCTATTTTCACAAACTCTTATCAAAGAACTTTTCTCCTTGCCTGATGCAAATGGAGGAGAGGAGAGGAGGGAAAGGGAAAAGCCACCTACCTGTTTGGGGTTAATTTCCTGTGCCTTGGGAAAGCACGGACAGCAGCTCTGTCTGCCAGGATTTGGTCACCAGGTCACCAGCCTGAGAGGCTCCCAGCTGTGAAAGGTTGGGGTGTCCTGTGCTCTCTCAAGGACAAGGGAAACTTTGTCCTCTGCTGATTTTAACCCCCGGTGTCTTCGTTTCCCTCGGCAGGTTGTCCCTGACCAAAGATACCAGCCAGCCCGGGGGCAGGTCCCAGCAGTACTGTGCTCGATGGCTGATGGTGCACGGGTGGGATAACAGCTGCTTTTCCACTGCTCTGACTCTGCTGGAATGCCTGTGACCTTACCCAGGGCCTTAGGTAGCCTTTGCCTTTCCCCCCACGATATCTAATCACCCCCACCCCCTGAGGTTACAACAGGATTGTGTGTAGGCCCAAACCTTTCCTCACACCTGCCCCTCTGCAATCGCAGCTCACAGAGCCTCAGAGTCCCCTGCTGAGGAGCAGCTGTAAGTCAGGGCTTGCCAAATCTCTGGCAGTGCCTTGGTGGTTGCATCTTTGGCTTTGCCAGGCACAGAGATGGGGATGGCAAGGCTCCCTTGGAGCTCAGGGGTAAGTCAGCTGCCCTGCAGGTTTCTTCCAGAACTAGAATGGTAAAACTCCTCTCAACGGAGACAAGGAGAAGACAACCCTCCTAAATATAATCCCAGCCCTGCTTTTGTCAGTTTTTTCCTCAATTTCTTGGTGGATTTGCTGGTCTTTTCCCCTCAAGTCCTTCCCAAATGTTGGCAGAGAGGGGTATGAACCAAGCCACTTCCGTCCTAGGTCTCTGCTTCCTTGCTGCTCTGCAGAGACCTTCCCTAAGCTCTGGCATTGCTGAGGAAAGTGTCTCCTTAATCTTCGTCTTTCAGGGTTTAAAGAACAGGGCTTTGCAATTCACACTGGAACAGCTGGTGGGTCACTGATCTGTGAGCTCCCCTTGTCCCAGCTTCTCCAGCTACACACCACTGTTGCCCAAGATAGCAGCTCAGGCTGCTCCTCATTAGGTCATGTTGATGAGCTTCCTGGGCTCATGGTAGCCCAGTGGAGTTTTGTTTCCATGAAAAATGGAAAAAAGTGGGCTAGAAGGTACTCTGAAAATAAAACAGTGAGGTCTGGAAGCCTAAGTTTGAAGTGATTGGGACTGCTTCTCAGTTACCAGATGACAGAGCAAACACCAACCTGCCTAAGGAGCCAGTTAATCCCAAACTGATTGCCAAGAGCATGCAGGCTGGAAATACAGAGTGAAGCTCACCCATCCAGTCCCACTGCCTTATCCTAAGGGACCCCAGCTGCTTAGAAGAAAAACATGATCCCAGGTCTTACACTCTGGGAATTATTCCCAGTCATTTCATCATTTGCAAAGGCTTAAGAAACCAGAAGTAGTTAGCAAGGACACACAGAAAGCTGGAGTGGTTTTGCTGAGTGTGTTGGATGCATGTTGTAACCGCTAATTGCTTGGGGAAGCCACGGAACAGACTCGGCAGCAGAGCATGAGGCAGGTGGGAATAAGAGGTGATACCACAGTCTGGCTGCCTTCATGGTGCTCTCCAGAGCTCTCTTGGATCTTGTCCCCGGTGGACAAGAAACACCTTTCATGAAATTAAAAGCAGAAAAAGAGCCTGACAGCACATTTCTTTGTGAAAGGAGTCCTTTAAAACTTCTCCTTAAAATAGAGCTTCAGAAGAAACCTGGGGTTTGTGCACCACAGTGCAGGGGTGGGGAGAGAGGGAAGGGATGTTTAAAAGTTCAGGTTTAAACACAGCAAATCAGGTTGGAGTGGCCCAGGAAAAAAAACAACAACAACCAACCAACCAACCAAACCGCCCTGAATTTGACGGCAGTTCTTCCAAGCCTGCCCTGATACGGATCCACCACAGAGGGATGCTGTGGTCCGCTTTTCCATCAGCTGTCTTCTTGCCCGCTGGCCCAGGACCCGGCAGTGTTCGGCAGCTGCTTGTTGGGTGCCCGTGGGGCATGTCCGGGGCTTGCAGAGAAAGGGCTCTGACCTCGCCTTGCTCTCGCTGCCGTCATGTGCCTGGCGGGACACAGGAGGTCCCCAGCCTGAACACCCCACTCCTGGAGGGGCAGGAGGGCCCGAGGGGGGTTCCCATGCTGCCTGTCTGGGAACACAGCACTGGCACGGCCGAGGGCTTGGTGCAACGCTGCCATGGGGTCACCGCCCGCAGACCCACCCGCAGGGCAGCTCAGAGCTCTCCCAGCTCTCCCTCCATCCCGGCGCGGCTGCAGCAGCGCTGTGCCAAACCGAGCCTTGCACTGCACTGCAGCCGGAGGGACTGTCCTGGATGTCGCCAGACCCGCTGGCAGCCGGGGGACAGCTTCCCTTCGGAGCAGGGTGGTGGGACAGGGAAGGCGGATGTTTTGGAACTCCTCTCTCCCGCTGCCGCTGTCGGGACCGTGCCACGGGAGGTCGCTCTGTCACCGCCGCTCCGTGTCCCTGGCCCCTGCCCCGCAGGGCCGCAGCTGTTCCCTCTGCACCGAGCCAGGGTACACTGTGTTCACTCGGAGTCCTTGATTAAACAAAATGTTTATGCGTGCCTCTGCTCCAGCAAACATCTTGGCGGCTGCACGAAGCCTGCTCGCTGCTGCCACCCCAGCTGCGCTGGAATTGGGGCAGGGTTTATGCGATGCTTCAGAAGCTGGATGGCTTTCCTGGGATGTGGACCCCACTCCTGGAATACCCTGCTCAGTCTCTGCACCCCAGCTCCATTGCAAGGGGCCTTGGCCACTGGGGAAGGCTGAGCCCTGTAGCCCTTTGGTGCCAAGGAGAGCTCCTGGTCCCTTTGAGAGGCTGGGGGCCGTCATGCTTTGCCTCCTTACCCTGGGGGTTGTGACACCCACCCCATGAACCCACCACTCATTTCCCACTTGAGCAGAGCTTTGGGGTGCATCTTGAGAATTCAGGATCAGTTAAGAAATTTCCTGGTATCCATGGTGCCTCCAGAAGTGCAGAACACTATGACACTTTGCCTTCTTGACCCTCTCGTGCTGCACCTGCTGATTGTGCCTGTGTACAGCACCATGGGGTCGAGTGGGCATCAACAGTCCTGGCTGGGGCAACTGCAGGGCTCACACTGGCTCCCTGGAGTGGTCTGACTGCAGCTTCATGTCCCCTGTCCTGCCCATCCAGCATTGTCTGGGATGTGCCCGCTTCCTTCCCTGCCCAAGGGGACTGTGTCTGCCAGTTGTGCTCATCTGGAGTTAACTGGGGACAGGCTGGCCCTGCTGTGTCATCTCTCAGGCATCGTGCAGCTGCTGGTCTATGCCTGCAGGGCAGCCCCCAGCCAGATGTGTTGTCATCATAGTCATGCTGTTGCTCCTGCTGATACCTCCAGACCCCTTCAGACCCCTCCCTAGGCTGTGTCCCCTGTGAGAGCAGAGCAGCATCCCCTGGGCAAAGGGGGACCAGCCTGCTGAGGTAATTCACAGTCCTGCCAGAAGAGACCAAGCAAAGTGGTCTGCAGGACTGAGAGAGAGCCAAGAGCAAAGCTCAGAGTTCCATCCTTGAAATCAGGAGGAAAGGAGAAGAAAATGTAGATGGCCATCAGGAGCTGATGACCACTCACCTGCTTATGGGCCACTCAGATGCCATGAACTCACACTGGACTCCCAGCCTGGCTCCCTGCCTGGGGCGGGCTGCAGGAGTTTCCCAAGAACATGGGCTTTCAGCAGAGCAGGTTGCCCAAGTAGCTTGCGTGCCCCTGCCAGGCTGTGTGCCATGGCTCTTGCGAAATGGTGTTGATAAACACTCCACTCCAGGGCATGCCAAGTCCTGCGGGACAACAGCTGATGTGCCCGGGCTGCAGGGAGTGCCTGCACGGTGAGAGGAATTTTCCACTCCTCTCTGGAAAGTGTGTCTGACCCCACTGGGGGACTGTCCCCAGCAAGGCAGACTTACCTGCTGATGTCCAGCTGGCTGGTCTGGCCCAAGAAACCCCCCGTGCAAGAGCTGTCCTTAGGCACATGGCAAAGCAATGGGTGGTCAGTTCGCCTCGGGCATGGTGGCACCCTCTGGGGCTGGGCTGGGGTCCTACCATCCCCAAAGAGACACCACCCCCCCCATTTCACCATGGGGCTGTTCTTGTGTCCTGGCAGTGAACTGCCCCTTAGTTTCCCCTTTTCAAGCACATGGGCCAATCTGGGGTGAGCTGTGTGCTGCTCTTGTCCCTGTCCCAAGGACTTGCCTTCTTGTGATTATGATTCTCTTTGCATGTGTCCTGGGGGCACTGGGTAACCCTTGCCAGGGCCCTCCAGGCTGCCTGGGTCGGTTCTGCCTGGCTGTGTCTTCTGGCATGTTGGAAATACCTCAAAGACCAGTGCATTTGTGGTATGAAGAGGATGTAATTAGCATGCGAAAGCCCAACTTAATTTGACCAGTGTGTCCTGAAGCTGCAGTTCCTTTGGCCTGCCCTGCCATCCAGCTGTGCTCTCAACAGAAGAGTGAAAAGCTCATGCCAGGTGGTGCAGGCCTGGCCAGTGTACCTGTGCACAGTGCCATGTGTGTCCCTGTCCCCCAGAGCAGCCTGGCACGTGCTGTGCCCCACCACCACAGCACCTTCAGGAAATGGGCATTTCAAACCCTGCCATCACACATGGCTTTACACATGTCCCCAAGGGTCCAGAACTGTGCTGGTGAAGGAAGGGTGTAAAGGGTATTTGGAAAGTCTGTGGGTTCCTGCCAATAGCCACAAGCATGTGTGGCATCCACAGCTGCCCGTGCAGCAGGAAAATCCCATTATTTGGGGCACTATTGGTAAATCATCAGCAGCTGGTCTGTGGAGAATCATGGCCCTTTCCAGAGGCTTCTGTCCACTCACCTTCCTGTGGAAAGTCACCAGTGTGAGGATGTCCATGAGCCAGGATGGCCGGGGCACCCTGTGTTCCTGAGAGCAGAGAGCCCTGGAGCCATGCAGGGCTATCCTCCCTGTGTTCCCAGGGGTGATGGGAATTTGTTGCTACAAGCAAATATCCCATGGAGGCATTTCTGCTTCCCTTCAGGTACCAGGTGGGCAATGCAGTCGCATTCAGCAGGCTGCAGGTGACCCTGTGCTCTGTGCCATCAGTGGCAAAGGAACTAAACATCAGCCAACACCTGGAGAGAGAAAGAGGGGGTTGTCACAGCTGTCCTATGGGGACAGGATGTTGGGGATGATTCCTCTGAGAGGACTCTGCTTTCCTACCTTCCTTTCTTTCCTTCCTTTCTTTCCTTCCTTTCTTTCCTTCCTTTCTTTCCTTCCTTCCTTCCTTCCTTTCTTCCTTCCCTCCTTCGTTCCCTCCTTTCTTCCTCCCTTCTTCCCTCTCTCCCTATCTCCCTCCTTATCTCCCTTTCTTCCCTTCCTTTCCTCTTTCTGTTTCTCTTTTCTCCCTTTCTTCCTCTCTTTTGCTGCCACTTGAACATGCTCCTACTGCCACCCTGGTGCTCCTGTGTCCATCCCCCTGGCATCTGGGCTGGCAGCAGCAGAGCTGCTCACCTTTTATGCCCACCTGCTTTATACCTTTTCACACCCAGCTGCCCTGTGCTGTGCATGGTGGCTGTGCCAGCCCAGTCAGGCAGTGGTGGAGCAGCAGCACTTGCCCTGGCTCTGATCAGGGTCCCTTGTCCCTTCCCATGTCCCTGCTGCCTCTGGGCTGGATCAGGGAACGGTGGGAGCTGACACAGTGGTGGGGCGATGGGATGCACTTGCTGAGGCTCCTGCTGGGAGCACACCCTGGAAATGGCCACATGCAGGGGTCTGACACTGTGTGGTAACCCACTTTTTGCATGGAGACAGGGGCAAGAGAAAGAGGGACTTGTGGTTTGCTCATGGCAGCAGACAGAGGAACACTGCTGTCTCCTCTTGGCCCCAGCTTCTGGCATCGTGTCCTGTGCATGTGGGCAGAGCCGGGGGTGGCAGCGCAGCCCTTGGTGCCTGCACATCCCCAGTGGGGAGAGACAGAGCTTGGCCAAAAGGCAGCAGCAGCGGTGGCGAGGCCCGTCCTTCCCGCGGGTGCTTGGGACATGCTGTTCTCTCGAGCGATGATAAGGACAATCAATAATAAAAGCAGGCAGATGGGACGCGAGCCCGGCCTCCAGCCAGCGACCTTCAGGAGCTGGGTTACTGGAGCAGGCGCAGGCGTTTTGGCAGTGGCCAGAGCCAGCGGCACGTCGGGAGCCAGCGCAGGGTAAACATGGCTGGAGCGTGCGGACAGCGCTGCCTGAGCGCGCAGCCGCGGCCCCCGGCCCCCTGGCATGTGGCCCTGAATATCACCGGGCATTGTAGCTGCTTGTGCACACGCTGTGCACCGTGATAACGAGCTGGGGTGGCAACGAAGCTCCACGGAGCACAGGGCTGCGTGTGCCGGTGTCCCCGCTCCCCGCGCAGGAGCACAGCCCAGCAGCTGCACACGCGCGCGGGGGAGGCACGGCCAGCCAAGCCTCCAGAGTAACCCTGAGCACTTACATAACCACTTGCCTGCACAAACCACTGCACAAACATGACCCACTCACCGCCGATCTCAGCAAGATCCTGATAAAGCAGAAAAACAGCGAACCTCAGCCCAGCGCCTGGACGCAGCTGGCTGGGGCTGCTCGGGGCTGTGACGTGCAGGAGTCTGCAATGCCCTTGCTAAGCGACCGTGGGGCTTCAGCGCTGCGTAACAGCCTGGAAGGTTCGAGCTGGCTGAGTGCTGGTGTGGGTGTCTCCCTTCCAGCAGGTTCTGGCTCTTTCTGAGCTTCTTGGAGCTGCAGCGAAGCTCAGGGTTTTGCAATTTTCCAGGAGACAAAGGGCTGTGGGGCCACACACAGTATCACCTCCTGCCCCAGGTGGAGAGCTCTTTTGTGCCACAGGGACAAACCGGACTTTTGGGAGGAGGGGGGCTGCAAACAGAGGACCACAGCCTCAGACTGGACTGTTGCTGCCTCTTGGAGACACAGGCTGTTTCTTCCTTTCCTACCCAAAGAGCACTTTCTTCCCCTGAACACGGACACAACAAGTGATTTGGGATGTGCTATTTCATGTCTTCAGTTTTGAGGACAGGACTGCATCACTCCCATTGGTATTCTCAGTGGAGAGGGTCCGGCCATGGCACCAGCACTCCACAGTGCTGGCAGGTAACGTGTCCCTCACAGTCTGCTCCTCCTCTTAAGGTCCCATGAGGGACGGTCCCTATCCCAAGCCTGAATTTGACACCAGCTGATCTCTGCTCTGCTACCCCCATCTGGCAGTCCCTGCACTGCCACAGCCATGTGTGACCCTCTGGGCACTTAAGGTCAGGTTGTGTCCCATCAACTTCCCCTGAGCAGAAGACTCTCCCTGTGCCTTTGCACCTCACCTTGCCCAGGGCTGCAGCCAGACCAGCATGGGGACCCCCCACACTGGCACCACATGGAGGAGCTGCCTTGGCTGAGCTCTGGAGAGGTGAAGGCTGCTGATGGCATGTTTGGGAAGACATGGGCATCATGGCTCCCTCAAGGAAGGCCAACTCTTGCACAGCCACAGCTGTGTGGGAGAAGAGGAGCTCACTTCTGCATGCAGCACTGGGCAGAGGGTGCTACAAGGCACGTGCTTCCCCATCTGGATTTGGAAGCCCTTCTCACTGGCACCTCCTGCCCTACACATCGGTCCTCTTCCTCTGGGCACATGAAGCAGGACACCTGCTCCAGCCCTTTGAGTATCTGCAGCAAAGACCCACTGAGAAAAGCCTAAAAATAGCCTAGGAATAGCAGAGGGGGAGCAAAAACAGGGGCTTTTTATTGCTCAGCCAACAGCAGAACCAGTCGCTGCCTGGCAAAAACGAGAGAGGAACTGGGAGTTAAAATAACATCCGCTCCCAGGGAGCCAGCCCAGGCAGCCACATTCCCAGCTCTCCTGCAGGCAGGAGCAATGTGCAGCCGCCTGCGTGGGCCAAGTGCGTGGGAACTGCGCTCCTGCACCGCGTCCAAGCCCTGAGCCCAGCTGAGCTCCCAGTGGGGATGCAGGGACCCCTCCCAGTGCCAGCAGGACACTCTCCATCACTGCCAGGACAGCTGCCTGTGGCTCCAGGAGCCATTCCCCTGCAGAGGGCAGCAGGATGGGGTTAGGCCTGATACACAAGGTACACTTGGTGCTGCTGAACGCAGGTTTGGGGAGCAGGAACGTGGCTGGGAGGCCTAGGAGAAACCACCAGGGTGAGGGGAGCCAGGCTGTGAGTGTCCCAGTTCCTGGGCCTGTCCCAGCTGCAGGATAGCTCACAGGCTCCTTGTGTGGCAGTAACAGGAACAGCCTTCTCACCGTGACGGTGCCCTGGGTCTGACCCAAGAGCATCAGTGCTGCTTTACCAGGTTTAGCTGCAGGAATGGGCAGCTTTTCACAGTAACCGAGGGGGAGCCAACCCCTTCAGCCCATTCATAGCAAACAGGCATGCCAACTATGGATGCCTTGGCTTTGCTTTAGAAGGTGCTGGAAGCAATCAGAAAACAGTTACATAACAGCTCATTTACAGAGTCTGGTCAAGTGGATCCGGCACAAGCCCAGCCCATCCTGTCCCTCCAGTGGCGTGCAAGGCTGGTTCCCTGCGGCAGGAACAGCTGGCTTAGAGTGGCCAAGAGCTTTGTCAGGCTCCCCATTGTGGAAAGCAGTGAAGCCAAGCACTCCCAAGCGTCAGGAGTCTCTCCTCTGCTTGACCTCAAATGCACTTGCAGGCCTGGAGCAGCGGAAGCGGGGCTGAGGAGCCCAGCTGCAGCAACAGTAACTTATCTCAACCTCCATGCTGTGGCTCTGCTCCTTCAGGTGAGCAACGTGGCTACAAAGAGGTGAATAAACACCCTGGGCTGTGCTCCTCAGCACATGGCAGCCACATCCCTCAGGGATACTACTATTGCTGATGTCCACACCAGCCATGTCCTGCCTTCAGGAAGCTGCTCCTGAGCCCACAGGAAGCAATCTGGGGAGCTCTGCCCTCCTGCAGCCAGGAAAGCCCAGAGCACTCAGCATCTTGGCTGCCTTGGAGGACCCCCATAAGTGGGTGCAGGAGGTCTTGAGGCTGAAGGACTGGGCTTTGTAAGAGTCTGACCTCATTGCTTTAAACCCTGCAGGCTGTGTTGTCATTCCTGCCTTACGCTGGTTCAGCATCTGGCCTGTTCCTCTTGTCCAGCCAGGGGCTTCTGAGGAGCATGTGGAAGTCACGAGTGAGCAGATGGCATCAGGCGGTTCTGCTGTGCTGCCCCAGAGCACGTGAGAGCAGATGGAGGGTGCACCACGGGAATGCAGAGCAGAGCTGTAGTCCGAGTTCGTCCCCAGAGCTGAAGCCTGAACCTTCCCTTTACTCAGGCAGCCTGAAAACAAGTCTGCCCTGAGCCCACAGGAAAGCACATGAGCCCACAGCTCTTGTGCAGCCTCTGATCCTGCCTGTTCCCCAGTGCCGTGTGGTGCAGAGCCGTGGCGTGTGTGCAGTTTCCCAGGACACCCTGTCCTAGGCAAACCTCACTGGCTGCTTCAGAGCCTGCCCTCATCTCTAAAACCTGTCTGGGATGTGCCCCCACTCCCTCCATTGTCTGAGCAGTCCATAGGACTCCCCTTGTCAGACCTGGGGCTCTCCCCAAGCCCTGCCCACAGGGAGGCGAGTGAGCAGCAGGAGAGCGGCCTTGTGGGACATGGTGGCTCCAAGCTGGCTCCAAGTTGTGCCAGCCCTGGGGCAGTTTTTAGGACCTGTGGTGCCACAGGTTGGTGGGCACCAGAGGGAGGAAGATCACTTGCCAGACTCCCAGGGCTGCCTCTGGCCAGGCCAGAGGATCCCCAAGAGATGGCTGGGCACTGCCACGTGAACACTCGTCTGCCCGTGTGTGCTGGGGCCTCTCGGTCCCACCCGCTCTGCCTCGTGCATGGTGACTGTGCCCTGAGTCAAGGCATGATGTCCATCATGCTGTGGCACCCCCAGCCTCCTGCACTTCTCTGGCCTCTATGGCACACAGAGCGACCAAAGCACATGGAGCTGGGGGGGGCTCTAGGTCAGGGTCAGTCCTGTTTGTGTCCTCAGCTGAGCAAACCCCAGTTTTAATAAGTCTGCAGCATCTTCTTTTCTGCATCCATTTGGCTTCTGCTCTATTCCTGCCCGTCCTGTGTGCTGCCTGGCATTTCTGGCTCCCTCTCCCTCCAGAGCACTGCTTTCCTTCCCTGCCTCACTTGTGCCAGCTCTCAACAGGGCTGCAGCACTTGCTGATCCTCACCTGTCACTCGGTCCCAGACTGAGAGGATTTCATCCCCTGTGTTCCAGCACTGGGAGAGGGGTCTTAGCAGAATCCCCAGTGATGTGCCTGGCTCCTGGTCCTCAGGCACAGGATCAGACCCTCATCCCAGTTCTTTGGACAGTGGCAAAGTCTGCACTGGTGATTTGGCTTCGGCCCAACCTTTTCTTTGTCCCTGTAGTTCCTTGGAAGCTCCAGTGGCTGCTGGGAACTGGGACCCTGTGTCGCTGGTTGGCTTGCTCCAACAGCTGAAGGGATGTGTGATACAGCCCAGTGAGGGATGTTGGGACCAGCTGTGGCAAAATGCCCTTCCCTTTGATCAAGCAGGGATGTCCCCCTTTGTGGGGTGGACTTTGTGCCACTTGAGGGAATATGGGATCTGTATATTCTGGCCCTGGCTCAGACCCGGGAACCCAGTGTGCATGGCCAGGCAGCTCTGTTCCCAGTGCTTCCACTGCCAGGTGCAGAGGAGCAGGGCAGCCTTGGAGGGGTTCTCAGCATTGCTTGTTCTCCACAGAGCTCTGTGTGCCTCATGCCCTCACCTCCCGGTGGCTGGGACACTGAGGCACAGCACTGTGCCAGGGACTGGCACCCTCTTGGGCTCAGGGGCTGTGTGGACCCTCGTGGTCCCCAAGCAGGTGACACCTCAGTGCTGCAGCCCCAGCCTTCCCTCCTCCCTGGGGAGGTGAGGCTGCCGGATCCCAGAGAGGCTCGGGTGCCCAAAGGTAACCGGGACCCACTTCCCATGGCTGCCCTTTGTCAAAGCCGTGCAACACACCCTCTGGAACGGGGATCTCCGTGGCCTTGCCCTCCGCCGTTCCCTGCCCCGGTTCACAGAGATACGGGTCGGGCGGACACGGGCTGTGGCGCGGCGGTGCCTGACCCTCGCTCCTTCCCCTCGGGGCGCGGTGCAGCCCGGAGGCTCCTCCTGCCCCCGGAGTGCCCGGGCAGCACCGCTGAGCCCGGACCGTGGCCGGGAGGTGGCAGCAGTCCCTCGCCCCGGTGCCAGGCCTGAGGTTTAACGATGAGACCCCTACCACGGAGAGTTCCCTCTGCTCTGGTCCCTTCTCTTGGCAGTCGGGAGAGGCAGAGCTCGTCCCTGGCGTGAGGATGAGGCGACGGGGCGGCTCTGAGCAGCGCACCAGGGCTGTGGTTTAAGCCCTGCGCTGCGTTGAGGTTTGAGGCAGCAGCGTGTGGAAGTCGGAAAGAACAAACTGTTCTGCCGCCAGCCCTTCCAGCTTCTGCTTTTGAAGTTATCTAACAGCCCAAACAAACACGAAAGTGCTGGCTCAGCCACAGCTGGCTGGCCTGGCCCATCCGTGTGGGGCACAGCCCGTCCCGTTCCCAGTCCTGCAGCCCAGCTGTGCCGGGTCATTGCTTCTCTGCTGGGTGGGCAAGGGGCTCCCTCCCCCATTCCCCACTATGGCCCCCTCTTCCAGTGCCACCACAGATGCCACCTGACACAGGGCACCTTCCTGGGATCCCACTCCAGCGGCGGCTGGTGGTCACTGGTCCCTGCAGAGATGGACAACCCCACAGCCTGGGAGTTCCTTTGCATTCTGCTCAGTCCTGCTTGGCCCCTGGCAAGCAGCATGGGATTGCCATGCAGATGCCATGTGCTGGGATGCAAGAGCAGGGAGGCATGATTGGCAGAGATGCCATGGCCAACACTGGTGAAGAGGAGAGCACTGACCCACCACAGCTCTGGAGATGAGTGCAGGCTGCAGGACCCACATGGTTAAGCCATGCAGGGGGTCAGACACAAGCTTCCATGTCCCCAGACAAGCTGTGGGATCAAGAAGCTGCCAGGTTGAGGGGTGTAGGAGGTGACTGCAAACGGTGCAAAGGCGGGAAGCAGTGCCTGGAGAGCTCAGACCAGGGTTCCATGGGTGTCAGAAAGGGGAACCTGTGGGTTGTGACCAGCTCTGACAAACAAGGCTGGGCCGTGGTGTCTTGTCACATGCACATAGTTCACACGCGGGGGGTGCAGGTGGGAGGGGGAGCGGGGAAGGGGTGGGGAGCTCTGCTACGTGGAGTGCGTCCTCCAGCCTTCCTTCCTGCGGCCACGGGCTCAGGGTATATAAACAGAGGAGCTATAATTATCTGGGGTGGTGAGCAGTGCACCCGGCTGCCGGCTGCCACAGCCCTGCAGAGCTCCTGGGGCTGGCAGCCGCCTCCACTGCTGCCCCTCACAGCTCCTCGGGGACATTTTGGTCCTAGGGTTACTGCTCTCCCTTGTGCGAAGGGGGTCCGGGATGCTCAGTGTTCCAATGGGAAAAATGGACACCTGAGAGTTTTACTGGACCTAGGTCTTTATAAAGTTTGGGCCACAGGCACACCAGGATGCCCTCAGAAGGCACCAACGGCTGTATGGGTGCCCCACATCTCTGGGTGCTGCCACATGTTTCCCCTGAGCACACCAGCACATGTTCATCATGGGTGGGAGGAGAGGAAAAGCAGCAGGAAAGGGTCATAGCAAGGCTGGGAACTGCTGTGGGGACTGGGAAGGGTGAGAGGGAGTTTTAGCTGTTCCTTGTGTTGGCAAAGTGCTGGTGCAGTGGTCAGACAGGACAGTGAGTTTGTAGATTGTTCCCTGGAACAACCCCCGTGTCCTGTGTTGGACGTGGCTGTGCCCCTCTGAGGCACACCTCAGCTGCTCCCACATGTGGGTTACATTGTCCAGGCCAGGCTGAGGTAGCTCCAGTTTGGGCCATGATTTCTGGAGCTAATTGGAAATGGTGAGCACGGCACAAAGACACATGGCCATTGCGAAAGGCTCAGCCCAGGCCTGGCTGAACGATGGGGAAAGTGCTTGGGGTTAATTTGTGCTTAAAATTTCCAGCCCCTCCAGCCTCCTTGTCCTCAGCTGAGCACAATGTTTGCTTTCTCTTCCCTGCCTGGCCTCAAAGGCTGACAAATGCTGGGAACTTTCCATGTCTAACACAACAAAAACAAAAGACATGCAAGAGAAAACAATGTTCACATTTGGAAGTAAAGAAGGAATCCATATTTTCCAACCCCAAACCAATCCACACTTGGCAGGGAGCTGGATGGGGAATGGAAACAGCCACCTGAACAAGCTGAATTGGTCACTGAAGAGGTCCTGGCAGCCCAGTTAGGCTGTCTGGCTCAGGGCAGGCAATCTTGCTGGTCACCCTGGGAAGCCCAAAGCATGCCAACCTGAGGGAGATGTTTTGGGGTATTTTAGGGCACTTTGGAGCAGATTGTCAGCTCCTGAAGAGCTCAGTGTTGGTGGGCACAGGGTGGGAGGGGTCAGGCAGTGGCTCCGGAGTCAGTGGTGCCTTGTCACAAGGAGGCAAGCTGGGTCAGGCATGGGCACACTTCCTTTCGTGGAGAATGAGCTCCATGCCACAGACTGGAGTTCTTTGGGCTGGCTCTGACCACTCTTGAGTCGCATCCTCTGCCCTGTGGTTGTAGATTCCTGGCCCCAGTGCTGGCTTGAGCCATTCGCATTTCCTGGGGGTCTCACTCCCAGCTTAGCACACTGCACAGGAGCTCCTGGATGCCTCCCAGGAGGGCTGGCAGGTCTCAGGTCCCACTGTCCCCATGCCATGTCCCACCCTGCCAAGCACCAGCTGAGAACAGCCTTCAGCCAGGGACAGCAGACTGGGGGTCCCAAGTGCTTCATCACAGATATCAAACAGTGACAGCAGGGACACATCCAGTGACAGGACTCCAGTGGTTTAGCAGAGACCATGTCCCCTTGCAAGGGAGAACCTTGCATGTAGTGCCTGTGCTGCCGTTGGGAGGGCAGCCCATGCTCCTGCTGAGCAGTGCAGGAAACCAGCCAGCACCTGCAGCCTGGTCTCACCTGCCCTGCTCCTTCTCTTCTGCAGGGAAGGACAAACCTGGGATTACCTGTTCCCAACACATTCCAGGTACTCACCTCCCAGGATTCCCGCTCTGAAGGCCTTTGCTGATGAAAGACACAAACCTGGAACAGACGTCTGGCTGATGAAAGACACAGTGGAAGTTGCCAACAGAGCAAGTTCCCTGTGTGCTTGCATCAGGCTCCCAGGTTTCAGTGGGGTGAGGCATGGCCAGCACTCCATGCCCAGCTATGCTCCTGTTTGTGTCATTGGTCCCCTGTCCCAAAAAGGGTTGAGGGAGCAGCTGCTGCTGTCTTGTCCTTCTCAGGATGCTGGCAGAGGAGCTGGAGAGTATGGCTACATGCCCTGAGTACCCTGAGAATAGGTTGTTCTTCTCAATTGTCCTGGAGGCAGTGGGAGCAGGTATGGGGTTTGGCCCAGAGCTGTGCAGGATCTGTGGCTGGAGGGTAAGGTTTGAGTAAGGCAGGATGCTGAAACCATTGAGGGGGCTGGTGTGGCTCTGTGGGTACTGTGGTACAGGCAGAGGCATCACCCTTCAGCACCAGCACTAGTTCACCTGTCCAGGTGGACACCTACCCACACTGACTGACCAAGGACTTCTCCATGAGCACAGACAGAGGGTGAAACTTTCCCACTGCAGTGGTGCAATCCTGGAATCACCCTTGAAGATGCTCCAGACTCTACATTCCAAGCTGACTCACAGACTGGGGGATAAAACCGCTTTCATCCTGGAACACCCCGTGCCCTTTCCCAAGCAGCTGTGGTGGCAGTGTTCCCTGTCAACAAGCCCTGCAGGTACAAAACATCCTAGAGGAGCAGTGGAGCCCTCTGGGCCTTTGCTGAGCCTCCAGGGTACATCAGGGTGCAGGCTGGTCTTGTAACCCAGAGAGGGAGAAAAACATTCGTCCTCTCCCTGTCCTGTGGAGAGGAGGGGTGCTCAGGTCAGAGGTGATCTCCTATTTGTGTGAGCAGCACAGCACTGGGGCTGGGGACCTGTAGGTGGTCCTGACAGAGGGAATCCCAGTGAGTGTTTTACAGTCCCTGTGTGGCTGCCTTGGCCTTGGCCTAAGAGTGGGTTTTCTCCAAACCACTGAGAAGAGCTTCCCTGGTCAGACACCATCTCCTTCTTGCTGGAGGAGCTGGACTTTGGTGATTCTTGTGGGCCCCTTCCAGCTCAGGATATTCTATGATTCTACTCCTCAAGAGCTCCCTTGTCCTCAAGGATCTGCCCCTTTCACCCTCAGCCAAAGCTGGTCCCAGAGGGGCTGGGTGTGGGGTGAGATGCCCCACAACCCCAGCCCGCTTGGAGCAAGCCCCAGCTATCTGCCTCTCCTTCACTCATGGGTTGTTTTCCCCCAGCACAAATACATCTGGGCTGGCTCATGGGCTCTGTTTTCTTCCTTGGGCAGAGAGTTGTGCCAACAAAGCAAAGTTTCCTCCTTATCCCTCCCCTTTCTAATTGTTTCCGTGTGGATCCAATTTCACCATGTCCTGGAGCAGGCTTGGGTTCCCTGCTTACATAAAGTTGAAAACAAGGGGTGAGGCACTGGCTGTTGGCAGCAGAGCCTGTCCTCCCTGCATTGCCCTCTGAGCACAGCACAGATTCCAGGCTTGGTTCTTCCAGGTGCCCGAGACCTGCAGTCGTTCCTTAAGGAATAAAAGACCAGGAAACACTCCTGTTGGTGCAGCAGGGCCCCAAGCAGGGCTGGGAAGCCATGGCTGGGCCCTGCACTGAGCCCTGGGCTGGCTGACCGGGCACCATGACGCTGGCACACCTCCCATCCCCTTCCTATGGACTCTGGGTTGCTTTTCCCTGGACAGCCCCTGCTTAGGTGCCACCAGAGTCCACATTCACCCTGTGGTTGGCACCACCCAGCTAAGGTTGACATTGGGGTGCACTTTCCAAAGGGGTTCCTGTGGTGTCACCTGTCCCCATTGCAAGCCCTGGCTCTGCCACAGAGCTCAGATGGCCTGGCTGTGTGATAGTCCAGCAGCTCACCACATCCCAGGAGAGAAACAACAAGCCTGTTTGGAAAAGGCTTGAGCCTTTTTGTGTCTGGTTTCTCTTCTGTCTCAGCCTCCTCCTGGCCCATGGTGGGCCCCAGTGTGAGTCCTTGCAGAGGCAGCAGTGTCACTTGGCTGGGGAAACTGAGGGGCACACACAGCAGATTGAGGAATAGGGGGGTGCAGCAGCCCCCAGCTGTGTGTCCCAGGCCAGTCTGGCAGTGTCAGTGTGCAAAGATGGTCACCCCAAGCCATGGCCATGCCCTGATGTCACCCTCTTGTTGGAAGGAGCCAGCTGGGATGTGGTGGTGGTGAGAACAGACTGTGTCTGGGAGCTGGCATGCCGTGTGCCAGTTACAGGGTTCACTGGGGTCTGGTGGGGCTGCTGCCCAATCCTGCTCAGAATGGCCATGGAGAGAACTTGTCTTTCCCCAGGCCATGGTCTGGCAGCATCCGCTTGTGCTTGAGTTCAGGGGAGCACTGTGGTCTTCTCCAAATCCTGCCTCCAGAGAGATGGATTGCTACATGAGTCCTCTGCACCCTGAGTCTGGATGCACAGCAAAAACAAGCCACCTGCTCATTATTTGCCCAGCTCTGACATGACTGACTGTGGAGGGGCGATGCTGGGTGGGTGGCACCCTGGAGAAACCCCACGTGCCATCTCCCAGTGGCCATGGGTCTCTGGGGTGCTCTGTGCGGGGGATCAATGCTGTGGGGAGCCCAGCAGCTCTGAGTCTGCCATGGGGTGGGAAGTGGGTGCTGACTCAGTGGGTGCTGCCTCAGTGGGTGCTGCCTCTCCCACTCTCACGCAGCCCTCAGAGGCGCCGGGCTGGCTGTGGGGTGCCCAGGCCCTCCCGATGCACAGAGAGACCACGAGACATGAGTCACACCAACAGGAGACAGGAGACGGGGCAGGGGAGGGCTTTTGGGATGGAGCAGGGATTTGGTGATCCAGCAGAGCTGCGGAAAGCAGCTGGCTCCTGGCTGCCTGGGTGCCTGGGTGCCATCCAGCCTCCCAGCACTTCCCACACACTGAGCCATCACACAGACTGTGTCTGGGGTGGCCCTGTCATGACCTGGCTCCAGGGGAGCCCAGCACCATGGCTCGGGCTGTGCTCAGGGACCCGTGGGGCTGCAGAGCTGGGGATGCTCGTGGCTCACAAAGGCCTTTCTGTCTGAGGAGGGCTCGCACTGCGATTGTCCCTGTCCCAGATTCAATGCCACTGCACACACTGCTTGTCTCCCCAGGGCAGTGAAGGGGCCTTTGTGTGCCAGCACAGTGGCTCTGTCCCCACACGGGGGCTGTCCCTCGCTCCTGGGATCACGCTGCTTTGTTTGCACAGGATTTGACCGGAGCATGAAGTATCTCCTCACGTGCATCCATCCTCCTGCTGGAGCTGCCTAGCCTGGCACTGCCAGGCAGGGAGAGATGCTCACTGACTGTCGGCTCTTCTGGCAGTGCCTGTGCCTGTGTCCCCATAGTGGGGTGTCCCCTGTGTCCTCACAGCACCATGGGGCAGTGCCTCTGCCCGCATCCCCACAGTGGAGTGCATCAGGGTGCAATGGCTGTGCTGCTCAGGGATGCAGACCTTGGGAGAGGTGATGTTGTGGCAGCTCGGGTGTCCCCTGAAGACAGTGGCAGGGTAGGAAAGGCAGTGTGAGCCCTTGGGCTCTTGGGCTTCCTGGGCATATGGGGGCTGGCAGGACTGTACCCCCCAGCCCAGGAAATTCCATCAGCCCAGAGCTGAGGCATGTCAGGGCCCATGGGTGGTGGTGGTCGCCTCAGACCCCAACTGCTCAGAAACCATCTGTGAGACTTTCCTGGGGAGCCCAGAGAGTGCCAGCCCTGGGTGTCTTTGAAGTCAGACTTTGGTTTTGCCAAGGGAGGATTTGCCCTGAGCCAGGAAGTGCATAACAACCTATCCCAGCAGCATCGAGGGGCTGGGATTGTTCCCAGTGTCTCTGTGGGGTGTGTGGAGAAGCCAGGAATTAGGAGCAGATGCAGTCAGAGATGGCGGCAAGGGAGAGCTGGGGCACGAGGCACAACAGGAGGGCAGGCTTGGGAGGAGGCCAAGGGACAGGTCTGCGCTAGCAGAAGACGCTGTGAGCAAGGAAATCCCCTTTAATTGCCCATTTTTTTCTGGCTGGGCTGGAGGACAAGGATCTGAAGGTTTCCCTGGAACACCATCACTGGCCCCAGTACACGGTGTCCACCCAGGTTGGAGCCCTGTGGGTCTGTGGCTGAGTGGGACCACAGTGGGCACAAGGCTGGGTCTGGACACCTGAACCCACCCACCTGTGCTGCCTGTAGCTGGATCCCAGGGATCACCCCCTCTGTGAGAGTGTGCATATGCACGTGTGTGCACACATGCCCCGTGCAGGGAGCTGGATCCCGCAGGATCTGAGTGCCAGCAGGAGACTGGGTGTGGGTGTTTGTGCAAGCACGCTCCTGTGCACAGCTCAGCCCTGCGCAGCGGTCGCTGCAAGGCTGCTCTCTGTTCTGTTATTCCTTCACTGTTTTTTTCTCCTCAGAACCCAGCATTTAGTCATTTCACATCCCAGGAACATCACTGCTTTCTCCTGGCAGCCGCTCTGTTGCCCTGGGTGGGGTGGGGGATGTGCAGAGCTGCAGACATGTGGGCTCTGGGTTGTCCCCTCGCTGTATGCATTCCATTGCTGGAGTGATGGGACACGATGTGTGGGCTACTTTGGAAATGCCCATCTGATGGAGCCACGTGCCAAGAGCTGGGCCAGGGAACGCTGTGCTGTGGGCACCATGGCTTTACTGTGGCCGGAGGTGAAGCCTCAGCCCCAAGCACTGCACCCCTGCCCACCTTGGCCAGGCAGGGCAGGAGGAGGGAGCTGGGATCCCAACCCTGCTTCAGACACTGCACTAAGGAGGAGAAAAGGCTCTTTCCCAATATCAGCCACATGCTGCTGTTTTATGGTGCTGCCTTTGGGGAAGAAAACCACTGGCTGCACACGTGTGTGCCAGCACACACCTCAGCCCAGCTCACCCTGTGCCCTCAGTCCACCCATGGCCCCAGGCTGCAGCAGCACCTCACGTGTCCTCATAGCTCCCCTCAGCCACCAGGACATGTCCAGCTGCAGCTCCATGACTGGTGGAGCAATGGAAAGGACCCTGCTCATCCCAAGGGCCCCTCCCTCGGGGCATCCTGCCACCCTAAAGCACCAGTTTTCTCTCACCCTTCCTGCTTCTTCCTGAAGTTTTTGCTCTTATTTCAGCAGGCAAAAGCATCCACCTTCCCTGCACCTCCCCTCCCTCTCTGGATCCCAGCTGTTTTTCCTCTTGTTTTCAGCCAGCTACTATCCTGTAGTTAAAAATAACAAGGAATTTACAGCCCTCAACCTTGAACTTGGCCAAGCACAGTGCTTCCACTTTGTGCTGTGTCAGCAGAGTGCCTGATGGGTCATCCTGGGTTTTCCCCCATCTCTGCAAGTCCTTTCCCCAGGACACAGCATTGGGATGCTGGCCAGACTGGCACCAGCTGAGAGGGATGTTGTGAGCTCGATATCTAAGAGGGGTGGGACGTGCCACACAGGCACGGGAGCCAGGCAGGGTGTGATCCCAGGATCACGTGTCATGGGATTTTGGTTTTTTGTCACATCTTTTCACCGTCTCTCTAACGACATTTCCTTTGCAGACGTTAGTAGCATGGACTTACAAAGGTTCCCAGGTTTTCCCCACCATAATTGGGAATGCAGGAAACTTGCTGTTTTGATGTCATTGTTCTTAAAAGGAAGGCTTGGATTGTCACGTAACCCTGGGACTCTGGCAGCCACAGCCCTCATGATGGACAACCCCCAGCCCAGGTTTGCAGCTTATTGCTATTTCAGGGATGTGACAAGTGTCCACACTGATGGCCCTTCACGTGTCTCTTGTGTGGGGCAGACCTGGTCTGACCCGGGCAGGATGCTGCCACGAGGAGGGTGTGATGGAAACGGGGAGGTGCCACAGCTCCACAGCACCCCTGGGGCAAATATGGACCTGTCGATGTGCCAGTGGGGTGTGTGACATCCAGACCTCTCACTTTGACCTTTCTCCCCCCAAAAGAGGTTGTGGCTGGTGGGCTGTGTACCCATCCCAGAAGGGGATGGAGAGGACTGACCCTGGACCTGTCCATGTCAGCGTGGGCTTGAGTGGGCAGCAGTGCTGCTGCGTGGATGGACCAGTCTTCAGGAGCACCAGCCCCTCGCCAAGGGTGAGGCAGGGAGCATCACCTGAACAGGAACATCCTGCTCTGCTCCTGGTGCTTTTGACACCAATGTCAGCTGTGACGTTGAACTAGGTGGATATGTTCATCCATGTGGATGGATATAGTGGGGTGTGACCCAGCCTTCCCCTTCCCATGGTAACCCCAGTCCTGCCAAGGGGTGCTGCCAGCTCGCCCAGGATCCTGTCCCTGCTGTGAGGGAGGGCTCCTTCCTGCTGTACAAGGGACAGCGTAACATAAGGCTGTGCCATCCTCTCCCTGCCCCAAATTAGCAAGCAGCCCACTTGATTACTTCCTTTTGGGATAAGTTTGGAGACCATCCGTCATCCGGAGAAGAAACATGCTGACATCTCTGTGGGCCGATGGCACAATCCCTGCTGTGACAGGGAAACACGGAGCCACTCGGCAGCTCGGTGCAGGCTGGGCCAGCACAGCCTGCTGTGCTCTGCCTGGAGACTGGGGCACAAAGCTGTTCTCTGGGGGTGCTGCTCACAGACACCCTGCTGTTCACCATTCAGCTGCCAACAAGGTGTCTGCCCGTGCTGGGGTCAGGCACATGCTGCCTGAGGCTGTCACCGTGGTCTTTGGTGCCACAGAGGGTCCCCAGAAAGCTGGTCCTGCTCTCACATGGTTTTGGCTTAACAGCAGCCAGCATCCCAAGGGGCAGCTGCAAAGTTGTCCCTGCATTTTCCTGGCGTGGCTGCTTCCAGTGCCTGCTGTCCTCTTCCCTGCTTGGCCTGGGGAGGCTGAGAGAGGGGAGGTGAAGGTGTCTGGCTGCTTTGGCTGTGGGATGCCATGGAGGTGCCAGGCAGCTCCCAGTGCTCTGTGAGGAGGCTGAGAGTGGTAGGAAGGGCACGGGACTGCAGGGAGGGGGCAGGAAATGCTGCTGTTGCTGCTCAGGAGATAACACTGCCCAGGTAGATTTTGTCTGTGTTGTTTCCCAGAGCAGGGCAGTGAGGCTTGGCTCACGAGAAGGGAGCCCACAGGGAGTGGGAATGATTCATCGGCTGAATTAAGCAGATTTATGAGGTTATTTCTCAAACGTGTGTGTCATGCCATGCTGGCCCGGCTGCACCACAGCACTGCTGCCAGAACAGAGCCTGCCAGACCTCAGCCCTTCCAGCAAAACAACTCTAGTGAGCAATAAAACCAGGATAAACACGGCAGCACTGGCTTGGTCTGTGCAGGAGGCCATGCATCCACACTTCCTGAGGCTTGGTTGCCACTACCCACAGTCACTGAGAAGTCGTGGTCAGGGGGAGATGGCAGGGGCCCTCCAGGGCTCAAGGAGTTTGACCCACAGTTGGTGATTTCAAGCTGGATTGTAATTTGCTGGCGAATAGGTGCAATTTCTCCTTGCTCCCTTGCCTTGCAACATCTGAGTTGCTCAAGCAGGAGCTGGGGGGCCACTGCCCCGCAGAACAGATGTCCCATAGAACATGCCATTGGGGCCACAAATGGTCCAGGGAGGATCCATTATTAGAGCTGTGGTGTCTGTGAGGGGCTGGAAAGTGAGTCCATGAGCCCCAGAAGGGAGAGTGGGAAGAACCCTGAAGGTGCAGTGCCTGTCCCTGACACTGGGTGAAGGGACCAACATCTGGGATTGGGCTTGGGTCATTCTGAGGAGTGTCCATGCCTGAGCAAGGGGTACTGTTTCAGGATGGTCCAAAGGAAACCCTCAAAGCAGCCAGGTAACATTTCCCAGGTTCAATTCTCCCCCAGCAACACCTCTCAGCCATGAGGGTTAAACTCAAATGTGCCTCCGGACTCTCCTCACGGGTGCTGAGATTTTCCAATGCCAATGATCTCCGACAGAAAACATCACCCCTCCAATTGATGGAATATCCATGTCCTCCCTGCTATGCCTACAGCACCCTGGGGCCACCAAGACCAACCCTGTGGCACCCCCAAACCAAGGACAAGCCTGTTTGAGTAGAAAATGAGTGCTGGGACCTTCTTGCCTGAGATTTATTTACTAAAAGAGGTTATAACCTTCCAAGAAATGTGTCTCTGGGAAGCTGCCCAGTGGGAAAGAGGACAGACCCAGAACATCCCAGCAGTGAGGAAAGATTGAAAACAAGCTAGGAATAAAAAAATGACTATATATATAAACATGCTGGGCAGAAAAGCCAGCGCCTCAGCCTGTGTTCTTTGGTTGTTGTTTTTAAAGCTTTGATTTGGAAACTTGCTGCTATTTATATCCCTCCCCTTTCCCCACAGTGGTTACAGCACTGATCCCTTCCAGATGCTAGTTCCTCGCAAGCCTGTGCTGGGAGGGGGGCTGTGGGGAGCCAGGGATAATTTTGCAACATTGCAAAACTGGGGATAAGAGGGGGTGAACAGCCTCAGCACCCGCCATGTGGGTTCACAAAGCACATGTTGGGACTGAACCCACTTGTGGGCACCAAGGCTGCTCACCTAGAAGGGCAGCTGCTAGGGAAGGATTCCTCCTGGATCTGTTGCCCAGATCATCCACTAATGCAGCCCCAAGGAAACCCCAACATCCCTTTCGGGACTTGGATGTGCCCTCAGCAGCTCCCTGTGCGGGCAGCCCTGGTCCCCGGGACATCCCTGCCCTGTCAACATCTCTGCCCACTTCTGTCAACATCTCTCCCCACCTCAGAAGGTTGAATGAGTTCTAGGATTCCCATGGAAAATATGAATCTGGGCTTCCCTGCCCGTGGGGAGGTTTGGTGGTGACTCAGTGGTCGGTAACCAGGGCAGCAGCACACAAACAGCACAGAGCACACGGGGGCTGAGGGCATCCCGGATGGGGGAGGAGCAGTGCTGGGGACTTGGGGGAGCTAGAATTGGTCTCTGGCTCCTTGTCTGGTGATAAGGAAGCTCCAGGTATCTATGCTGTGGCTCTGCTCCATGATGGGGTGGGAGGCCAGAGCCTGCCTGAGAACCCCTAAGGAGAAGGTACCCTGTGGCTCAGGGGAGCAAAATGAAGGATTTTGGGAGCCTGATGCTGCTGAGTCCTGGCATGGGTGCAAAGGAGCTTCCCTGGGGCAGTTCTGGCCCTCCCAGTCAAGATGCTGCAGCCTTGGGTAGAGTCAGGGGATCTGGAAGCAGCTGTTCCTTTGGTTAGGTGTGCTCAGTGGGCAGCAATGAGCAGCAGTAGGGCAGCTGGGATTTTGGGTTCTTTCCTCGCCTTCTCAGGAAAACTGTTCCTGAGAAGCATCACAGCTCAGCTCTGGTCTTGCCTCCCCTGGGATTCCCCTGTTTTTCAGCTTTAAAACACCTTCAGCACGTTCTGGGTCTGTGTGCTGGCACAAGCAGAGAGATGCCGGGGTGCCTGGGCAGGGGGGAGAGGAGACCCTCCAGGAGCGTTCCCATGCCTCCAGCTCTGGGAGGGAGATATGGGGACAGCCCAGCCCGGAGACCGGCCTGGTGCTGGAGCTCAGGGAACTGGGAAGAGGGGTCCTCTGGCAGCACAGAGCCAGAGGGAGAGCAAGAACTGGAAACAGAGAGTTTTATGTAATCTGAGTTTAATAGAGGGGGATTAGCATTCCCTGGAGATGCTGTGAACACGTCAGGATGGCTGGTGCCCCGGAGAGACAGGGCAATTTGCACTGTTCACACCTGGCTTCCCCCCGATCCTGCTTCCCCAAATCCTGCTTCCCCCTATCCCACTCCCCCGGCCCGTGAACCCTGTGCACCTCCAGCTCAGCACCTCCCCTGGATGCTTTGGCAACAGAGGGGGATTAACCTGAGAGCACTGAGAAGCATTTCTCTTGAGGAGAGAACACTTCAGGGTGGTACAGAGGGGACACACCAGAACAGGGCTGGAGGGATGGGGACACCCCATCTCCACGCCTGAACATGCTGATCGTGTCCCAAGCTTCACATCCTGCTGCCTGATGAGCGCTCTACGAAAGGCAGAGATGCCCAGGCGTGGTGAGGGGAGGAGGGGGGAGGCTGGGAAGCAGGCGGGGCCGGCGCCGGTGGCCAGCTCTGAGTCACGGCCGTGGCCACACTCACCGTCGGCCGCCCGGGTGGTGACGTCGTGTCACCCCATTTTGTGGGAGGAAGCAGCAAGCGCTGAGCTGTCGCCACAGCAACAACTGTTTTCCTGCACGCCTGGGGAAATGATGATCCCATGGGATGTACGGTTTTGGGCTGGTCCCTCTGCTTGCTCACCCCTCCCTTGCACACACACCTACATCTTCCTCAGGGTACTGGCTGGGCTGAGTGGGCAGCAATATTTTAAGGCTTTTTGAGCTATTTTGGGCAGTGCTGTGAGACACCGTAGGCAGGCGGAAGCGCCAGGTTTTGGTTCATGCTCCCAGAGCAGCAGCTGGACTGGGATGGGGATGGCCAGGGCAGGGCAGGGCAGAGAGAAGCCCTGGGATGTCCACAGAGAGCAGCCAAAGCAGAGCCCTGGAGCTGTTGTGGTCAGGAGGGCTGAGAAAATGCCCATGGCTGTGCAGTGTGGGGAGATGGAAGGGGATGCTGGCAAGGCTCCCCAGACCCCTGGGAACACTGCCCCGGTGCAAGGGCGGTGGGATCAGCTGCAGGAGAGCAGCGACTCACTGCTCAGCCCTGGGGATTTTTGCACTGTGTTTTCTGAGCTGCTATTCCAGGCAGGGCAAGAAGTGGGATGTTTTCCAAGAAACCCCCATGGCATGAGCTCCACCAGGCAGGCACGCAAGGAGATGGTGCCCACTGCCAGCTGGGAGAGCCAGTGGTGGGAAGGGGGCACAGCCATGGCACTGGCAAGGAGCTGCATGGGATCCAGCACATTAAGTAATAACAAAAGGACCTGCTGGGCTGATCCTGCCAGGAGGGGATAAAACAGCCTGGAATGACCCGCTTTGGAGCAGCACCTCTGCCTTTCTGTGTGAGCCCGAGCAAGTCCCTCCCCAGGGCTCCCTACACTCAGTGGCAGCCAGCACCCTCCCACTCCAAAAGCAGAAGTTGTCCCTCGCCAGCCCCGGCACGAGGACAGCAGTGGGTGGCAGGGGCAGCTGCAGAGGGTCGCAGTGCACTGCACAGTGCACCCTGGGCATTGCACAGCTGCCATGCTGCCGGCCTCACACTCTTGCTGCTCCCACCCAGCCTGGTAAACAAGTCCTGGGAACAGAGATCTGAGTCATCCACTGGCTCAAAAAAACCCCAAACATGGTCACGGGCGAGCAGCAGCTCTGCCGTGGGCCAGAGCTCGGCAGGCCAGGAACAGAAGGGGCTGCAGTAGCAGTGTGGTGCCCGGGCACAGTGTAGCCCTTCCTGGGATACATCCAGTCAGAGTCATGGGTGGTACAGCCAGTGCCTCAAAGCTCTCTGGCATCCCACAGCCGTGACGTGCCCAGCTGCGCACAAGCTGCCGTGGCCCAATCCTGTCAGAGCTGCTGCCGCAGCACCAGTAGTACCCTCAGAACGTGATCCCTGTGCTGGAAGGGATATGACAGACGTGGGAATGTTACCTCCATGGCAACTACTTGAAGAGACCAGTTTTAAGTAAAAAAATAAGTCCTATTCTACATGACTGCATTCGGCAGCAGCACGACACTGCTGGGGGCAGAAGCTTGTTACGTGTCCCAAGGCACCTTGACCTGGAAACCCGGAGTTTAGAGGGTCAGAGCAAGGTAGGGGTGGGTCTGGAGCGGGATCCAGCTGGCTGCCTCCAGTTTCTAAAAGTACAGGGCACAGCATATCTCGGCTTTCAGCCCAGAGGCTCTCCCTACCAGACTCCCTCCATTCCAATGGGGCATCATCTGTGAGATCCGTTAGACCTGAAAATTGGGAGATTCCCAAAGAAAACAATGTTAGCAGAAGCAGAGTGCCTGTTTCCCCGTCTATGGTTCATTAAAAATAATCAGTCCTGCCTGATGCAAAAATGTAGCTTGAAGAAGGAAGAAAATGTTCTAGTTTTGCTGTGTCTGGGAGCTGATCCCTCCTGGAAGTGATTTGGGCTGGAAACGCCCTTCAGCTTCTCCCCCAGGCCCTAGTGCCTTGGTCAGTAGATGTGGGAACATGTGTTCCCCACTTCCACATAGTCTCTGACCAAGACACCTGGGTGAGATGAGGGTGTCCAGGGTGCCTGGGTGCTTTCAAGAGCTGTGGACCCAGCTCTGGAAAATGCCCTGGAGCAGGTTGCCCTGTGATGCTCATGGAGGGTGGCAGAAGGTGTGAGAGGTGGTGAGCAGAGCCAGGCTGAGCAGAGCAGCTCACAAGCTCGTGGGAGGAGGTGGATGAAGGCTGAGTCCCATCAGGACAACCTGCCAGTGATGGGACCATCCCAGGGACGGGCTGCAGTGGGAGAGGCTGGGAGTGGGGAATACCAGACCAGCCTCCAGGTTCAGTTTCTCACCTCAACTTTCCCTATGACCTTCCCACCTCCATCCATCCTGCTGTCCTAAGGAGGTAGGAAGGGAAAGGCATTTTTGGCCTGGCGCCCACCTGCCATTGTGATGGGAGCAGCAGGCAGAGAGCAGAGGTGCTGGACTTATATAGAGCACTGTGCCTGGCTTTTGGCATCTGACTTCTGGATGCCACAGGGATGAGCACACTGGGAGGCTGGCCTGTGGCTGGGGGGGAGCTCAGATGGCCAGGGACCTCCAAACCCCCTGTGGGCCATGAATCTATGCTGTCACCTTCCCAGCTGCTGGCCCCTCTTGGCCATGGGTTCTGAGCTGAAGTGTCCCCAGGGTGGTGGCAGGGGTCAGGGGTTGGTTCTTCCAGCCCTAGGCAGAAACAGGTGACCCCCAAGGCATGGGGCAGGGATGCAGCCCAGGGGTGGGCAATTGATTGCCAGACCTAGGCTCTGGTTAGGTGCCCACACACTGCAGGGGAATTTTTTCTTCTTGCCTGAATCCCCACAGCCCTGGAAGGTCTATCCTGGCCCCAAGCCAGTGCCTGGATTAATTAGTATTGTGGCTTTCCCATGCTGCAGCAGTGCTGTTTGCAGCAGCCTCTGGCTGCCTAATCGCACCCAGCGTGTGCACAGAATCCCCCCTAGCCCTGCCCCTGCCCCTGCCAGCTCTGCTGCTGTGCCTGTGGGTCACCCACCAGCAGAGCTTTTGTGAGGGGCAGACAGAGGGGAGCAGAGCCAGGTCAGAGCTGTTAAAATGACACGTTCCTTCTCTGTTTCCCCAATACAGGAATGCTGAGAGGTCACAGCCTCGGTGGTTTGGGTACTGGTGGGATGCCCAAGCCAACCCTGGCGCAGGGTCTCTGTGTGTGCTCACATGTCCCCACACGAGTGCTCCTTTCCCCAGGGCATGACGCTGCAGCCACACAGCGGTGGGAGGGCTCCAGACAGACCTGCTGCTGCCACAAACCCCTTAGCATAATCCAGGCCCGGCTTGGAGCAGGGATTTGCTCCCGGGCTGAGAAGGACCTTCCTCCCCTCTGCGCGGTGACGTGGAGGAATTCAGCAGGAGAGGTGTGAGCCCTGTCATGGCTGCATTGGATGCAATGGGGCAGAGGTGGGGCGGCCAGAAATGCTGCAGGGTGCTCCCAGGGGACTCAGCCCTGTGAGGGACAGCAGCAGCTCTGCTCCCCCACGGCATCCTGAAGGCAGCAGGCAGCTGGGGGCAAAGCAGGAGGGGTGGGTGCCTTTGCTGGGTGCAAGCTGTCCAAGTCGGGTGTCTGTGTCTTCTCTAAGTGTGAAATTAAGGAAGAGGGAGAAGTTAGAGGAAGCTGGGGAGTGTTTGCCTTTGCCCAGGGCAGCTTCTGGGCAATATTGGCGACCCAAGTACTGCTCCACCAGCCCAGAAGGTTTGGCACCCCTGTCTTGCTACCTAACAGAGCTGGGAGCCCCAGCCATGCAGCAGGAACCCTCTGGGACCTGGAGGTTGAGGACAGCATGGTGACATGGAAGGAGAGGGTTGTGCAGCATCACTGCTTCCCAAAGGAGCAGAGGCCAGGCACTGCCAGCTGGGCTGGGCTCCAGCACTCTGGGCTCAGCTTTCCAGCAGTGCCAGCTCTGGCTGGAAGGGTACTGGCACCAGAGTGCTGTCCCAGGGTAATCCCTGGCCCTCTGCAACCCACAGCCCAGACCTGCTTGCTGCTCCAACCCTTAATTCCCTAATAATCCCTCCATTAACAGCAGTGTTTGCTGGGGTGGGAGGAGAGCAGGGAAGCCACATGGGCCCTTTCATGAGCAGTGTATCCTCCTTGGCAGAGACAGAGCTCTGGACAGTGACACCCACCCTGGCTGTACCCCAAATGACACCCTGCCAGCCCTTGGGGACAGGGTGAGCTCCTGGCAGGGAGCGCCCTGGGGAAGAGGCACAGCCCAGGGATCAGCAGAGTGCTTTGGAGCTATTAGCTCGTCTCCAGCCCCATCTGTCCTGTTCAGTCCAGATACCTGCAGGCAACAGAGCAGAGTCCTGGGCTGTGGGTCCCTGGATAAAGGGACAGAGTGCTGTGAGCCCCCCCAGAGAGGGACAAACTGCATGACGGGCACTGGTTCAGGCGCTTCCTGCCCTGGGGTGGCACTTTCCCAGTGCAATGACAATGATGATGCCAGCAGTGATGCAACAGCAGGCCACAGTAGCTGTTGCTGTTATTGTAATTACAATAATAACAACAATAACAATAATTACCCGTCTGCAGAGCCCACAGTCACTGCTGCTCAGAGCTTTGCCACCCAGGCTCTTTGCCTGGTCCCCAGCTGTGCTGCCCTCAGTCCCTGAGCCCCTTTGCTGCGGAGGGGCCAGAGCTCCAGACAGTGTCAGCACCAAGGATTTCCATCCCACACCTGCCACTGCACCCAAATTCCCAAAGCACTGCTGGAGCAGCCGAGCTGCTCACACTCTTCTCCCCACAGCAGTCTCACCTGCACCTCTGGAGCCTTCAGCCACCCCAGAGGTTGCCCAGTGGTCCAGCTGAGCATGGAGCCAGGCATGTGCCCACGGGCCAGTGGCATGGGTGTGTGTGCCAGTGCCATGGGTGCAGGGCTGAATGTGTGACCTGATGAGTGTGAGTGCAGTGTGTCACAGTGCCGGTGAACCAGGGCCAGCAACAGCAGTGCCACTGCTGCACAGTCCCTGTCTGCCACCTGGCCCCAGCCCACATCTCCCCTGCCCCCAACACTGCCCTCACACCACTGGCTGGCACAGGGACCCTGGTGTGCATCCAAGCACTGTCTCACCCAGCCTGGGACACCTTTGGGTCTCTCTCGTTGTAGTCACAGCCCAGGAGTTTGCTGCATCCTCCTGTTAGGTCCCTGCCACCATTCCGTCTGTCCCTCTGTTCTGGATTTGTGGGAGTGCAGCTCCTGTGCCCCAGAGTGACCAGCTCAGCTCACCCACAGCCATCAGTGCAGGCTGTGCATGCAAGCCTCACTCTGGCCCCTGCTGTGTTCCCACCCAGATGCTCCCATCCATACTCCACCCGAGCCACTCCGAGTATCTGTTATATTCCGGCACTGAGCTCCAGCGGGTGGAAGGGGGTGCTTGCAGTGGGAAGACACCCGTGTCTATGGCACACCCCCAAGCCCCAACCCCACAGGGGCCCTGGCCAATCCTGCCCGTCCTCCCTGCCACTCCCTGGCCAAATCCCCTCTTTGTGCCTGGCTGGGGCAGTGGGGAGCTGAGGGAAGGAGGGCTTTGATGTGCTGCTCTGCTCGGCGCCACGGATCCTGGGCACAGCGGGCTGGCAGCGGTGGGGCCCGGACCAGGCGGCAGCTTCAGAGGTGCCTCCGGCTCACATCCCAGCACGGCGCTGCCTTGTTTGTGCCTGGAGAAGCCGGGACAGTCCCCGGTACTCGGCTCCTGCTGGGATATGTTCCCAATAAGGCTTATGGAGAGCAGCAGGGCCAGTGGCAGCACTACCTCGGGGGATCAGGCCACGTGTTACACAAGAGAGCAGGTGCTGCCCCAGGGATGGGGAGGGCGCTGGGGGGACAGGGAGACCCTGGGGGTGGCCCAAGGGGCCACACAACTACAAAGGCTCTGGCTCCTGCATCACTGAAGCTGTCCAAGAAATTGGTTTAATTGGGAGCCTCCATGGGAGGAAGCCAGTCCCGGCTGGAAGCTGTGGCAGCCGACATGCAGCCGTGGTGCCCACAGTCCCTCCCTGCGGCCAAACACAGGGCAGGGGCTGCTGCCACGGCCACGTGAGCACAGCCCAGGGTGTGGGGGCTGTCCAGCAGCATTGCTGCAGGGTCAGTGCTGGTATGGAGACAACCTGGAGGAACCCCAGACAAGCCCTCCTGCCCAGGATGAGCTCTCTGCAGCTGTCCCTAGGCTGATGGAGCCCCTTCACACCAAGACAGGATGACCCTGTGTCCATCTCAGGACAGAGTATGTCCTGCTCTGCATCCCCTGCATGTCCCATGCTCACACTCACTCACCCTGCACAGGGGCTGCAGGGGTCTGACTCCCCTGCTTGGATCAGCCCAAACTGAGGGGGACGTGGGTGAACTGCAGAGCTGAAAAGGACCTCCCGACGTGTGGGTTCCACTGCTGGAGGGGATGCTCCAGCCCCTGTGCAGTTTGTTCACCCCAGCCCTGCACACGGGTGTTCCCAGCCTGGCAGTCATCTCGCTGAGGGAGGCCAGAGAGAAAGAGTCCAGCCTGGACTCTGCCTTTGCCCCCACCCTCCTTGAGCCTCGAACCTTCCACAGTCCAAAGGTTCCCTTCTGGAGAATCAGTAACAGGGTGCTGGCAAGGCTGCAGCCACCAGCCCCACGCCTGGCAGTGGCCACCCCCTGCCTGCCATCCCACCGTCTCCCCATGGTGCCAACCCAGCCACCGTGCCCCTGTTCCCACAGCAGCTTTGTCACCCATGGTCAGCCTGTGCTGTGGGGAGCTGCAGAGGGGGTCAGGGCAGTCAAGGGGCTCCAGCACCCACAGACCATCCTGTCTGCATCACCTCAGCTCAAGCATCCTTGGGAGCTTCTCCCAAGAGAGCAGGGCTGCTGGGGAGCAGTGGCAGCTCCGCTATGGGCGACACTTTTCCCAGAGTTTGCTGCTTAAAAATGGGGCCACGGTGATGTTCCAAGCTCCAGATCATTGGGATCCTCCTGGTTGGTCGGGAATCCCATTTCATGCCTCTGGGACCCCTGGGACAGGAGGCGTAGCTATGTTTGGCTCAGACATGGTCAAGGACCATCCTTAACCTTACCAGCATGTCCTCTGCTGTAGGCATGGAAGAATTACTGGATTGACTGAAGGGAGAATGCAAGAAAGTTCAGGGGAAAGTATCTCCAGGGGCAGAGGGGAAAGGCTAGAAGTGTCATGCTGCTTTGCACTGTGCAAGTACAAACAGAGCCCACACACCCTCTGGGAGAGAGGCAGCTTCTTGCAGCCCACCTCTTGCTGTGTCCTCCAAGCCCTGGGTGCCACTGGTGCCTGCTGCAGGCAAGTCTTTCACCTTCTCTGAAATGCCAGGGAGGCTCCACAGCCAAAACCAAAGACCAAAACACCACAGCAGGGACTCCACATTGTGACCCCAGAGCCAGGGAGATCTCATGCCTTGAAGCTGACCCTTAACCCCAGCAGGGTTACTGCCACCGGTTACAGAAGGCCAGGCTTGGGCAATGGTGGCTGTGCAGGGCAGAGGAGGGCTCAGACACAACAAACATGCTTGAATACTGCATGGCACCACCAGCCAGGGCCCCGATCTCCTCCAGCGCAGGGGCCCGTGACGCCTCTGGCATCCCCACTGGGGGCAGATGGGCTGTCACAGCTGACCTACCATGCTGATGAGAACTTGGCTTTGCAGAGGCAGGGAGGGGGTCAGGGTCTGTCCCTCTCTAGCAGACCACCCTTGGCCCCACACGCCACGGCTGTGTCAGCAAAAAGCTGTATAGGAGCTGTTGGGAGCTGGCACCCTGCCCTGGCCAGCACGGCTGGTGTTTGTCTGGGGATGTTGTCTCTGCTTTGTTACTGTCCTGGTGGCTCTTGGGCAACCTCTGTCCTGGGTAATCATTGACACGGCTGGGAAGGCTGACAGGAGATACCTCAAATGCCAGCCAGGGAGACAGGAGGTGGCACAGGGCTGCCCCCAATGTCACCCACATGAGGGTCACCAGGTGCCTGTTCTTGCCCCAGCGTGGTCTGCAGGCAGCCCTGGGCTTGAGGGGCAGTAGGACATGGAGAGGCAGAATGGAGAGGTCAGCCTTGCCCACGGTGCAGGTCAACCCTTGTCCCTCTGTTCTGCCCCTGGGGCTGAGCAGCTGCCTCTACAGGCAGGGCACTGGGCAGGGGGCTGGGGACTTAGGCCATGGACAGCCCCCAGGGGTCAGGGACAAGCCAAGCTACTTGTCCTCGGGAGCCTCTGTGCCCTTTCTGCAACAGAGACAACCCCTCCATGACTTGTGGCCTCTTGTAAGCCCCTGAAAAGTCCTCCCAGGGCCTGGCGCCCGGATTTCCCACACTGATTTTCCCAGGGATTATGCTGTTTCTAATGATCAATTAAAGCAAATTGGCCAGGTCCCCCAGGCCCCTAAATCCCAGCTAATCCCTGGCACCTTCTGTAACTCCAAGTGCTCATTCATTAAGTGGCAGTCCCACAGGGAAGTGTTTGCTCCAAGCGTGGCTCTTCCCACATGAAACCTTCCGGGTCTGAGTTGTTTGTCTGGGTTTGAGAACTTGCTGTTTCTAATTGAGTTGTTTGTCCTGCTGCTGTTTGCTCTCAACCAATCTCCCTTTCTTGGCTGGAATGAGGAAGTTTACTTTCTCGGGAACATTTTACTGCTTAGCTGCCTCCTTATCACCTCTGGTAGATCCCATTAACCTCAGGGAGCTGTTGCACTGGCTCTGGCATGGACAGGCAGGAGGCATCTTAGGCTGTTATGTGTCTTTTGCACTCTTATCACCCTCCTGCATGACCCGGCTGGTTTCCACCCTCCTCAGCAACTTTTGTTTTTGATGCTGTTGTTCAACAGCATGTCCCACTTGTCCCTAACACAACCCTCAAACAACACACCCCTCTCCTCTCCTGCTCCTCTAAACTCAGTTCCTTGGGGCTGTTTGACCTTGTTTCTACCTGGGAAGCTGAAATCCATTTGCCACAGCAGGTGTCATGGCTGTCCCAGCCCTGAAAGTGTCTATCCAGAGGATTACACACAAAGCCACCTCACCATGGGGACAAAGCTGTGGCTCCCCATGTGCTGACCCATGGCAGACTGTGGGCAGACGGCTCCTTGCTGGGCTGCCCTTTCTCCAGCTGGATGGGGATGAAAGGGCAGCCAGCTTCCAGCTTCCAGAAGCATGACACCCCTGTGCCACAGGCAGGGACCTTCAGTGATAGCTGTACCCAGCCAGACCAGAGAGTCACAGAACCACAGAATCACAGAATGCCTTGAGTTGGAAGAGACCTCTAAAGGCCATCTATTCCACCCTCCTGCCATAAGTAGGGACACCTTCCACTATCCCAGGTTGTTCCAAGCCCCATCCAACCTGGCCTTGAACACTTCCAGGGATGGGGCAGCCACAGCCTTCCTGGGCAACCTGTGCCAGGGCCTCCCCACCCTCACTGTAAAAAACTCCTTCCCTATATATAATCTAACTTAACCCTGTTTAAGTTTAAACCAGCCCCCCTTGTCCTACCACAACAAGGCCTGCTGACAAGTTTGTCCCCTCACAGGACTTGACCTGGACATGGCTGCACCCCACAGGCTTCAAACCATGCAGGCGTTCAGTTCACTAATTTTTATTTTTCCCAGAGGGAAAACTCATCCTGCAGCCCAGGAGGATGCAGGGAGGACACCTGAGGGTGGAGAGAATGAGCCGGTGGCTCCCCTTCGGCATCCCCAGCAGTCTCCAGGGCAGGGAGAGATGTTCTCCAGGGGCAGGGGGTGGTGGTGAGGGCTCGGTGGGAGCGCAGTGCACACTGGGCCGGCTGCGGTTTCGCTGCCAGGCGACTGCCTGATGTTTGTTTCGCTTCCTGATACCAACAAACGCCTGTGGCCAGGTGTCAGGGCAGAGTGCTGGGGACACAAACCACAAGGGAACACCCTGTACGCATCTGAGCAGCCCTGTCTCCGACCCCCCACGCCAGCACTGAACCCCTGGCACACGCAGCCCCTGCCCTCCATGGCTGGCTGGGCTTGGTCCAGCAGGTCCCCCTACCACTGGGACTGGTGGTGTGGCAGCGCCCCTGGGAGGGGAGAACAGCCCCCTCACCTGTCAGGGGACCAGAAGCCCTAAGAAGGCTGGCAGCTGGCACTGCTGAGTCCTGTCCCAGCCCTGAGCAGAGGGCACAGGCCTGGGCTGGTTCCCCAGAGTTATATAACAGCAGCATGGCACACACCACTACAACAACAGACGCTCCACAGGGACTCCCTGTGCTGTTTTGGAAGGTGCTGCCTGTACCTGACAGGTGCCAGTGCCCGTGGGCTGACAGTGCTGGCAAAGGGCACAGCTGCAGTGTGCCCATGGCAGGTAGCCTTGCCAGCAGCTCCCGGCACACATGCGCACTGGGAACAGCTCCCGTCCCTCTGCCTGCACCAGCTCGGAGTCTGGGCCTGCCTGCCATGGGGGCCAATAATCCTGTCCCCAGCTGGGACTGTTTGGAGGCATGCTGGGGTTTCAGCCTGGCCCTGCCTTGAAGAAACCCCCTTCCCAGGAGACAAGAACACTGCAGAGGGGAAACTGAGGCACAGCAGAAGGGTGGGTGAACTGTGGGGAAGGAAACAGGCTAGACAAGGACCCTCAATTCTGCAGCTACAAATGGGGGACACCCCTCTGCCCACCGTGCTGCAGGGATTCCTGGGGGACAAGTCCTGCAAGCCTGGCTTGCTGCTGGCACATCCTAATGCTGCATCTCTTCCTATGCAGCAGTACCCAGATGGGGGATTCCAACGCTCATGCAATGCTTGTGCAGGTGTCCTGGGGGGATGCTGCAGACAGAGCCCAAGCACCCTGGCTGCCTGTGTGAGCTCTGGCCAGCTTTTGCTCCCACCATTCACCAACTTGCATGACACTGAGCCGTGGCTTGCTCAGGGCTGGCACCACTGCTTGTGCCACTCTCCAGTGGGAGCCTCCATTGTGCAGCACAGCCTCCCCATCTGAGAAGGTCCCCAGGCCTGTGAGTGACCCCAGGCAGCTGTGGTGGGCTGACCCCAGCCCAGGCAGAGGTCTGGACTGATCTGGATGGATGGGGGTGCTGTGCTCTAAGGACTGCCTGGAAAATCCCAGGCTCACATCTCTCCGCGAGGCTCCCGCGGGGCTGGGCTGGGCTGGGACACTGCGTTCAGTTCAAGGAGCAGGGAGAGATGCAGTGTTTGAGGTGGAGGGAGGGCTGTTGCATAAGGCCCTTCTGCCTGGCTGGAGTGGAATCTCCCCAGCAGAGGAGCGGGAAGTGCAGGGCTTCCCTTGTACCCTGACACTTGGGAGGATCCCCAAAACCTGCTGCCCTTCCCCTGCTGCTCCAAAACTCCTTCCAGGTTGCTGCTCACCTGCACTGATGATTACCTACATGGACATCCCCCACACCCCTCCGCTGCCACAACACGACCCCCGAGCCCTTTTCTCCATCGTGGCCCTGAGCTGAGACAGTCAGGAGTGGGGGTCCAGGGTGCAGGATACAGGGGGCCGAGGGGTGCAGGAGGTCAGGGGGTGTGGGATGCCGGGGTGTGCAGGCAACCCCCCCCTCCCGGGCTGGGCCAGCCCGCTCTGTGCAGCAGCTTCTCGTTTTTTCACAAATCCGCGTTTCTCGGGTCCTTCCCGCGCATTAACCCCCGGGGCGCCGCGGGCCAGCATGGGAAGGGGGGGGCTGTGCTCTGCAGAGGCTGCCCTGTGCCATTGGCTGGCACCGAGTCACACCACGCTGCAGGGACGGGGAAGGCTCTGCCCACCCGTGGGAGGAAGGCTGAGCTGGAACGAGTGGTTTGGGGCAGGTGGTTGCGACAAGTGGGGTTTGCCTGGAAGCCACTGCCTGTCTCCCTGCACAGAGGCACACAGGGGCTGTGGGGCACCCCAAGGCTGTGGGGAGTGGATAGAGTGTGGGGAGAGGCGGTAAACTACTCCAAACACCATCCCTGCACCCCTTGAATGCAGCTGGGTTGCAAGGACAAATAGGTGCTGCCCAAACCTTCCCCAGCTGAGAGGGGCAGAAGGACAGATGGACCATCTCCCAGCACCCCAAACACCCACTGTAGTGACCCAACCAGTGGAAGCACAGCTGGATCCAGCTGCCCTGGGGAACAGCCCTTCCTGGAGCAGCTGTGCCCCACTTGGGGAGGCTGGAAGCACTGGGGGTGAGCTGTGTGTGTGCCTCGCAGCCTCCTGCAGCACCTGTGTGTGCAAGGGATGTACATCTATGTGGTATGGGGGGCCTGAACCTGTTTCCACACACAGGGAAAGCAATCACACACATGTACTCACACATGCAAGACACGCACTAGAGTGCTTGCAGGGCTGCCTGCGTGAGGCTGTGGTGGGCTCCCAGTCCTGGGACAGACAGGACAGGGAGGAGACAGCCACCCAATGACAGTTTCGAGACCCCATGGCCTGTGTTTTGGTGTTTACTCGCCGTTTCCAGGGTGCCAACCATACCCAGCTCTGCTGTGACTCATGCTGGGCTGGGGCTGAGCTGCTCTCACCACATTAGAGACCCAAAGCCATAGCAAAGGACAAGGCCACCTACCCACTCCCCGGGCAATGCTGGCCCAGGGATGGCTCCAACTGCCCCGGTTGTGTCCAGCTGTAAAACCCTGGCACCTGGCCTCAACCATCCTGCCAGCCTGTGGCTCTATACACACACCTCCAGGCACCTACCAGCCTTTAACCCATCATAGCCACCAGCATCCCCAAATGTGGAGGGTTCAGGTTTTTTTACCCTCTCCCACATAACCCATGGAGTTGAATCAGAGGCTGGCTGTGACCTGGGACAGAGATGAGGGACTCTCAGCCCCCATCCAGCATTATTCAGTCTAGATGACCCATCCTCTGACCCTCACATCCCTGGTGGCTCAAAATGAAAAAAAAAACAACCCAGAAATATCAATGATCACTGTGAGGAGTGAGAACAAAAACAGTGGAGGAAGAGCAGAGCTGTGGGTACATACAGTTCTGCACAGCCTGAGAAAAGCCCCCTTCCTGTTTGCCCCCCAAGCCTGCCCTGCACACACCCCTGGTCACAGGTGTGACACAGGGGACAGAGACCTGCAGGTTCACAGCACGTTTCCCTACTGCACACACAGCCCTTGGGAAGGGGTTGCCTGCTCACATCTCCAAAACCCCACCTTGGCTCAGCCAGGGCTGTGTAGGGGGGCTGATCAGTCACAAAGGTGGGGAGCTGACAGGTTTTCCCAGCTGGGGAGCAGCACCAGCCCAGTATCCTCACCAGTCCCATCTCAGCAAGCCCCAGCCTCCTCCTCAGCCACACCACTGTCCCCCACCTTCCCAGCCACAGACACAGCTTGGGGAACACATATATATAAAAAGTAGAGTTTATTGCCATTTCTATCTAGATTTACACAACAGTGTCACCGCTTCTGACATCAAAAGCAATGTCCCATCTCTTCCCAGAGAGCAGGCCAGGTACAGGGGGGGAGGCCCAGGAGAACAGGCCAGCTCCTCCCAACCCAGCAGGCTGGAGCACAGCCCCATTCACGGCTCTGCCCAGGGGTCAGTCCGGATCCTCCCAATGCTGCTTCATCACATGGGATGCCAGAGAGGGGTGAATCTGTCCCCTCCTTGCTGCCACTCACAGCAGCTGGCCACCCAGTGACAGCCGCTCACCGTTCCAGTCTGGCTTGAATCCCCCAGCTGTTCCAATGGGCATGGCTGGCCCAGAGCAGGCACCCCACAGCCTCAGAGGCACCGCTCGTGTGCATGTTTATACATAGATACAGCTACACAAGATGCCCAAACTAACAAAACAAGCTTTTTTTTCCTTGTAATCCCCACACTGCTGTGCGTTCAGCCATGCACTACGCTGCAGCTGCCACCTCTGGTGCTGCTCAGTCTGGGTCAGGTTCCAGCAGGCTCCTGGGTGGCTCGTGGGACAAATGTGCTTCGCTTGCTAAACTTCGGTCTCCCTCCAACGTAAGGCTTTGCCAGAAAGAGACACCCCCCTGCAGAATGCAGCTGTGGCCCGAGGCTCGGCCAGCGCTCCTTCCAACCGCAGGCTCCCAACGTGGTGCCAAAGGCTTCCCAGCACTGCCAGGGTGCCAAGGTGCCCAGGCTTCAGCAGAGCCCGGGATGGGCAGCCACAGATCTCCTCCTGGCACCTGTGGGCAGTTGGATGGGGAGGGGGGGTCAGCTGCCCGTGTCTCCCTTGAAGAAGAGCATCCTCATGCAGGAGATGGCCGCTGGCTCTGCGGGCTGGCCAGGGCTGCCCGGGGGGCACAGCTCAGTGCCAGGTCTGGCAGTCCTTCGTGTGAGATGAAGGCGGAAACGATTTTGCAGGAGATTAAGTAGAAAGAGTTCTGTGGCTCTGCCCACCCCAAGGACAGAGCCACCTTACACCGCAGAGCCCCCGGAGTGCTGGGCTGGGGCAGCCACCCCGGGGCTCTGCTCCTCAGGGCACAGCACCTCTGCTGGGAGCCGGGACTGGAACTTCTCCAGCTGCTCGGGGCTGGCCAGGGTCTTCAAGAGGCTGTTCTCACGCTCCAGCTGGGAGTTTTTCTCCAACAGTTCCTTGATTTGCTCTTTCAGAACCTCCACCTCCTCCCGCACAGCATACATCAGATGATTTTTCACAAGATCCTGCAAAAAGCCATGGAAGAGATCATCACTGAAGAGTTATGCCCTGGAGGTTGCTCCCTCCCTTTACCAAGCACCGGGAAAACTGCCAAGTGCTGCAGAAGCTTTTCCCAAGGCCGTCCCTCCCCACCCTATCCTTGGAACCCTGGCCAGGGCTTGGTGCTCAGGCAGCATACCTCCCTCAGCCCCCATCTCTCCGGTCTCTCTGTGTACAGAGCCGCTCTCCAGCCCCCATCCCTGCCCCGGGGTTAGGGGGCGGGGGGGGCTGCCATTCCTGACTACCCAGAGAACCCGGCTCCATCACCCTCACACCCCGAGGGTCCCTTTCCATGTCCACCCTCGCTCCCTGCGCACTGCGGCGCGGTTGGAGCCAATGAGCTTCGCGGCGGCCGCAGACAAAGAGAGACTCTGCCCGGCAGCGGGTGGGAAGAGAGGACGCCCGCGGGGAGAGGGACCCTCCGCCTCGGGCAGAGCACCCACTCGGGAGCGGGGAGCCTCCCTCTGGGGCATGGCACCCGCGGGATGACGGAGGAAGGTGCGGGGTGGGGGGCAGCCCTGCAGCTCACCATCGCTTGCTCGATCTTGTTGTCGATGGCCACCACGCTGGCTCCGGAGGCGCTGGAAGAAAGCGGAGAGGCCGGGGGTCAGCACCGAGCACCCCTCTTTCCACGGGGATCCGCGCAGCCACCCCGCCCACACCCCTCCAGTGCATCGGGGCGGCCCCGTCCCCGGGGAAATCCATGAATCCAAGTGCGCGCCCTTCACTCCCGGAGCAGCAATGCCCCTGGACCTCAATGGGGGTACGCAGCGGGCCCCCCCGGGGCACCGAGACGCCCCCTCCCCCGGGGCCCTGCGGCGAACGGCGGGGGAACCGCGGCGGCACCGGGGCTGCCCCTACCTGTTGTCGAGCTTCACGGAGACCACATCCCCCCCGAGCAGGGAGGAGAAGAAGGAGATGGAGAAGTTGTGGAGCTGGTAGACAGCCACCTCCATGGGGGACTGGTACATGCCGGTGCTCATGACTCCGGTCGCAGACACACACCCGCACAGACGGCACTAAACGCACTGCGGGGCCACCCCCGCCGTCCCCGCTTATATCGGCAGCGCCCGCCCTGCCGGGAGGGGCCAGCGCGGCCGGGACCGCCCGCCGCCCCGCAGCGCCACGGCCGGGGCTGCCTCGGTACTGCCCCCCGATGTGGCACATTGACCCCGAGTAGTGCCCCTCGATGCGGCACATTGACCCCTGGTGCGGCATCCTGCCCCCCGGCACTGCACCCCTGCACCCCACTGCCGCCCCTCCGCCCCTTCCAGTTGCACCCCAGCGCGGCACCACACCCTCCCAGTGCAGGACCCCTGTCCCCAGCACGGTGTCCCCCCTAATCTGCACCCCCCACACACTGTTGCAACCAGAGTCCTGGCACCCCTGGCACGCCTAACACAGTTCCCCCACAGCCCACATGCCCCAGCACCGTCTTCCTGTGCTCCCCACATGCCCCCAGGACAGTGGGGGGGACACACACGCAGCTGCTTGGGGGACTGGGAGAAGGGGTGCACCCACTCTGCGTTTGGGGGTGCAGTCTGCAGGTCCCACATGGTGGGGCCCCGCGGCGGCGAAGGGGAGGCAGGAGGGGAAGGGGACCCACGGGCGTGCAAAATAGAAATGGGCATGCAAAATAGAAACGGGAATGAAAAGCAGGAACGGGGATACGAAAACAAACAAACAAAACAAAACAAAAACCCGAGGTGCATAACACAAATGGGGGTGCAAAACAAACAGAAACGGGCGTGACAAACAACAGATACAAGAGCAGATAAACAACCCGGGCGTGAAAAACAATCCCGGGAGGGGAAACCAAAACCTGCAAGCAGAGCAAACACGGGGTGCAGAACCAACCCAGGGTACAGAACGTGCCTGACGTGCAGAACAAACCCGGGGCGCACACCACCACCCCAGGAGTGCAGAACAGCATCCAGGTACAGAACGAATACGGGGTACAGAATGAATTCAGGGTGCAGAACAACAACGGGGGGCCAGAACAAGCCCAGGACTGACCAACACTGGCCTTGTGTTGCAGAACACTCCCGGGGTATAGAACACCACCGCTACCGGGGTGCAGGAAAACGAAGCCGGGGTGCAGAACAACAAATTGGGGGTACAGAACACACCCAGGGTGCAGAACATCAACCACAGGGTGCAGACCAAACCTGGGGTCGAGAACGGAACGGGGGCACAGAACAAACCCAGAGTACTGAACAACACGACCTCCGGGTTACAGAGCAGCCCCGAGGTACAGAACTACACCTCCACCAGGGCGCAGAACAAAGACGGCGGGGTGCCGAACACCCCCGGGGTACAGAACCCCCCCGGGTGCCGAACACGCCCT
>VYXB01002613.1:119682-183900 GCA_013397135.1 Pachyramphus minor | reverse complement strand
CCCCCGCACTCAGCTGCTTATCTCTGCCCTCTGGACCTGGGCCTGGGGGGACTTTGCTCAGTGGCTGCCCACTGCCACTGACCCCCCCTGGCTCATCCCCTGAAGGCCGTGGCCAGGCTGATGCTGAACAGGACCCCGTGGCAGAGCTCATGCACAGCACAGCATCCAAGAAAATGTTAAGAGCTGGCAGGGCACTTTAAGTGACCTTAAAATTCACGACCCATGTGCACCCCAGGGATGCCGCAGAGGACCCCGAATGCCCTGATCCAGGGGGTCCTGAAGGTGCCTGGCAGTTGCTGTTGGAAGAGACCAAAGAGCCCTGGCTGACAGGTGTGCTGCTGGGCCCCTTCCTCAGGTGGGAAGGGGGAACAAGGTGGTATTTCCCCATCAGAAAGGGAAACTGAGGCACAGTGCACCACAGCTGCTGCCAGGAGCAAGACCTGGCCTGGCAGCTCTCTGCAAATCATGCTGACGTCCCAGGGCAGAGTGAGAGCCGCAGTGTCCCGTGGGGTGAAGGACACAGGCACCCTGCATGGGATGCTGTGCTGCCCACAGACCGCAGCCAGGCATGCACGGCTGCCCTGGCACACACCGGTTTGATGTGGGGATGTGAGAAGGCATTTTCTCCCCAGTGAGCCTGCCTGGGACCTGTGGGGGAGATGATGCATATCCCCCTGTGCCGGCACCAGCCCACGCAAAGCTGCTGAGCACGGGGCTGGCACTGCACAGAGCAGGCAGGGGTCTGTCCCCCGAGCCACAGCGCTGACACTTGTACCCCCCCTGCCCACACCAGGCCCTACTCACCAGTCCCTCCTTCTGAAGAGGCTCGGGGAGTATGGTGGCTGGAAAGCCATGCTGCCCCACGGCCTTGCTGCAGCCCCTCTGCTCCCTGGCAGCGATGCCGGCTCTGCCTGTGGCCGTGTGTCCCCAGCTGGCGATGGCAGAGCCAGCCTGGGTGCCGGCTGCATCCAGGGGCTGCGGGCACGGGGTAAACATGCTGGGGGATGACCTCAGCCATGCTCAATTGGCCCTTTCAGGGCCGGTGGCCAGTGTGCCACAACGAGCCGCGTGGTGCCCCCCTCCATGGGCAGATGAAAGGGCACTGTGTGCGCCTGTCACAAGAGTGACTGGTGGTGGGCTGGGTAGCAGCCTCTGGGACACAGCTCTGTCCCCTCAGTGGGACAAGTCCAGACCACCCACACCAGGGGTCCTTTGACTCAGTTTCCCACTGCAGCTCAGGGAGGGTGCCAGTCTCACTGTGAAGAGGGCAAAAGAGATGGGGGAGGTGTTTTCTCCCATGGTTGGGCACATCAGCAGTTGTGCCACCGTCTGTCTCCTGCAGAGGCGGCAGCAGCAGGGAAATGGGGTGGGCAGACCCCAGCCTGCTCCGAGCCCTTACAGCTGTGCCTGTTTTCCCACCTCCTGTGCTGAAGCCCCCCCAGTCCTGCCCAGCCTCCTTCCCAGCCTCCTTCCCAAAGGAAGCCCTAAATCATTAATGTCAGGGGCTAAGGGCTCTGCTGGTGGCCCATGTCCCACAGCCTGGGGGTCCTGGGCCCTGTCTGATCCCTTCCTGATGCAGCACTCAGGCACCAAGGACTGGAGAAAACCAAGCAATTTCTGCAGCTGCTGGAGCGAAGCTGGAAACCACTTTGGGGGAAGATCGCTTCAGCTCTACCACCTCCAATATTTTTCCCATGGAGCTGTGACTATTGCAAAAATAAACAGCACTATGTAGCTAACTTTCCTGCAGCCCCCCAGTGTCTTTCCACCCGGCCCTGCCCACAGCCATCACTGCTCAGGGTGTGGCTTCCCTGCTCCAAGGCTGGGCAGGATGCTGTCCACCTCCATGAGACTCCAGGGAGGGGTGCTCTGGAGGGATGGAGAAGCAGCAGTCTCCTTCCCCAGAATCAGTGAATGAGGGATCCCTAGGCAGCCTCTGGCCAGGGCAGGGTCTGGCTGGGCAGGGGGTTGCAGCCCTCCCACAGCCCTGTGCCCACAGCGTCCCCACTTGGGGTCTGGGGCTGCTGGATGTGTCACTGGGCACACACAGCCATGGCACACCTTGCAGCCCCTACATTCCTGCACATGCATGTGCACACACAGCACGCCCACACCCCTTACACACACACGTGTGTGTGCCAGCCCACACGGGCACACACCCTGCACACGCACATGCATTAGTTTAGTACCTGGAGTCAGTGATCTCGGGGGGCTTTTCCAGCCCCAGTGCCTCTGTGACCCTGCGACAAGCACTTTGCAGGCAAGCCCGGCAAACTCCCCGCTGCTGCTCCGCGCGTGTGGATGCACGTGTGCTGCCAGCACCCCCCACACATGCTGCCCTGACTCAGAGCTGACGCACAGCCCTGCCTGCACAGCCCTGCCCGCACACCCGGTGTCGGCGGCGAGGCAGCTCCGCGGGCCCCTGTGCAGCAGGGGGGCACACCCAGCCCACGGGGGTCACCTGCAGGCCCGCTGGCACCTCCACAGCAGGTCCCTGCTTTGTGCCAGCTGACCCCAGGGCGCCCCTCTGAGCCACCCCAATGCCCCCACAGCAGCACATGGGGACCCCAGTCCCTCCACAGCCCTGGCTGAAGGCCTTGCCAGGCTGCTGGCAGCCACCTCCTCTCCCACCACCCACACCTGGTCCTCCAAGCGGAGCAGGGTGGGCAACATACCCCCTTCCTAAAGAGCAGGGGGCCATGGACTTGCAGCTCCCCTATGGCACCACTGGACACAGTGGTGGGCATCTTGGAGCAGACTGGGCGAAAAGGGCCAGTGCTGTGAACTGTATCCCTGGGGCAGCACCACGGCAGCTCCTGCCTCTGTACAGTTATGGGAGGTTCGTCAGGCTGGGCCCAGCTGGTGCCTGTGCCTTATTTGGGAACAGCGACAGTAGCCGCGGTACAGGGTAATTGTGACACTAATTGTTGTGCTCTCTGGGGGGGGAAAAACCACCCGTAGCTGTTATTGAGCAGTGAGGAGAGGTGGTGACACCAGCCAATGGTGGTATCGCCCCAGTAGTGGCCCTGCAGGACACCCTGAGGCTGCCAGCAGCCCCTCAGCCCTCACACAGCCTGTGCCCCAGCCCAGGAGTTGCCAGCACCTCTGCCAAGTGACCATTAGTGACAGTCCCCTCCTCAGCAAAGGGACGCACAGGCCTGCAGGCCCCACGGGGGCTCTGCCTGGCTGGAGCAAGGGGTGACAGGGAACAGGACGAGGGGATCACCTCTCGCTGCCTGGCACTCCACACTTGCACAGCGTTGTGGGTCATGGCCCCGGGGACAAGACGTGCTGTTTGCGCTGAGCCCTGTGCGTGGGACCCAAGCCAGGCACTGTGATGCCTCACACCAAAGGATGCTCCTGCCCCAGCAGGACTGTTGGGGCTGCAGGAGCAGCCCTGGCTCCCCAGCCTCAGCTCTCTCCCCCTGCTACAGGCTGTGCTCACAGCTCCATGGCAGCGTTCCTGGCTCGCTCTCTCCCAAGGACTCAGCTCAATGGGAGGAAGGCCCATCAGAGGGTCTGAGGCGTGGGAAATGTTTATAGCCTGGCCTCGGAGACACTGGAGAGCAAAGTGGGAAAGGCGCAGAGCCAAGGTTGCCCAGGCTGCTCTGCAGAGCCAGAACTCCCGCTCCAAGGGTCAGAGTGGAGTGGGAGAGGAAAAACCACTGCTTGCAAACACGCTAAGGAAACTCTGCCTGTCAAAGCCCAGAGTCCTGCAGCTGTGGTGGTGCCTGCCAAGGGATGGAGTATGCCAGCACCAGGGCCCTGCAGGAATGGAGGAAGGGGTGGCCAGGGACATCATAAATGGCTGGAGCCTGTGGGAGTCCATGGTGGGAAGGGCTGGGCATGGGACAGGGCTGAGGAGCTCCTGGTCTTGTCCAGAAGCACTATCCTGGTGCTGGCAAGGGAGGGGTAATGCCAGGGGCTGCCCACAGGCAAGCAGGCAGCTGGGTCATCTGCTGTGCCACTCCCAAAATCCTGAACTGGAATTGCTTGCCCTGTGGCAATGGCATGGGGATAACTGTGCAGTGCCAGCATCCTGAATTGGAATTGCCTGCCCTGTGGCACTGGTGTGGGAATGCTGCTCAAGCCCCAGCATCCCAAACTTGCCCTGCTTGCCCTGTGCCACTGATGTGGGGCTGCTGTGCCAGTCCTGAGGGCTAAGGGGCTTGCACTGCCAAAGCACACCAGTCATCCAGCTCTTGGTTTCCTCTTCCTGAACGTGCCCTGACTGAGCTACTCATTGAGGCCTGGCACTACCCCTGGCTCAGCTGGTACCTTCCAGGGGCTGTGTGGGACACACAGAAGCCCCACACAAGTAGGAGCCCCGTGACATGGGGACCCAGATCATGCCCACCAGAGCCTTAGAGAGCTCATAAATCCACCAATCCAGGGCATGTGCTGCTCCAGAGCAGCAGGTAACCCCTCCTGGGCACAGCTCTAAGTGCCCAGGCAGGGCTGCAAGCCCCTGCCTGCCGAGATGGTGCTGCTGCCCTTACTGGTCCCAGTCCCAGCCCAGGGGACATCAGAGTCATGTCGCAAGAGCTGCACAGAGCCAGTGGCCTCTGCCATGTTGGGGAAGCCTGGGGAGGGTTTCAGTGAGGGAAGGCTGACAGGAAACCTGTCCTTGGGGCAGGCTGACGAGGACCCTCACTTTACCCCCAGCAGAGGCACAGCAAGTGCTATGGCTGTGTGCAGGGGACACGGGTGACCCCCCCTGCCAGGCAGCGGGCACGGGCAGGGGTTGTGCTGCGGAGACTTCTCCAACCTGTCAGGCTGGAGGTAGTGTGGGGTGGTGGACAGGGCCCTGGCAGGCTCCTGTGTCCAGCTGTGGGGCTGCCTGCTTCCTCTGATAAAGGTACTTGGCTGTACTCCCAGTTCTGTTTTTTTCTTGCGTGCGAGTGCACACCCCAGAGCTGGCCTGCTGAGAGCTGCAAGTTTTCTTTTTCTAACTTTGTCGCCAGACCCTCTTCTTCCTCCCGTGCCCTGTGGTAGCAGCTGCCCCCCAGCACCAATGTGAGGAGGGAAGGTCAGAGAGGACCCAGCTCCAGCCAAGCACTCCTTACCACGCTGTAGGAAGGCCCCAAAGCCATGGCTTCCCGTACATGCTGAGGTAGGAGAGGAAGAGTTAAAAGGGCTGATCTAGTTGTTACCAGCCCCAGACCACGTGGCCCAACCTCCCACCTTGCTGGCATTTGTCAACACCAGCCCCACAGTGCTGCCAGCCCAGTGTGGGTGCCACGGGGCACCCTTGCACCCCCCAAAGGGTCCCATGGCCACTGAATGTAGAGGCAAGGTAGCCAGGTATAGCACAGCCTGGTAAAAAGCCCGTGGCATTCCCCCAGCCATTGTGTATGGCTGTGGGGGGAGCACAGCCACTTGCTCCCATGGGAGGGGATGCCCAGCCCCAGGGAGGATGGCAGGCTGAACCCTCTGCAGAGCTTTAATCCACAAATCTGTCCGCAGAGCAAAGTGTTTCACACCCACGCAGGCCTAGGGTGGAGTCCTGTCACTGAACTCGGTGTTATCACCTCCCAGTTAGCCATGCCCTGCCCTGGGCTCCTGCCAGCCATGGCTCTGAGCTCCAGAACTGTCCTCGTTTCATAGCTTACTGTGTCACCCTGGACAGTGCCGTCTGGATCATCCCCTGCCTTCCCTTTTCTGGTCCAGTTTCAGGGAACCGGGGTGGCCGTGAAGCTGAAGGGACACCCTGCAGCACGAAGGGCCACGCAGGTGGGCAGGGGGCTGCCAGCCTGGGCTCTGCCTCCCCCAGCCCCTCACTCAGCTTTGCAGGGATCCCCAGCCAGAGAGAGGAACCCCAAGGCAGGGCCTCTGGCACCCTCCAAAAACAATCCCGGGCCCCTTTGCTGGCAGAAGCGGGTGCTCCGGAGCCCCGCTGGGCGCTGGCAGTGGCTGCCCTGTGGCGTGCAGGAGTGCCCGCTCGCTAATTGGGAGGCAGCTCGTTATGTAATGAGGATGGAGGCTGGGGAGCTGTGAGAGCAGTCTGGCGCACCCCATGCTACCCAAATCTGCTCTTCCAGCCCAGAACAAACCCCCTTTACAGAACCCTCACCGAGCCCTTTGCCAGCCCCTTCCGCAGGTGCCGGAACCTGGCGCTCTCCCACTTGGCCCAACAGGGATGCCTGGGGGGAGTCCCAGCAGCCCCACGGTGCCCAGGGGGTGGCTGGACCCCGTTGGGAGTGTGAAGCCCAGACAGACCTGATCTGGTGGGGGTTGGAGAGGAGCTGTGCTCAGGCAGTGCGTGAGCCAGCACCCGCAGGAGGTCAGGCAAGGACATGCAGGGCGGCGCAGCTTGAGCAGAGCAGGTTATTAATACCCCGCCTGGCCTTTGCAAGGAATCCCGGGCATTTCGAATCAGGGACCTTCGCTGAAACCCTGCCCTCGCTGACATTTCAGAACAATAACAACGTGAAAGACAATCAGCTGCTGGCGGGACAGTGCTGCTGTGGCTCTCCAGGTGCTGGCCTCAGTAGCCAGCTCTCACCTGGCTTGTGCCAACCCTTGGGGACAACCTAAGACTAACCCCTGCCTCCAAACTGCCCGGAGCAGTCCCCCCGTGTGTCACAGGGAGATCACCATTGAGGCCATGGCGATGTCCTGCCCCAAGGTATCAGCCCCCTGCTGCCATCCCAAGGGAATCACAGGTGGGGGGTGGTGAGGACTGGACCCCAACCTGACCCTGGAGTCTGGCAGGCCCGGGGCTTTTGCTCTGTCACTGGAGTCATTCTGCAGCAAAAGCCCCCTCAAGTATATATTTATATATAACTCAGGACACAGATGATGATCTCCTGTCCCCAAGCCAGTCATGTGCATCACCTGGATAAATATAACTCAGAGCTCATTTGCAAAGTATCGCCATCAGGATGGGTTGTAGCCTCTATCCCCTCTCCAGCCCCCTCCCTCCCACACACACACCCCGGGGTAAGGCTGGACTTGATGATCTCAGAGGTCTTTTCCACCCAAAATAATTCTGTGATTCTCTGCCGTGTACCAACAGAGTCTCAGTCCTTCCCAAGGGCAGGATCCAACCTGGACCCCCACTCCCCCTGGCAGTCCCCTTACAGCACATGGACAGTCACATCCCCTGGGCACACACACAGCTGCCAGGCTCTGACAACACACATCCCAAGTGCCTCCGAGCCCCTTGGTCCCATGGAGGTCACGGTGCTCCCTCAAAGCACAAGGTTGGGTTTAACCCTCCTTGTGCTGGGCAGTGGTCAGGGAGGTGGCATTAGTCCCAGGAGAGACCATCAAGGATCAGGCCATGTCTCACCAGGAAGGGAAAGTTTGATTGATGCTGATGGGAACTGGCATGATGCTGAGGGCAGGGCAGACCCCTGCAGCCTGCTCCAGCTCCAACCTCTTCCACATCACTAAAGTTCAAAGCTGGAAATAAATCCTGGCCGGCCTTTTCCCCATAGGGCCATGCTGTCAGCCCCACCTGACCTTGGGACACCTATCCCTGCCTGTGGGGAGCCAGGCACCTGCCCTGGCAGACGGGCAGTGCTGGAGCATCCCCAGGGTACTGAGGTGACAAGCTGCTGAGTAGCTGACGTTGGCATCACCAGACTCTAGCTCAGCTATGCCAGCCCCCTGGGCCACAGCCTTGTGATTGTGGGCAAATGGTTCCATCCCAAAAGGCTGGAGGGGCTAAGCAGGGCTCTCCTGAGCTCCAGGGAATGCTGGGAATCTCCTTCTGGAGGGAGCTGGGTCTTGCAGGAGCAGGAAAGGACAGGCACAGTGCATGGTGTGGCGTGTTCTGCCACTAGCCCTGCCAAGCCATGCTGAACCTCCTGTGCTGTGTCGGAGCCCCTGTGAACCTGACCTGTGGGGACATGACTCCAAAGTCTGCTGGGTCATGGGGTGGGTGTCCCAGGGTGTCAGGATGCCCATGATGGAGACCAAGGTGGGCTCAGCTGCCTGCCTGCCTGGCATCTTCCTGGTGGTAGGAGGATTTGGGCACACCAAGGTCAGCACCTCCCAGCAGTACAAGCTACTCCTGCTGCTGAAATGAAATCTCCCTGGCACCTAAGCAGTGCTCAGGGCTGGCAAACCACGCTGCAGGCCACGGGTCAGGCCACGTGCAGCTCTGTCCTTTGGGAGCAAAGCAAACAAACCCTAATGCATGGTCTTGGTGGGCAAGGGGGCTGAGAGCTGTCCCGGGGCCAGAGAGCTGTCCTGGGGCCAGAGCAGGGAGAGCAGGACAGCTTGGTCTCACACCCACACCTCTCTCACGCTCACTTGTGGCCCCTCTCCCCATCAATGTGTCCTTGTTGCTCCAGCCCACTCAGCCAGCTGGAATGTGCGCCTTGGCCCCGCCACCCCGGGATGCCCTTTATGCCCTGGCTCCTCTCCTCCTGCATTGCTGCCGCAAAGTGACACCCGACAGACAGGGACAAGTGGTGCTGTGACACAAATACCAGCCTGGTACCGCTGTCTGGGCACTCCTGCTCGCCAGCCTGACATTACAGTAGGAAAGGCAGTGCTGCCCTTCTTCTCCTGCCCAAATTTATCTTTCCCCCAGCCCTTCACACTTGAGGCCCCGCTGCCTCCCTGTGACTCCCTTGGCTTGCCCTGGCCCAGGGGAAGGTGGATCCCAGCACTTTTCACGGCTCAGACCAAAGGGTGGGACCTGTTGGGTGGAGCAGCAGGTCTGGCAGCGCATGGAGATGGTCTGGCTGTGCAGAGGCATCCCCTCACTGCCCGGAGCAGGATGGGCACAGGCTGGCCAGGCTGCCAGGTGTTGCCCAGGAGAGGCTGGAAGAAGTGCTGGCACAGCTGGCTGATGTGGGTGAGCAGGCTGGCACGTACCTCCTCTCCCCACCCAGAGCCAGGTGGGGCCCTGCCTCGATCAGGTGCCAGCATGCACCCAGGGTGCTGCTCCCCACGCAGCACCAACCTCCTCCCACGCCACCGGCTCCCCTCACCCCCTGCCCTGGGGAAAGGTGTCACGTGGTCCCAGGGCTGCTCTTCCTGACCCACGCTTGGTCGGGCTCATGCCTGGCTCTGGGACAAGCCATCCTGAGGTAACACTGCCATTGCAGAGGGATGGCAAACACCTTTTTGCCCACTGTGTTGGCATCTGCAGGGAGAGGGTGTGCCCAGCCAGGATGGTGGCAGCTGCCCTCCCTCTACCTGATGCTTCCATGTGAGCTTGGCACCTTGGCACTGCCAAGATCTCCCTGGAGAGCAGTTTGTGATGCCCTCTGTGAGGGCATGGTGGGGAGAAGCCCTTTGGGCACAGGATCCCAGGCACTCCTGGAGCAGGAAGGCTTCCTGCAGGAGTGTCAGCCCTGGAGGCGATCGGTCCAGAGCATCCCTGCCTTGTGCATCCCTGACAACAACCCTGCTGCAAGAAAAGGGGCACAGAGAGCCTAGCAGAGACCACCCAGCTGGGGAAACCCCCAGAGACAGGTCAGACATGCTATGTATGAGTTGTTTGAGATGCTCAGCACTGATTTGACCCTGATAGAGCTGTTTCCAGCCAGCCCCAGAGCCAGACTCGACTCTGGGTGCAGCAGTTTGGTGTTCCCGTGCTGTGCTGGATGTTGGCCACGCACGAGCGTGTGCATCCACACAACTTCCACCTCCTCCTGTGTCATCAGAGCACATCACCCACAACAAGGGGCACCAACTGGTTTGGGTTCCCTGGTGCCAGCAGCAGGGTACCCTTATCAGGCCTTTTATCGGGGTGTTATCTGGCACCCACAATCCTCTGCTGTATATGCTATCTGCTCTTGGGTGTCTTGGCTCATTCCCCAGGAGGAGAAAGTTCAGGCTGGAGCAAAACAACCGCAAACACAGGTGTGGGCACACCTGGCTCCAGTGCCCGGGGCCATGCACCCAGCTCCCCCATGGTGTGCCACCTAAGGGTGACAGGGGATCACCCAGGCAACCTCCAGACCAAGGTGCTTGGACACTGAGCGTGATGGATGGACATGGCATCGTGCCACACCACAGGGGTGTCACAAAAGGGAATGCCCAGAGCCTCCTGGGACACAACACACACCAGGACATGGAGGACAGGCAGCAGTGAGCACTGAGGGGCACAGATGGGGAGCAACCCTGGTCCCCTGGCACCTCCACTAGCTCCCTACCTCAGCAGGAGCTCACCAGGTGCTAACCAAGAGCTCTTGGATCCTGCTCCAGCAGGGAGAAGTTCAAAAGCAGCTCTCTGCGCCCATGGACACTGCCTGCCCCACCGAGCAGCCCGGGTGCTTGGCCCTGACCCCAGCCCTGGCAGCAGCCCACGCTGGGGTCGGCGTCTCGCTTCTCCCCTTCACCCGTGCTGCCAACTGGCTGCAGCCACCCCAGGGGGCAGGAGAACCTGTCGCTCCCGTCCCCTCCCAGCAGGGTGGGTTCACTGCCCGCACGGGTACCAGTGCCTTGGCGGGTGTCCCAGCTCCTCCTTTCCCACCTGAGCGGCAGCTCGGCGTTATGTAAGTGCAGGAAGAACGTCGCCAAGGCCGGCTCGAGGCAGCAGCCTCCCGGCGTCAGACGCTTGGCTGGGCGAGGAGGCGGCGTGCGCCGGGGCGGCTCGCACGCGTGGGGCGGCCACGTGTGAGCCCACCCGCCTCCCGCGCCGGGCGAGGGGACGAGGGGCGGCTCGCCCGCCCGCGCACAGCCCACGGGAGCGCGCTCACGGGTGCATGTGCGTGCAGGGTGGGAAGGGGGTGTCGAGGTGTCTGTGAACGCGTGGGTGCTGCTGCGCGACCCCCCTGCGAGCTACTCCCCCCCCTCCAGCGGAGCAGCGAGTGCCAGAGCCGCTGCCTGCCCTGCCAGCCACGCACACACCTGCCCCCGACGTACTCATGGGCCACAGGTCCCCTCAGCCCCGGGGGTGGGTAGTGTGTCCCGCGGGCTGAAGCCACAGGCAGCTTCGGCACCGCCGGCCCAACTCGGCTCTCCCAGGCCAAGCCGGGAAGACCGAGACCTGCCAGCCCCAGCACAGGCTGCTCCCCTACAGGGTGTCACCAGCCCTCCGGCTGCTGGACACCGGGGCCAGCCCCACGCAGCACCAGTGCAGGACCTCAGACAGCTCTGTCTGCTCCTTGCCCCTGGGGCCCACCTTGTCAGGGCTGGGGACCCTGCGGAGTGGCAGCCCCTGGGACCCCCTGTTCAGTCTCCTCTGCCCTCACTGCTAGAGCAGGGGAGCAGAGTGAACGCTGCAGTACTGCCTCCTCAGCCCCCCAGGGAGTGTATGGGAGCAGCCTCGAGCACATCCTGCTGTGGGGGCACAGGTAGCCCACCCAGAACAGCCCGGAGCCCAGTGAGGGCAGTTCGGTCAGGGCAGAGTCACTTTCCAGGGACGGGAAATACCACCCGGGCCAAACCTGTCTCCACTCAATTTACTCTGGGGAGAGCCAGGGGAGCTATGGAAAGGGCAGGACCTGGCACTGGGAGTCATGGACTCCCTACTCAGGGTCTCACTGATACTCAAGGTGGCTTTCGAGGCAGCACAACTGCTTCCCAAGGAAGCCGCTCCATGCGGAATGGGGCCGATGCCTGTCTGTCGCTGGACACTATCCATGCCCCTGCGGGCACTGTCTGTGTGGACAGAGGTAGCCAGGGAGACAAGCACAGAGTCCAGCGGCCAAGACACACAGCTGGGGGCTGTTGTCACTGCCCAGCAGACAAGGGGCACCACGAGAGGGGCACGGTGGAGCAAAGCCACCCAGACCCGCAGCCAGGGATGGGCTGGCACCACCCACAGGCTCCGTGCCACGCGCGGCCGCTCCTGCCTCTCCCCACCCAGACCCCACCGGCGCTGCCGCCCCGCAGCCCTGGGGTCACACAAGTCCCCGTCCCTTGCCAGCCCGGGGGGGCTGCAGGCCCCACATCTTTCCCCACACTGCTGACAGCTCCGAGCCTGCTGCAAGCTCCTGGGCTCCCAGTCCCAGGCAGCCCCCCGGCCCCCGGCGGCGACACCCACCTGTGGAAGAGGAGGAGGATGGAGAGCAGGGTCTGGTCGATGTTCCTGTTGCAGATGCCCTGGTTGAAGAGGTAGCAGGGGTCCCGCACGACGGGTTCCAGCGAGTCCTGGCGCATGATGGAGCTCAGCTTGTCGGTGTTGAGGTTCTGCCGGACCAGCTGCTCCCGCAGCTGCCGGAAGCTGCTCACGGTGGGGCTGCCCGGGTTGTTGTTCTCGCCGCCGGCCCCCTCCTCCAGCCCGCTCCGGTTGGCCAGGTCCAGGCAGCAGCTGCAGCAGTCCAGCCCCACGGGCGACCGGCACTCCTCCGCGGGCGACGAGGACATCCCGGGTGTCCCCGCGCCTGGCCACGGCGGCGCCGCCGGGGCCGCTCCCGGGGCCGCGGAGNNNCGGCCCCGCTCCGCCCCGGCCCCGCTCATCCACCGCCCCCCGGCAGCGCCGCGCACCCACCCCACGCGTGGGGTCCGGGAGAAGTTGGCAGGGAGTGACATGGGGTGACAAAGGGACACGGTGCCCCCCTTCTCGGCGGGGATCTCCGCCCCTCTCTGTGCTTACCAAGGGGACTGAGCGGGGGGGTTGTTCGGGAGACTGGAGCTGCCCGCGGCATCAGTCGCCGAAGCATCGGCGCGGGCAGCGCGCGTGGTTCCAGAGTCGGGGCAGGAAAGGGGGAAAAGGGGATGAAAGGCCCCAGAATGGGGGGAAAGCCGGGAGGGACCTGGTCCCACTGCTGAGAACGTCTGGGAACCTCCTAGCCCGGAGCCAAACCTGGCGTGGGTGGAACACACGGAGCCGAGGGGCCATGGATGTGGGGCACGCTGGGACTCGCCGGCAGATAGTGGGGGCTCAGGGATATGCGACAGGAAAAGGGGATTTCTGAGAAGGGGAAAAGTGGGTTCCCTGGTACTTCGGGGGAACGTTTCTGCCACCAGTGACCGCACTGATGGGCTGACAAAGAGTGGCTGGAGCACGTCGTGCTGCCCTGACGGGAGTGGGGCATGGGACAACACCGCAGAGAGTTGGGGACGGCCGGGCCGGGACCCTCAGGGTGAGGAACGAGAGCGTGACGAGGTCCCGGCTCCGGAGCACACGCAAGAGTTGGGGTGAGACGGCGACCGCGGGGCTGCGCTGCCATCGCTGCCGGTCAATGAACCCTGCGGGCCAGCTCGGCAATCCCTCACCCTTCGGAGAGAAAAACAACCGGGAGCTGGTGGGGAAGGGCTGGAAGAGTCTGAGGGATCAGAGCTGTCGAGGTGGGGAGCAGGCAGGTTGGGGAAGCCCACCACGGGCAGGGGGGACGTGAGGGCAGAGGGAGGGTCTCTATGGAGAGGTTACAAGAGGGCTGGTGGAAGAAGGTGCGGGAAGCAGCAATTGGAGGATGGCAGCGTGTCTGAAGGGCACGGGATTGATAAGGAGAGATAAACTAGGTCAAAATCTGGCAGCACCAGAGCACCAGGACATCGGGGGTCCTGGTGGCAGCGCAGCGCCCGCCGGGGATTTTAACGGGTTAGCTGCTCTCACTGAAGGAGCGGCAGAAGCGTCCGATAAACATTCCCGTTCCCCGTTTGGCGAGAAGGAGGAAGATGCATCACAAAAGGACGAAGCGATTTCCAGGATAGTAACCAGGGGAGGCACGAGACAGCGACCACCAGAGATCCACAGCTGTGAGAGTGGCCACGGCGACCTCAGGCAGTGCTTTCTGTTCCGCGCCAGTCCACCCGTCCTGGGGATGGGCAGGATCCGGCTCCCAGTGGAGTTGGCACTAGTAGGGATCCAAGGGTGGACGGGGAGAACTCTCAGCCCTGGGGTGATGTTGAAAACAGGTGAATTCCTGAAGAAGGGACGGCCCACAGGCTGTCACAGGAATGTCCCCTTCCTCTGTGCACTGGTGAGGGCCGTTGCTGAGGTGCTTCCAGCGGGCGATGAAGGAGGGAAGGGGAATGAGCCTTATCGGTCTGCCCTGGGTGGGGTGGGAACAGCCTGGCAGGTGGCTGGTGAGAAAGTCCCTGGTGAGCCTCCCTGCTGGCGAGGGCATCCCGGGATGACCCCACCACTGGTGAGGGAGTCTCTGGTGACCCCACGGTTGCCAGGACCCGTGGAAGCAGAAGGGTGCTGAGCTTTCTCTTCTTCCGTCCCTCCGGCTGGAGAACGGCCCCCGTGAGCTGGGGAGGGGGCTCCTCCCGCTGCCCTCCCCGCGCCCTGGGCTGCGCCCCGGGCGGAGCTGAGCCCCACGCCGGGCTCAGTGGGCGGGTGCCCGCAGGACAGCGGGAGGCTGCTGCCATCCCGTGGGCACGGCGGGAAGGACACGACGCCCAGGGCTGGCACCCCTTCCCCACTTCCAACCCCCCATGGCTCTGCCCCGGGCCCGGCGGTCCTGCCCGTCCCCGACGGCGCTGAAGGTGGCCTTGGGTGCAGGTCGATGGCTTCTCCAGGTTTCTTCTGCCCCTTGGCTGTGCTGCCTGGCCCGTGGTCCCTTCAGCCTCACCAAAGCTGCCACTCAGGGCTCGGGGCAGCCCCAAGACCAGCACTGACCATGGACAGGGCTGCCCCTCTCCAGCCCTGCTGCTCCCTGACCATCAATTCTTTGCTTCTCATCCACAACCAGCACACATTATGGGCTGCCACGTTCTCACGTGCAAGCCACGACGAGCTTCCTAAAGCCCCAGATCTGAGAGCCACGTGGTGGTTCGAGGTGATCAGCTGGGAGCAGGCATCCAGCCCTGCTGCTGGCTGTGGCAGCTGGAAAAGTAGGTTTCCTATGTTTAGCTCTGGCCTTTTTGGGTCCCACTGTTCACAGGACTGGGACAATGATGGTTTTTGCACACCCGCTTCCCTCAAGGGCACCCAGGTGCTCCACACCCAGAGGTGGCATTGGCAGCCCTAAGCCATGACTGGCACAGGGTGACATGCTGGAGGGGGGGCACACCAGGAGGGAAATGACAGCTTTGGCCCAAAGGGCATCACGCGCAGAGGGTCTTCACACTCCTCTGTGGCACTGAAAGGGATTTCCTTCTCCTGGCTGAAAAACACAGGATGCTCTGCTCCCAGCTCAGGGCAGGGACTCCAGTCCTGCCCCAACTTCTTCTGCAGTCCCTCAGACTGAGAGTGTCATGGACTGGGAAGGAGAGTGCAGGAGGAATGTGCAGGGCTGCAGGGGCCTGGGTTTAGCCAGCCGTGGACTCAGCCATGTACCATCTGTCTCTCTGGGAGCTGTGGGGCTGTCCAGGTTCCACATCCCCTTTACCTAATGCTCACTTTGAAAGGACCCTCCCCCTGTGGAGTCTGGGAGAAGGGACTGCACTGTGTCCTATTCCAGGGGGGTCTCCAGATCTCCTTGCAGACCCTGCTGCAGCTGGGGCAGCACCAGGCAGGGCTCCTGGTGCAATCTGCCTGTGATGCCTTCCCCGTTCCTTCCCTGTTGGTGCCTTGGTGGGAGCTGGCTCATGCTGATGGGCCATCTGCTCCAGGGGAGCCCGGCGGTGCCAACCCCCCTGCCAGGCGACCCCCGAGCGCCTCCGCGGGCGCTAAGAATAACCAGCGCCGTCACAGCCGTGGTATTTGCCGGCACCGCCGGTGCCACCCCCACGCCAGCCTGCCAGGCACAGGATCCATCTGCTGCCTGACGTCAGCCACCAGCCACGCAGGGGGACGGGTGGGCAGTCTGGGGGACCACATGTGGCTGTGGAGAGGGGGCCCGTTCCCCCCTGCCCAAACAGGAGCCGGGATGTGCTGGGATATGGGTGGTGTTCCTGCCCAGCACCCAGCGTGGGGACCCAAGGAGGTGCTGCCCTCCTTTTGTCTTGCTTTTCCCAGTGTTAAAGAGACACCCTGTCCACAGCTTTGCAGCACCCCTGGGAGATGGGGGCAGCCCCCAGGGCTGGGTGACCATGGCTCTGCCATCCTGCCTGGGACTGGCTCCACGTGCAGGGGGGTGGGGACCCAGCAGCCTGTGTCATCTGGCGTGGGGTCTCCTTCATTCAGGGAGATGAGACAGCCCAGAGCTGCCCATCACAGTGCATAAGGCAGCTCCCCTGAGCACCAGAGCAGCCCTTTCCCCTGTGCATGGGGCCATGAGGAACAATGCAGTTCCCCAAGCTTCATGTGTGGTGGAGTCCTAAATCTGCAGCTGGCAGAGATGGCACTCTGGATGCCTTCAGCTGTTGCCACCCTGGTTGGGGGTGGTCCCATCTGGACTATTCCCTGAAGCTTTGCCTGGCTCTGCCCTGCCCACTGCTTGCTCTTTTCCTCCCCGCTGCTCCAGGTGAAAGGGTGTCACCCTGGCACAGCCATCCCATGCCTGCATTCCTGAAGGCAGAGATTCAGATGGTGAGAAACCAGGACTTTGCAGGGAAAATAAAAAAATAATCCCCAGTCCTTCTCCTTGCCAAGCTTTTCTGGGGCTTTTCCCACATCCAGCATTTCCTAGCCTGGGTCACCTCCTCTGTGCCTACCCTGAAGGTCCCCCATGCAGACACCTCGTCCTCTCCTGGTCTATCCCCCCTGGTTTGAGTGCCTGTGGTGTGGCCCTCTGGCACAGCCCTTCCATTCCTGAGGCTGGGCTCCAATGCAGAGCTGCTGCTCCTCCTCTTGGACCCATGAGCTGCACTCACCCCCACGTCCAGACCCCGAACAGGGGGTTCTGCAAGGACACACTGCTCCCACTGAGGCAAGCGCAGCCCGGAGCCTTCCTCCCAGGCAGGGGTGGTGAGTCATGCTGTGCCAGGCTGGGATGTTTTCTTGTCTGTGTGACACTCCAGTAAGTCATTTAAAATGTCCTGACAGCCTGGGCCAAGCTGCCCTGTGGCACAGGGGGCTCCAGGCATCACCCTCCTTCCAGCAGAGTCCCAGGAGTGATCTCAGGCACAACATTACTGTTGAGGGGCATTTCCTGCTGGGACAGAGGATAGTGGGCTATTCCAATGTGAGACTTTCCAGCTCATTGGGAAGGGATTAAAACCAAATTGGTGTTTCTATGGGGTTGATGCAAACCTGGGGTTGTCTGGTGCTGAAGGGGTTCACCCACACAGGTGAGCACTCATGGGCATGGAGAAACCATCCTGAGGCTCTGTGAGGAGCACAGCAAGGGGTGGTGGGAACTGCAGGGATGCACTGTGGGGGCATTGAAATCATTATGGCACCCAAGGGTGTGGATGCCTGTGGAGGGCAAGCTGAGGAGCTCAGCTCTGTGTAGCTCCACTGTTTTGAAAATTGGTGTTTGGAGCATAGCAATCACTGCCCATGGCCTGAGGCTGCAGGGAGCCCCTGTGAAGGCCAGGTGAGGGTTGGGGTGGAAACTGAGCAGTGCCTGAGCCATGCTGGCCGTTTGGGCATTTTCAGCCTTTTTTTTTTTTTTTTGAGTAAAATTACTTGTGCTTCCCTCTGGTGAGGAAGAATTGCTCTCCCAGGGAGATGAAGTCCATGGCTGCAATTAGATATGTCATACCACAGTGAATATCCCCTCCCGGGGTGCCTGCTCCTCTGAGAGTAGCTGTGGGTGGTGAGCTACCCGCAGGGCCACCCCCAGGCAGTGCCCCCTTCTCCTGTGCCCAGAGCTTTGCACTTCCCTGCCTTCATTTCCAGCCTGTAACTCTCAGTATGTTCCCAGGCACTTGGAGAAGTTGTTCCTTCCCTCTCTCTGCTGGTGTTAGGAATATCACCCTGTTCCTGCTTGGCTGTGGGTGAAATGACCCCAAATGGGTTCTGGAGCTGTTGGCTCTCACCCTGTTGGTCGATGGAATGGAGGACACAGGGCATTGCTGAGGCTTGAGGAGGAGGTGGGATGGTGAGACATGGGGACACAGGGGATTCTGGACTCTACCAGGATCATCCCAGGTCAGGAAGGGGTGGGGGCAACTGAGATGCTGCAGGGGATGCAGGAGATGGTGGGAGCCATCCCTCCTCCCTGCAGTGGGATGGAGAGGGACACAAATGCCTCCAGCCCTCAGCCTCTCCCAGACACCTCTGTGCCTGCACACATGCATGTGTGTGTGCTTCCCCTCCTCATCCTCATCCTCACCCCTGTGGGGCTTCTCTGTGCTCCAGCTGGTTTTGGTAAATCACAGAATATTCAGTAAGACATTATATCTTTCCCTTGGGACTTGTGAGCTGCCTCCCCATAGCTTTAAACACCAGCTTTGAGCATTCTGAGCTATAAGCAATGCTTTTGGATGTGAATTCATCTTTTCAGCCCTTTTGGAAGGAAACCCCATGTCCAGATGGAAAGGCAAGAGATACATCCTCCTCCAGGCTCATCTCTGGGGGCTGAATGGTCACATGGGAGCACAGTGGGCTGTGGATCTGTTATGTTTGGAGTGACCCAAGAGCACACTGGGGCTCCCCTGGCTCCTGCTGGCTGGGTACCAAGCAGGTCCTCAGCCTCTGAGCCTTGTCTGGGGAGATTTTGGGGATGCTACCCTACTCAGGTCCCTTCCTTAGCCCGTTTTGTCTGCCCTGCCTTGAAATTCCTGCAGTGGGCATGCAGCAGGTGGGCAGCCTTGGAGACCTCCTTGGCCTGGGGATCTGTGGCAGCATCCCAGGGATGATCCCTGATTCAGCCCTTGCCCGTGGCCACTCTGGGAGACATAGAAGCTCCTCCTCCACCTGTCCCCACCTGTGCTCCTGGCATGCTGGCACCAGGCAGGGACTGATGTTTGCTCCAGGATGACCCCCAAAGAGTCCCCCCCTGTCCTGGGGCTGGTGAGTGCCCCCATCCCTCACAGCCTCTCCTGTGAAGGTGGAAGAGCCGTGGTGTTGACAGTTGCAGCTGGAGGAGGTGTGACACAACAGTGGCACTTCCAAAACCACCTAAATTGGGATATTAAAAAATGATCATCCCTGCAAAGCAATTCATTTCCCTGGAAAGCCCCTGCAGTTTTGGGATCGTTTCTTCCTTACCCTTGTTAATTTATGGGAGACATTGTAAGTGTTAATTTATGAGGGAGATTATAACTTATCACAATGAAGAAGCAGCACAGCCATGGTTATAATTTCCAGTTCTGCCTTTAATTAACACTGCTGATGGGCTGCCCAGCTGTGGCTCTGCCAGGAGCTGCCACAGAGTAAATCCCTGCTTGAAACCCTCACTCGAGTGACCGCACAAATTTGGGCTTTATTAATATGAATGAAGTTGCTTCATGTTCAGCTGAGTATGGAAACCAATTTAATCATGCTCAGTACTTGTCCAGTCAGTGGCAAAGTGGGCGGACAAAGCCTCTCCCTTGCCAAGTTTTCCATGGTCAGAGGATGAAGGTGGAGGCTGGCCAGGCTGTGGAGACACACTAAACCTGTTCTGTGTGCAGGGATCAAACAGGATCCTGTGGCTCCCCCTGCCTGCCTGAATGTCCCTGGGTGATGGGGGTCTGTGGGGTCAGTCCTGCTCACAGCCTGCCCAGGGGAGAGCAGACCTATCAAGTCTAGATCCTTCTGGGCTGCGCTGGGCCAGCTGGAGGATCACAGCAGCAGCAAAGGTGGACAATCCTTAGAGGTTTCACAGAGAGGGAAGTGTACTAATGAATAGCTCTGGGACAGGGACCTCCCCGTGCTGCCTTTGGGGAGAGGGTGAGTGGGGCTGCCTTTCCCATGGGTGCTGGGGCAGTCTCCCACCTCAGAGATGCCCATGGTCTTGGCTGCCATCTCCTTGGCCATGACACCAGGATGCACACCCTGGAAAATGAGAAGGAAGCAGGGGCTGGAACTTGACACACATGCAGAGCTCCCGTCTGGAGGGTGCACTCCAAACCCTCTATCCAGCTGCAGAGCCATGTCCAGTTGCAGGCCAGTGACACCCACACAGTTGACCTGCACTGTCCCCTACCCAGATCCTTCTGGGAGAGGACATCCTGCTCCTGTACCTGCCTCCACACCTCACTTGGGGCTCCCAGTTGCAGGTGCTGAGAAGAGCTGTGACCTTTAACACCCAGCTGGGGTGGCAGGTGCATGAAAGGTCCATGTGCCCTGTGCTCACTGCTGCTGGGGCACGATGCCACGGTGATGGAAGCCACCAGGCCCACTGGCAGCTTCCAAGGAAGACCAGGGAGGGCTGTGTGGAGCAGGGCACTTGGAGCACTCCCATGTCCAAGGGGAATGCTGAGCTGAGACCTTCTTCCCCACTTCCTTGTCTGTATCTGGGTGGCAGATGCATGATGTCAGACAGAAAAGGCTCCTGGCAAACACCATTCACCACCATCAGTTATGTGGAGCCTGGAGAGGGAGCAAAGATGTCTCAGCACCAGTGGAGCTGTGTGCTTGAGAGCAGGGGCACAGCTCGTGGCAGTTGGAGCAGGGCTGGTTCTCCCATCCTTCTTGTCATGGCATGGTGTCATGGCCAGAAAAGGCACAGCCACAGTCTGGATATCCCCAAGGTTCTGCAGCCTTGAGAGAACCACCCCATGGTGGCCCAGGAACAGTCAGGGTTCCTGACTGTTGGGGTTGTTTCTGACTGTCCAGGCTGATGGGGAGGATGTGGAACTCTGGGATGGATTCTGGCTGCCAGGGGAGAATGTTGAGCTCAGGGAGCCCCGACTGTGATGGGGCCTGGCTGCCTGGAAAGATGCTGAGCTCTGGGATAGGTCCTGGCTGTCAGGGGAGGAAGGGAGCCCCGACCAGACCAGCTTCAGGTCCTGGCTGCCCTGTCCTGATGCCGGCTCTGCTGGGCTCAGGATCACGCCGCACGTGTGACACCGGGTGTGTGACACCGAGCCACGCAAAGGGGACAGGGCAGACACGAAAATGTGCCAGTGCAAAGCGACCTGCTCATGCTGTCCCCCTCAGCTGCATCTCCCAGCCATGCAGATGTCTGTGCCCACGCACACACTCGTCCTTGCGTGCATGAGGGCTGCCGTGGGACATACCCTGGACCAGGTCCCTGCTCACACGCACACCCAGAGCACGCGTGGGCAGAGACACAAACACGCTTCTTTGTTTGCAGAGAGTGTCACGCACGGGTGGGCTCCGTCCTGGGGCAGCCCGGACCCGAGTTTCCATGCCCGTGGCAGCAGCCACTGGATGGCAGCAAGTCCCCAGCGCTGCCACCAGCGCCACCGGGAGAGGGGAGCGGGGCTGCGCTGCGCCGGGCGGAGCGGCACAGGCTGGGGGGAGCAGGGATTTGGGGAGCGTGGGGGGAGCAGAGAAGGGGATGTGCTCCCCGGGGGCAGCCAGGGAGTGTTCTGGTGCCAGGGTGTCGTTATGGAGCCTGGTGAAATCTGCCTGCCAGGTCAGGAGGGAATGGCAAAGGTCCTGCTGCACAGCCCCGCAGTGCTGGATGCTGCTCCGGGGGCAGGGGCTCAGCACTCCCCTGCTCACAGGTGAGGTGTACAGGTACTGCAGTGCAAGGATAGGACCACAGAATCATGGTTTAGGTTGGCAGAGACCTCTGAGGTCACAATCATTGTCCCAGCACTGACCTGATGCTGTTTGGCCCATGAAGCCTCTTGAGCCTTTGATCCTAATTATTGTAGACTTAATGAAAGCACACTGGCTGCTGTCCCTGTGGTGGCTGCTTGTGCTAACACCGTGGGGAGAACAGCCCCAAGGAATTAATGTATCCCAGCAGATTCTGTAGCAAACAACTTCTGATCCTAAAGATGCCCCTTGAACAGGAGGGTGCCCTTGCACAGGTGTGAGCATGACATCCTGACCAGATCCCAGGAGTTTTACACCTCTCTGGCACTTCTGAACTTGACAAGAAAAAAATCAGGTCCCAGCCTCTTGGCTGAAGGAACCCAGAGGAACACAGAGCTCCCATGGGAACACTTCCAATGGATGCAGGTTGTTTCTAGTTCAATTGCAGAAAAGACAAAGCCCAGAGGGCTTTGGATGAGAGGACAAAGGCCACAGATGTCTTTGCACCCACTGAAATATCCCAGAGATGGTTCTGGGGTGATGAGGTGCTCTCACAACTGAGAAGGGTTGGGAAAGCACACAGAGCAACTGGAGCTGAGGACAGCAAGGATGAGAAGGATCCAGGGCAGTATGGAACAGTTTGTCCTGCTGGCAGCAGGACCACTTGTTCCCAAGTTTTTGAGGTCAGGAAGCCAAGCCCAGGGAGATGGTGGAGATGAAACCAGGGAGGGAGAAGCTCTGTGAGCCACTGGAGTTTTGCAAAGAGCTTCTTGTTCCCACCTGGTTTTCTGATCCTGCTTGGGCTCAGGGAGGTGCTATAGTGCTGTTCCTCTGGGGGTGTCCCTAAGCCTCAGGCAGGAAATAATGGGCTCTCATGAATGGAATGTGAGCCTGAGGAGATTACAGAAAGCTGGGGAGAGTGTCACCTCTAACACCTGGTGTGGGAACCAGATGCATGAGTGGCCACAGGAAAGTGGTGAGTGGGAGAGACAGCAGAGTCCAACCTGACTGTGGCTCTGTGGGTTTCACAAATCCCCCAAAATGCTGAGAAGGTAACTGGGACACCTGGCAGGATTGGCACGTTCGTAGCAGTACAGGGATAACAAATTCCAGGGCAAAGTAAGCCAGGTAGCAACAGGCTGTGCCGTGACAGGCCACTATTCAACAGCTGAGAATTGCTCATCAGAAAGCTGGGGCAGAGCAAAAGAATAAGCAGCATAAATAGCTTAGGAATGAGATAAAAGTTCGTTATAAGTTTAATGTAATTAAGGTAAATTAGCCATTACATAATGGTGAGACACGCACATGGTAATGATGCCCTTTGGGCCTGTCTTATGTGTGTGGCCTTTATGAGTAAGAGGTGCTGGGATCCCTCCATGGCATGGGGAGGTGCACAAAGGGGGAGCACTCACACCCTGACTGACTGGGCTTCTGTTCCTGAGCATGGCCTCTCTTGCTCTCTGGCAGCCAGGCTGGGTCTCCCTGGGGAGAGGAATAGTCTCAGCACAAAGCAAGAAGGAAAGGCAGGATGCTTTCCTGTCAAAGCCTCATTATTCAAATTCAAGCTCCTCTTCAGAAAACAGAATGTCAAGAAACAGCACAGCTCCAGCATCAGTGTTCTCCTGGGAGAAATATTAAAAGTGGGATCTTAAGCATCCAGTTTCTGTAACACAGGAAAGCCTTGGGTTGGTGGTTCTCTGACGGAGTCCCCAGGCTGACTTCAAAGGAGCCTCTCCCCCCCCCCAAACCCCCAGATCATCACCCAGTGTGAGGTTTCATCTCAGGAACCAAACCCCAGGGAACAAAGGGGAGCCCCTTAGAAGCTGAGGGCACTGGGAGGCCTTGGAGGGGGGGATTTGGTGTCAGCAGCACGTGCTAAAGCTCGTGCTCAGCCCTTTCCATTTGGAATGCTGTGTGACAGCCTCCCTCACTGCTGTGCTGCCAGGCTGGCCTGAGTAGCACAAGGGGGCTTGGCCAAGGTGGTCTCCTCATGGTGGGCATCTTGGGAAGCTGGAAAGGTCCTTCCTTATCCCAAAGAGCTTCTTTCCTTGAGCACTGCCTTGGGAGATGTGTGAGCTGCTGGTGCTCAGCATGAGCAGGGCAGGACAGCCCTGGTCTCAGTCCCTGTCCCTGTAAGGACATCCTGCCTGCTCCCTGCTTTCTCCCTGGGGTAAAAATAGCCCTGCCTGCCTGTAGCAGCCTGTCTTGTACTTGACATCCTGCAGGGCCTCAATTTAAACAATGAGGGACCTGAGATCACAACCTGACACCAAGTAAAGGACAAACTTTGGCTGAGCTGGGCTGTGAAGCCATTGGCAGAACCCTGACCTTGTGAGGCTGCTCGGGAGCACTGGCATCAGGGACAGCACAGAATGGGGCTGACTCATAGAGGGATGGTTTTTCCAGGGCAGGATGCAGTACTCAGACCCAGACTGGTACCAGGGCTGTAGCTATTCCAGGGTTTGACCTGGACCCAGCACTGCTGTTGCCCAGAGTAAGGGCCCTGTCCCCATGTCTCTGCTTCGATGTTAAGAGCTGGTGTTGCAGTTCCTGGCTGGAAAATGAAGGTGATTTTTCTGCAGTGTTCATGTGGGCTCCCAGCACCCCATCTTAAATTCCCTGATGGTCCAGAGACAGGAGTGATGCAGAAGGGCACAATTCAGCTCTAGGATCAGAAAGGGGTGTTCCTCAAATACACTGCCAAGCATCCTCAGGGCTCTTCAGGGGTGGGAATAACCAGCTTTTCCTTCTCCAGTGCTTCCTTTCCATTAGCATCAAGCTTCAGCAGTGTGCCAGCACTGTGAGTGGTGGCTGCTGCCATCTGGGATGCTCCTGTGGCCACGTGGAGCCCTGCTGAGGCAGAGCACAAGGACAGGGACAGGAGGTGACTGCAGACATCTTGCCGAGTGAGGGCTGCCCTTGGCCAATGTTTGTTCAGCACAGACTGTTTTGCCCATTAATTGCTGGTGCATAATCAAGGCACACCCAGCATCAGGTGTATCCCACCCAAGGGACCTCAGGTGATGCCCATGGACCTGGCACATAACAGCCTGGTCCCTCTTGCCCCTGGTGATACTGGTGCATGCTTTGGGCATGCCCTCAGTCTGGGATCCCTCCTGGCTCTCCCACATCCTCTGGTGCTGAGGAGGGTATCCAGGGCCATGCACAAGCATGGGGACAGACTCCCAATCTGCTCTGCCTCAGAGCAGTCCCTTGCTGTTGGCACAGTGCCACCCAGGTGTCCCTCCTGCACACCTGTGTGCCCGAGCTGTGGTTGTGCTGCCTGTCAGACCCCTCAGCACAGCCAGGACACGGCGCCAGCTCCCAGCCCTGTCCCCCACCCCACCCTGCAGCTGGGCTCCAGCCGTTCCTTGCAGTGTAACTTTCAGGCTTTTAATTAAATCTCCATGAAACACCCATTTGAGATGCTTAATTTAAAGTGAGAGCTAATTAATTTTATGGGCCTTGGCCACGTCTGTTTCATTTCTGAGTTAATGCCTGGGCTGTGCTGGCAGAGGTGCAGAGAGCAAGGCAGACACCGGCTCCTGGGACTGTCTAGACAGTCCTGGCTGCATGAGTGGCTGGTGGCCCTGTGTGGACCTGGTGGCCCTGTGAGGGGCTGGTGGCCCTGTGAAAGGATGGTGGCCCTGTGCAGGGCTGGTATCTCACTTAACCTACTCGCTAGGCTGGCTCTCACTCCTCCAGGCAAGCCAAGCCAGGCAGGAGGAAAACAGGGAGATACTGAGTAAGGCCTCTGTCCTGGCTTGTCCTGTGGTGCTGGACCTGCACCCAAGCACCAAATCCTGGGGACAGGCTCTGCTCCATGCCAGTGTCTCTGTTGCCAGGGACCAGCTCAGTGTGACGTGGCCTCACCATGTGTTTGCCCCCTGCCTTGCAAGAGCCTTTTCCCACTTCAGAGCAGACTTAGGGCTGAAACTTTGCTTTCTAGTGCTGCCTTCCCTGAGACCCCCAGCACCACTGCAAAAACCCCCACAGCCATGGGAGCTCAGTGGAGCTTCTCCAGCAGCATCTGCCCAGCCTGGGGATGCTCAGACCAGTCTGTCCAGCCCTCCCATCCTGGGGTGTCCCTGCTGCTGATCCCAGTGGGAAAAATAAAGTGGGAGCCAGCCTCCACCTGCAAGACACGTGGCCACCATGGGACAGCAGTGGCCCATGGCACAGTTGCTGCTGCCTGCAGGGAGTCTGGGAGCCTCCCCATGGGACCTGGAGAGCAAACCTCCCACCAGGGACCAGCCCAGGGCTGAATTGGCTGGAGTGGGGAAAGGAGAGAATTCTCTGCTGGAGCTGACCCCTGTCCCTGAGGCATGGTGGGGGTCTGTCTCTCCCATGCTTCAGATCCCCTGGGAAGGGGTTACAGGAAGCTCTGGTGAAGGTCTGCATGTGCTGGGGTCCAGCTGAGCCCCTCTGTACAGGAACCCCATCCCTGTAGAGCCACCCGTGCTGCTGCACCACAGGGAACCATATGAGTTGTTTTCCAGGGCCTGGCAGACCTGCAGTCTCCTGCTTTACTGCTGACTGTAAAGGGCCTGGTATAAACTGTGATTGAAAACATGAATCATCTCGCTAATTAAACAGAGTTGCTCTGTGCCAGGAAATCTGTCTCTTTGTCAGGATCTTTGTTTTTAAAGGGGCATAAATCTCAGGCAAGGGTAAAGATTGGCTCCTGGACCCTTTATCACCAAGTGGCAGTGATTTATCCTGTGTTTTACCAGAGAAGGAATAGAATTAATAATAAATATTCATTTCTAAGCCACAGTAAGCTGGGAAGTGTCTAAACACCCACCAGAGCAGCATCACTGCTCTGCAAACCAAGCTTGCTTTGGCTCTGAGAGCGTTCTGGTCTGGTCTGGCAGAGTGGGACTGGGACACTTTGGGCACTGGTGGCAGACTCGGTCAGTGAGGGTTGTGTGCTGCCCCACAGCAGCTGGTGAGGATGGACAAGGAGGAAACCCAATGGCCCACAGAGGGACCTGTTTTTGCTTCAGGGCTTGTAGCCAAAGCATCAATCAATGTGGTGCCCCACTCTACTGTGCACTGCTTCCTGCTGGGACCAGTTTGGGTGAGGGGATGTGGTGGACCCACACCATTTGCAAAGAGCCTGGGCATTTGTGTGGGACAGTAAATCCCTGAAAATGCCATTTGCAAATTTCTTTCCAGTGTTGTAAGAGCTGGAGGACCATGTCAGGATGTCAACATCAGGATGGTAATGCCAGCATGGCTGCAGCACTGTCCAGGTGCAGTTGTCCGGGGTGGGCTCTTCCTGCCCTGTGGTGGGACCCCAGCTCCTGCCATCCCCCAGCCCTAAGGGCACAGGCTGTCTTTCCAGCTCCTGGGAGCAGCCTCATCCCTGATCCCTGTGCCATTTGCTTGTGGTGCCTTGCTGGTATTTACACAGGGTTCCCAGGGAGTTACCTCACATCCACAGACCTGTGGGTCAACATTGACAGAGCCTGCATGAACAGGAGTCCAAGGCACCGGCAAACAGTGGCAAACAATGCAACGTGTTCACCCAGGAAGATCCTCAGAGCTCTATCAGCAGACCTGCACAAGGCAAGGGAGAATGTGGGGCAGCTCAGAGCAGTGGGTGCTGCAGCTGGAGACACATGTTCATGATCCCACAATGAGGAGGAAGCAACCCCAGCCCTGAACCTCCTGCTCCTCAGCCTCCTCTCTCTTCGAGTGGGTTTATTTGTGTTCACGTCTTGACAGCAGCTCAGCCAAGCAGCCCACAGCAGCACGATTGCAGTCGTGCAGAATGGATGCAGCAATGCCAGCAGAAAGGACCATTATGGTGGTGTGTGCCCCCAGGATGCCAGAGGAAGCTGCTTGCAGCCAGGGCTTCAGCACAGCTATTGCAGAACACATCCCCAGATCAGCTTTCCCAATGCAGATGTGGCCCCAGGGCCCCCCATCCTCGTTTTCAAAAGGTGCCAAGTAGGGATGTCTCTGCCTCAGGGCTGTGGGGTTCACCAGGATGTTGGTTGTTCACCCTGGAGCACTGCTGTGCCTGTGTCCATTGCTGCTTGGAGGTTGTGGAGTGACCAAACCCCTCTCAGCTCTGTGGGAGGCTCGGGGCTCTGTGAAGGATCTGCAAAGGGGGCTGGGGAACGTGCTGTGTCCCCCACTACCTGCTTCTCCCGCAGCAAACCAGGCTGTGATCTCTTCCCCACAGCCCTGGATCCCAGCACAGCCCCAGTTACCTTCTGCTGGCTTCAGGACAAAAGCAGTAGGAGGGAAGGATGGGGGGTTGTCATTGTCAAAATGCCATTAAATTGACTGCTTAAACTTCCCTCTGCAGCCTGGTACCCTCAAACTGTTCCAGTCCTGCTGGGTGTTTGCAGGTAAACACCCAGCTCTTTCCTTGGGACCTGGGGTATGTCTCCATCCCTATCCCAGGAGGAAAATGGGGAGCAGCCCTCTCTTGTCACTGCCTTGGGGGTGACTGGGCACCTTGTGGATCATACTGGTGTCTTATTCACCAGCCAGCACTGGAATCAGGGAGGGGTTTGTACCCATCCCCCACCCCCCCACACAAAGAGACACAAGTGATTTGTGTTGTGACAAACCATGCCCAGTGCCAGGGACAAACACGTACCAGTGAGCAGAGGGATGAGTGTGTCCAGTCTGGAGTGTGGCTGCCCCCAGGGGCTCTGCAAACCAGCTCTGCCATTCCAAACAAGCCTGATTTGCTGTGAGTGTCTTTGTCCAGCAGCAGCAAACACTGATGGGATAATTAGAGCCAAAACATGGAGTGCAGCAGGAGAGCTGTGCCCTGTGCTGTGGCCTCCGGGGGCTGTGATGTGTTTGGAGTTGTTCTTCCCACAGAACCAGGATGGTCTCCTGCATATGTGCAGATATAAAACCTACCAGCTCCCTGGGTGATTTTAAGTGAGTGACAGGAAGAAAACAACTACATTGCCTTGAAAAACCACCAGCTCTCATCACCTCTGCTGCAGAGCAGATCGGCACTGGCGAGAGAGGGATCCAGCACGGGAGCAGGCAGTGGCCAAGGGGAACCAGAGAGGGAACAAGCACAGGACAGTGGATCCATCACCACCAGTGCAGGGAGCTGGGGGGTGCTGGGTTGTGCCTGGGCTCCCCAAAAAGCACTTCCAACACCTTACCCCTTTCAAATTGCGTCCCTGTCAGACATTTTCTCTGACTTTAAACAAGGAGATGAGTTTCAAAACCCGATTGTGTAGTGAGGAATAGTAGACAGAGATATCCCTGGCGGTACCAAAGGGCTGGGGGAGGGTGGGAATGCTGCTGGGAAGGTTTTTTAGGCAAACAAACACTCAGGATTGCTTTGCCAGTGTTTTCAGGACATCTACCACTTATCCAGTGGATGGTCTGGGTCAGATGTGATGGTCCTGAAGGGCTCAATTCCTGCCCAGAATCCCCCAAACACACTGGGGGATTTACTAAAGAGAGTTTTGACAAACATTTTTGATGGTGTTTTGATGGTGTTAAATTCTGACCAGAGAAGAGTCTGGCAACACGACCCACATTTTTTGTTGGTCACTACTAATAAAACAGCCCAAGAGACAGCTCAAAGGGTCACAGTCACCTAGGGGTCACTTATGTCACCCTGACAGGGGGCTGGGGTGAAAAGGGAGGTTTGGGACTCTGGGAGTGACACCCCAGTGTGCCAGTGAGGGCTGTGAGGGCTGTGGGGCTGTATGTGGTGATGGACAAGTGCTGTATATGACTGGAGATGATGCTCTGCGTGGCCAGGCATGAGTGCTGTGCATGGTGCAGGGGGGATGTGGCTGCAGAAGCAGCCAGGCTGTGCTCCCTGGTCTCAGGGCACAGGCAGTGCAGTCCTGCCCTGCATTTTGGGACCTCCACAGCACTGCATCTGTTTTCCCCCCTTCCCCACCACCCTGTCCCATCCCTGCTCTTATTCTGTCAGTCTCTGGCTGTTTGAAGCTGCTTTTGCAGGGTAGGCTGTCAGGCTGGATATGGTTTCAAGCAGAGGCTCCTGACACACCTTTGGCACGTGGCGATGAGAGGGACTCTGTAGGAGTGGTGGGAGCTGTGGAGCAACACTGTGGGGAGCAGCTTTGAGCTGGCAGCAGGCTGGGAGCCCCAGGAGTGAGGAGGAGGCTCCATGAGAGCTCTCAATCCCCTCCATCCCCTTGGCATCTCTTAGGAGCCAACTGCTGGTGTGGTGAGGCTTGTGGAGGAGCTACAGCATCCAGAAAACCCCAGTGCTGTCCTCTCTGCTGGTGGGAGCCCTCACCCTTACCCTCCTCTTCTCCTGTGCCCCCATGGGGGCTGGTGGGAGGTGGGGTCAGCTTTGCCCTGAGATCAGCCCTGCTTGAAGGCAAAGCTCCTGCCCCTGCAGCACTGGGCACTTTGCTGCTCTATTTCTGTGCTCCCATCGGGCACCGTGGGCTCCCTGGAGCAAGAAGTGTGGCCTGTGTTTCTTCTCATGCTCCTTCCTGCAAGAATCGTGGATCTATGAAAAAGTGGGTCATTGAACGGGTGAGATGTGCTGGTTTCTCTCTGGTGAGCTGCAGCCCTCAGCAGCCGGGAAGCCCGGCATCCTCCGGCAGCCAGAGCCACCCGTGGCTCCTGGCGGGGTGGGGGAGATGGAAGAAGAACTGCAAGTTCCAGATTAATTGCAAGTTCAATGACTGCATACATGAATATTTAATTATCTACATCTGTCATGAATATGCATGATATGCAGATGCGGGAGGGGGGCAGCAGCGAGGCGGGCGCAGGCAGGAGCGCAGAGGAGGGATGGTGGTGGGAGGCACAACAGCTCCTTGGGGACACTCGTGTCCCTCCAGAGATGCCCAGGGTCACCAACAGCCAGCAGAGGCCCTGTGAGCCCAGCACCCCAACACCCCAGCTCAAGGCATTACTGTCAGACAGGAATAATCTTCTCACAAGAATGAATTCTTCCCTGTGAGAGTGGTGAGGCACTGGCACAGGTTGCCCAGAGAAGCTGTGGCTGCCCCACTTGAACCTGCAAATGTTCAAGGCCAGGTTGAACGGGGCTGCAGCAGGGACAGATGCAGAGTGAGGGCTGGCAGGGAGACCCTGATCCCAAGTTACTGTGGGATTGTTACAGTGATTAGTGTTGCTGGGGACAGGCTGTCAGAAGCTGGTACTGGGGTGCTGTATATCTGTCAGCACAGTGCTTTTTATGACTTGTAATTACAACATGAAATAGCTTTTTTTGTATTTTGGAGTTAGGAAAAGCCATTATGTTGTAAGGACAAGGCTGCTGCTCTCCTTAATTTTCTCATAAAGAACACTGTCGGTGACCATTGGTGGCTCCTGGGACACAAGGGCCATGGCAGGGCCACCACACTGTCCCCCACCTCCCCCAGGGTCCCCCCACAGTCCCCAGGCACTTGGGCGGGCTGCAGCACCCCCTGAGGGGTCCCTGTGCTGGCCAGGTCTGTGCCATGGGTGTTGATGCTTTTCCTAAGCTTTCGTGACAGCAGTTCCAGAGAAACGAAATATCTTGCCTCAAATTTTCTGACAGGATTATTTTGGTTTAAAACAGCACTTCCCATCAAAATACATTAAATATGCGCCCTGGATTCCTCCCAAGGAAGAAACAAATGTCTCATTGCAAGCTCTGCCCTGGTGGGAGATCCCCAGCCCAGGTTTTGGTGTGAATGTGGTGGTGAAGAGACAGGCCCCACCAGGTCCCTGTGGATGGGGATGTGCAGGGAGCAGCCAGCTCTTTCTCCCTGCAGGTCCTCCTGCTCTGGCAGGGCATGGGCAGGTTCTCCACCCAGCACCTCAGACCAGCACAAAGAGCCACTGATCTTCCCTGCCCCTGTCACCCCTGAGCCACCACACTGGCCCTCCCAATTCCAACACCTCTTCCTTTTGGTGCTTTTCCTCTCTTTGATGCTTTCTTTCATTTTTTTATAACTAATCTCCCTTTTACATAGTTTTCTTTCCTAAAATTGGTCACATTGGATTTCTTTGTCTGCACTCTCCCTCTGCAGCATTAAAACCAGTTGTACCCTGGTCCCTGGCACAGAGGAGTTTCCCCCCTGGCACATCTCAAACCAGGTCTAGAGCAGCACCTTTGCTTAGGGAATTTAGGCAATTTTGCTCAAGGGTCATCATTTGTGTCTAGAATGTTGTCTCTGCACATCTCTCCACCTGTCTGCCCTGACATGACAGAGTCAGATCTGTGCAGGGAAGCTGCAGTCCCTGCTGTCCCCTTCCACTGGAAATTTGGGGTTTCTCTAATCCCAGCCAACTTGCCCACATCAGCCCTATCATTATGGCTGGCTGGGATTTTCCCCCAAAGGCATCCTGGTTTCCTTGTTCATTTGTTGCCATGTCATGTCTCCCTCCAGGCTTTCCAGAGGCACACAGCTCTAGCTGTGTTCCCCCCACAGACCAAGGGCTCTTCCTGCTCCCTCCCAGCACCTCCAGATTAAATTCTCCATCCCCAGGCCTTCCCTGGTAGCAGCTCAGCTTTCCTGGCTCTCTGACCAAAAGATTCCCCAGAATCCTTCATCTTCATCCCTTCATCCTTCATCTTTCATCCCTTCTCTTTCGCAATTCCCACTGACAGCTCCTCTGAGTGAGAGCATGAGGCTACAAAGACTTTGAAGTCCTGGACAGTTTGTGATGGAAAAATCCCCGGATCTGAAGATTACAGGTGTGTTTAGCTTTAGGTATTATGGTGCAGGACTTATGGGCTTAGGTCTCCTTTCTCCAAAGGGATGAGTCACCTCCCAGTACCTGTCCAGGTGTAGTCATGTTGATTCAGGAAAGGTCTCATCTCCCCCAGCAGAGCTTGAAGTGGAGCTGCTCCCTCCAGCCTCCAGAGAAGGGCTCAGAGAAACAGCATTCAACAACCAGTGAGAGCTAAAATGCCACCAGGGGACATCGATCATCAGTCAAAAGCAGCTGATTCTGGAGGCTTGAGCCCAGATTTTCCAACTGGGGATGATCCAGGCAAGGTGAGGGCTGAGGATGGTGTTTGTAGCATGAGCAGTGTTTGCATTGGCACCGTGGCTGCACCTTGGCGAGCCAGAGGTGACAGTCAGGGGACAGCTGGGGACATGGCAGCTGATGGTTTGTTCATGGCCCCCATCTCTTCCCCAGACCAGCCCTTCCCTCCAAGCCATGAATCCAGCTGGAATCGTCATGTCCCTACAGGAGCCATCTCTGTGCCTTTCAACTTCTTTCTCCCCCCAAAATCTTTGTTCTTGTTACTTCTCATCCAGCCAAATATTGGAAATACTGTGGAAGAGCCCTGTTTGTGTGAAATTTCTGCTTTAAACGGACTCACATGGATTATTCCCTGTGGTGAGCACTGAATAGACCAAGCCTGGGCAGTGGGTCCAGTTCTGGGCTCCTCAGTCACAAAAATCTGGTTCTTCTCCCAGTCCTTGCCCACGGGAGAGGGTCACCCTGCCTCCCAAATGCAGCCAAGTTGCCCATGGCTGGGGCTCCATGGCAGCTTTCAGGACAAGCTATGGCCCCAAGTCCCTCTGGAATTTGCTCTCTGCAGAGTTCAGTCACAGAAGATTCTTCAGAGCTACAAAATTAACCTGGCTGCCATTTGTTCTAAACTTGGAGGTGTGCATCTGGCTGTTTCTGGGGAAATGTGCAGCCTCCTGCAGCAGGAAATAGCACTGTCCATCCCTAATCCTCTTCAGACAGGGATTTGTCATCCACAGGCACAGTGCCTGTCCCTCCTGGTGATGGAGCCCTCACGAAGAGGAAGAGGAGCTCACAGGGAACTGGGAGCTGATCACTCAGGACTGTCCCTGAGGTGGTTTGTTTGTGCTGCAGCATCCTGGGACTACTTGGGCAGCCATGGGGGCTCCAGCCTCCCTGCCCCTGCCCCTTCCCAGCTTTTTGCTCCTGCTCTGGTCCTGTGGACACACGGAGAGGTGATGTGCTGATGTGTTCCCAGGGCTGAAGGAAACCTTCTGTACCTCTGTGCCAGCCTGAGTTTCACATCCAAGTCTTTCTTGAGGAGAGGGAGGGGGCTGGTCTGCCGGCACTCCAACGCTGTGGCTTTCCCCTCTGCAGCCCCCATTGGAAGGGATTAGCTTAAAACATCAAAAGCACTTGGTTTAAGTGGGCGTTTGATGTTCCCTCCGGCTGTCTGTATTTGAGCGTTCAGAGGTGAGACACGTGGGTGGCATTAGCCCCTCGCAGCCTGCCGTCCTGCTGGGAAGCCTGTTCACTCCATAGTGTCTGCTGCTGCCACATCCTCTCCTAATTGATGCAGCGAGGGTTGGGGTGGAGCTCAGGGCTCGCTGCTGCCCTGGCAGAGCGTCCCACAAATCCCACTGTGGTCACCCCTGCTGTCCTCTAGCCCCTGTCCACCCCAGTGCTGCAGGGGAAGCGTTTGATAGATCATTGCAAAGGGTCTCTTGGATTAGGTCTCTGTTTCCCTGCTGCTTTTGCCAAGATGCAGTAGGCAGTTATGGCATTGAAGGCATTTTTTGGATTCTTTTAAACATTTTGTTCTCCTGCGCTGCGCGGATTGCAGCAGTAATCCTCTCTTCTGAAAAATCATTTAATATTTCTGAACCCTCCACTTCTTCCAGATTTGGCCTCTGGCGTCCTTGTTCCTCCTGATGCCCTGTCACGCATGTCATTTCTGTAGAACCACAGTCTTTGAGAAGGAAATAAATTACATCCTTACAGTTCTTCAAATAACAGGAGTTGCTCTGTGAATGATGGGATTATATCTCCTCCTTCGAGGTTTAAACGCAAAATACTGTCGCCAAGGGACGGGCACAAAGAGGAAAAGGTGTTTGCCCACAGAGTGAGTGCCTGGCTCTGGCAGCAGCAGCTCACAGGTTGAGCCCCAGAGGGCTCAGGAAGACCCAGCAAGCCCAGGGATGGGGCAAGGGCAGGGCCACCGCTGCCAGCAACACCAGCTCTGTGCAGCTACATGAGTCCCAAGCATTGTGAAGCCCAGAATGCTGCAAAGCCCCACTGAAGGATGTGGGTCCACCTTTCCCTTAGTCCCAGTGAAATACCTGCGTTTGCCCTGTAAGGACCCAGTGCCAAGTGACACTGGAATTAGAACTTGCCTTTCTGCTTTGTCCAGTCAGATTTAACCCAAATGCTCCACAGCCTGGTTTGGGACACAGCTGCACCCCCGGAGTGCAGCACCAGGGGCAGGGGAAGGGGAGAGGCAGGAGATAAATCGCTGTCAGTGACGTTGCTTGAGGGCAAACCTGTGGCCTGCATCAAGGGCTTGGAGTTTGCTTCAACATTTGAGCTTCTGCACAGGGATGCATGGAGGAAGGGCAGGATTTTGAAGCTTATCCTGCTTTTGCAGCTTCTTTTCCTGCTTTTGCAGATCTGGGTTAATAAATAAATCAGTGTGTCTGATTTTCTAGCCCAGATCCTCCGGCGCCCTGGTTTGCTGCACGTTCCCTTCAGCAAGAGGTGGGAGGCGAAGGGCAGTGTGCCCAGAGGGGAGCAGATTCCCCATGAGCCCAGGGCAACAGAGCCCTTGGGCCAGAGAAACGACCCAGGATATGCTTGGGACCATGTGGATTAATAGTATGGCAGCACTGGGGTCATGCCTGGGGCCATGCTGTTCTCCATGTCCCTGCTTTGGGAACCAGGGTGTCCATGGAGCCCTCCAGCATCTTCTGAATGTGCAGCAGCATCATCTCTGGTGCTTAAGCAAAACTAAAAGGACAAACACAGGTCCTTCCACCACTGGAAGACCAGGGAGGAGTGAGACACGTGCTTCCCACCAGACCCCTGAAGGTGATGGTGCAGACCTACCTGCATTGGTAGTGCAGAGAGCCCTCCTGCAGCATGGAGCTGCCAGCCCTGAGGCACCCAAGAGCTCGCTAAGGGACCTGTCCCCCACTGCCAGGGTGTGGGAGAACGGGGCTCCCACCAACTGCAGCAGCTCCCATCCATGTTCTCAGAGTTGTGCTTCCAGCCCAGTGCCACCTGCCTGGTGCCACCAGTGTGCCAAATCCTTGAAACCTTTCCTGGCTGGTAGAGCTTGCCCATGAGCCCAAGGGGATTGCACTGGGGGGACACTGTAAGGGGACAGACACCACAGGACCCTCTCCTTGCCTTGGTGCTGCCCAAGTACTCTGTCAGTGAGCTGGAGAGAAAGAGGCCTTTTCAGGGGACATTTCAGCCTGCTGGAGTTTGGAATATCAATAGAAAGAGAGCAGGTGGACAGCACAGTGGGGAGCCAGCAGGGAGCAGGGCTGGCCAGTGGTGTGGGTGCAGCTCCACTCTCTGCAAGAGGATCCAGGTTCTCCTGCCTTTACTGGGATGTGTGTGCCTGTGCATGGCAGGAAGCTGAGGGGTTGGGAGAGGCTTGAAAGCTGATGGCAGTAGAGTGGGCTTGTCAGAAGGACTCGCCTCAGTCTGTGAAAGCACAGACACACCAGGCAGGATTGATGTGCTGGGGCTTGGCTGCAGCTGGTCGCTGTGCTGACCATGTGCGTCATCACTGCCAGGCTGCATCCACTGGCATTTCCCTCTGCCTGTGCCCACACTGCCAGACTCACCTCCCAGTTATCTCTCCTCATTGAAGCCCCATGGGCAGAGGTCCCCTCAGCTGGAGGAGCACAAATCCCCGTTCAGGGACTACAGGACTCCCTGGAAACCCATCCTCTGGAACACAGGAGCTGCATGCGGGGCAGAACTGCTCCCTGCTCCCAGAAATCCTGCCTGGGAGGAAGGAGTAAGCAGCCCATGCAACCTTAGAGCAGGAAGAAACGTTCTGCCAGGTCTGTGAAGGGGTTGACACATGAAAAGAGCATCTCTGGCCCCCAGTAGCACCACACTGTCTCACAAAGGTCTTTAAGACCTTTTATGCAGAGGTTGAGCCGGGTGGCTCAGTCCACTGTGCTTTGGGGGCGACAGCCCAGGGAGACACTGGTGTGGGAGACACTGGTGCCACTGGTGCCTCTGGTGCCCAGGCAGTGATGTGGGCAGCCACAGGGCTCAGGGTGCAGACAGCTGCCCTGGGGCTGTGCTGATCTCCTGGTGCAGCAGCAGCAGGGTGCCAGCAGCACAAATGGTCTCTCTCGCCTGCTGCTCTCTCAAAGCCAGTCACTGTCATCAGAGCCACCTGCACTGAGACAATCAAGGTTTGGGAAACTTGCTGGGGTGGGAAGGCTGGGGATAGTGATGGGAAGGCTGGTGATGCTGGTGGGAATGGTGGGCATACTGTGCAGCACAACCCCTGCTGCCAGGCTCAGCTGCCAGCATGCCCCTGGCATCTTCCCTCCAGTTTCAGTGAGCCATGAGGCACTTAAACACCAGGTGAAGGCAGAAGCAGCAGGGACAGAGCGAAAAGAAAGCCTCTTGTGGGTTAAAACACACCACAAGTCCTCTGTAAACCTCTGCTCCCACTGAGCATCACGGCTGGGGACATCAGTGGATAAATCACTGCCCTAACACACATTCCATCACCTTTGTTTGGGAGCAAGGAGCAGGCATCTCTTTTGAGGCCATGAAGTACTTGTCAACACCAAAATTGTCTCTCCTCAGAAGCACACAGCACATTTGTTTGCAGCTCCCATGCCAGGACTGACTGCTGGGTGATGTGGTAAGAAGAGGTTACAGATGCCCAGGACAGGCAGCCATGGACTGCCCTGGTAACTGCTCCCTTCACAGCTGCCTCTCCCCACAGACAGGGATAGAGGTGACCCTTTGTTCAGGAACTGTGCTGGAGGCTGGCCCAGCTCCAGCCTTTGGGCTGCTCCCAACTCTGGGCTGCAAATGGTCCAGGACAGGAGATGACAGGGTCAGCCTGGAGCGAGCTGTGCTCACAGTTCCATTTCCTCCCTGTCCTTGAACCAAGCCAGTACAGAACGAACCCATGGAGAAATCAGAGAGCTGAAAAATAACCCCTCTTTCTTGTCTTTTTTTTTTTTGTTTTGTTTTTCTTTTTTGGGTTATTTCTCAGCTGGATTTGTTCCTGCTCTGGTTCACAATGCTTTGCCCCTGCAATGGGTCACAAAGGATCAGGGACAGAAGAACAAACTCTTCAAACTGTCCCTGGGGCCATGGGAGAGCTGTTGCAAGCTGTTCTGGGAGGGACAGGGGCATGGGCTGGGGGCCAGCACAGTCACCCCAACGCTTTCCAGCCCGGCTGACATCCAGCATGTCCTTCAGACAGCATGGGAACACAGCGGAAACTTGGGAAGGGGTGGGAAAATCTGGATCCAGGCTGCAGGCAGAGCAGCCCTTGGCTGATGGCTGATGGGTACATCCAGCAACCTTTGGCACCCTGGGGTTTGTGTCCTGGGGTATTTGAAGTTGGCTGCCCCATCCCTGCAAGTGTTCAAACCCAGTTTGGATGGGGCTTGAAGCAACATGGTCTAGTGGAAGGTGTCCCTGCCCATGGCAGGGGGGGGAACAAGATGAGCTTTAAAGTCCCTTCCAAACAGTCCGTGATTCTATGATTTATATCCCGGGATTTGCACCCTGGGGTGTTATTTGTAGCCTGGGGTGTTGCTGTCTGAGTTTTAAGACATCTAGCCTGGAAATGGGGGGAAATTTAAGTGCCTACCATCTGTTAAGAGCAGCATTCTTCCCCTGATTGACTGTGGCTGGTGCCATTCCCCAGTCACCCAGACACCACCTGAGTGACTCTGATGGTGCACTGGGTTAATTTAAATTTGGTTATATTTTATGGCCTGAAATATTCAAAGTGAGGTTTAATTTTCCATCAGCTTTTGCGGCTCCAAAGACTTGGTTAGGGCTGGGGAATGTTTGAGGGAGAGTGGCAAACTGCTTCCTCCCTCCTAGAGCCCAACCTGCCCTGAGCTGGCCAAATGAGTCCCCAGGGTGACACAACTACACACCTCAAGCAGCCAAGCAAAAGCCAGACATTTACCTGAACAAAGTCTCTGCCCAGCCAGGTATGGAATGGCCACGTTTGTCACCCAGACATGAAGTGTCTCCACCAGCCCTGACCAAGAGCTGCAAGCGTCCTGCTCCAAGAGAGTGACCAGGGATCCTGGGAACCCCCTGCTCCAAGAGGGTTGCCAGCCTGAGGACCCAGGGAACCCCCTTCCCACCCGCAGAGCTGTGGAATTTCTGACATGTTGCAATGTTTGTATTTCTTCAGAGAATTCAGTGAGTGGGTTAGGTGTGAAGAATGGATCTGCCTGGAAAAAGGAGGTGTTACCAGGCTGATGATATAAAAGGAGTCTGCAGAAACATAATCAGAAACCAGACACTAGAATTAAATCTTTTTGGTGGAGGACTGGCATTATGCTGTAAGGCAACTGCTGTGACATGGCAAACAAGGAGTCACCTCTCCCTTATCCTGATGGAGGGGAATCACTCCAGGAGCACAGCAGTATCACTGAAGATGACTGGCTTTTGTACTCTCACCCCAGTTCATTAACACTGAGTGTTCTGCTAAACCAAGGACATGTAATTTGGAGACAGGCACAGCATTCCCAGCAGGCTCCCTGTGCACTGGGTTTCCTGCCCCTGGCTGATAGCAGGGATGTGTGGGATGGTCAGTCTGACACAGCAGATCCACATCCCTCCATCTCGCTGTGCCAGGGACCAGTGTACAGGGAAAGAAACCCAGCGTGGGTGAGCAGCAGAGCCAAGAACAGTGCTCCTGGTTTTCCATTTCCAAATAACCTGGATTGAAATGAAAAACCTGAAGAGAGGAGAAAATATTCTTAATTGCAGTGGGTCTGCTCTGTTCTGGTATTACTGGCACCGGCAGAGGTTTGATCTTCTGTGCAGACTGCTCGGCAGACTCAGAGCCCTTCCTGTTCCCCAAGCCCTCTCTGGTCCTTGACTTATCCTTTCCCCTGCTTTTCACTGTCCCAGCCCATGAGAGCCCCCACGCCAGGCCGTGCCCACCCACGGGACCCACACTCCACCCGAGCTGCACTATGTTTCATGTTGGTGCTGCAAACTCCTGCAGCAAGGACTGATTCTGAGGGAAAAGCTGAGGACTTCTTTCAATGGTAAGCTGGGAATAAGCTGCTGTGCCAGCTGTGGGGCTGCTGACATGCTCCACAGAGAAGGTCACTGTCACAGAAGCGGCTGCTCCAGTACCATCCCTGTCACTGGGATTCCCTCCACTGCTTGCTCTCCCTGTATCTCACCAATCCCTGCTTATTTCCAGATGCTGTCAGCATCCAGAAAGGATGATTCCATCGTTGTTATTCCCCAGTATTGTGTGTGTCTGTCCCACTGCTCTGCATTAGCTGCTGCTTCCCATGGATCACATCTGTGCCTTAGTGCTGTGTCTTACTCGGGGATGCAGAAGATGTGACCTGTGGGAGATGCAATTCAGGCCATTAGACCTCCCTTCTTCTCCGGAGGTTCTGCCTCAGAAGGGAGTTTCAGATGTCCCTTCTGCTCCCAGAAGCTTTTGGAAGACGTTGCTGAGGGAACAGCTGCACTTGCATATGCCACTGGAGCAGACAAGAGGGTGTTTTCTTTCTTCTCCAGGAGAGATCCAGGACCTTATGCCCGGCTTCTGGCATTCCTCCACAACAGGGAACCCTCCTCTCTCAGGTTCCTCCTCTTCCTGCATCCTCCCCCTATGGCAGCACCCCTGCTCAGCAGGATCTTGCTCCAGTTCCCAGTGCCACATGCTCTCTGTTTTTCACAGTGGTGGGAGGTCTCCTTTGGGATCAAATGGCTGAGTCTCTCATCCCTGGTGGCATTGAGTCCCCTGTCCTCCTCCTTGCAAATATTCATATATTCTCCTCTCTCCTGGGGCTGTCCCAGTGAGGGCTTCCAAGGACTTGACACATTTGCAGCCTGCTAATGAGGACTTTTTCCCTGGTCCAGCTAAAAATTGGATTTTTTTCAGTTAGCACCGGAGAGGTGACACAGCCAGTCTGGGTTGAGCTTGAAGGCAGCTTCCCCACTGCCCTGAGGAGGCAGGGGATGGGGGTGTTTTCTCCCTGCACCCCTTTCCCCAAGCAGGCCTGGGCTCAGGTGATGGTTGTGTTCACAACCTGTCTCCCCAGCCCATTGGTCACAGCTCCCCTCCCCAGACCCATAAATCATTGAGCAACAGGCACAAATCCATTTATTACATCAATTAAAACTCTGCTTCCTCTTACTTTTTTAACTTATAGAGAAACAAAAACAGCACCAGGAAGGTATATAATTATGGCTCATGATGGCAAATTTTACATTCCCAAGTTGGAGTGTTTAATTCAATTAGATGTCATAAAGCTCTCGTTATCCCCTTTGGATGTTAATAAACTCAAGAACTTCCAGCTCCCTGTGTTTGCAGCTCTTGCCACCCCAAACTGCTGTTATTTATATGTTTCTATGCTGTTTCTAAACTGAACAGATTTTTATTGCTTTCTGGCCATATGCCCAGAATGGGCAAAGTTTTGGGGGAAAAAATTAAAAACCTTAAACTTCTCTTCTTGTTTTTCTCTCCTCTGCCCTTTTCACCAAAAGGTACATGAGCTGTGAAAAAAAATAGGTGGTGGTGGGTGGGGCAGATAGGACCAAAACTTCATTAAAACATCATTTCCTGATTGTAATGATGAAGGAGTTTTGGGGTGAAATGGTCATCAGGATGAGGTGTCTCTGAAAGCAGTTGAACACAGGGCAAATGGGACCCTGGCACTGCTGCGATGTGAGAAGGTTTTAATATTTTTTTAATCTGAAAATCTCTGGAGATTTTATTAACAACCTGCAAGACCTTGTATCAGAAAAACAAAGAATTCTTTCTCGCTGTCTGTAAAACCAAAACACCCTTTTAACCATTATGATAACATCTAAATAAGTGGAATTTGAAGATTTATCATGGTGCATATATGGTGCAATCTGGAGATTCAGCCATAGCAAATGTCTTTTGGTTGGTGCTTCCTGGGAAGCATTTGCAGAGCCAGTGCCTTTATCTGGCTTAACTGGGAATGCTGCAGTAATGGGCTTTTCCTCCCTCAGCCTCCAGCTTCTCAGCCCTGATTCCACACCCCACACCAGGGGAAATGGAAGCAGCCAGTTATCCATGGGGCATTTAGCACTGGACATCCATGAGGCTCATCCACTGCTGGAGTCAGTGTCACAGGTGTCATTTCCTCCAGCACATGTCACAGGGATGTGGGGATGTCACTGAATATTTGTCTACTGGAAAACCCCCTTCTGGTTAGCACTCATTGGTGGAGAGCCACGAGCACCATCATCTGCAGACCCACTGCAGTCCCTGCTGCAGCATCACCTCTGCCCTGGGCTCCTTTCTCCTGACACTGGGCTGAGGGGAGGGTGGTATTCACAGCTCTGCTCCCCATCTGGGCATGGAAGAGTCAGGCACGACAGGGACGTGCACATCTCCAAAATCTGTTCCTTTGCAGTTGTTCTTGTGCAAACACAAGAGCAGATTTGCAGGTTGTGCTCAGTTCCACTGCCTACACAGGTTATGGGGACACTGGAATACAGCACTGGCACTGGGGACACCTGGCAGAGGCTCCAAGACCCTGTTCCAGGGGCCAAGTTCCCTCCTGTTGTCTCTGGGGTTGCCAAGTGTCCTGTGAGCCCCAACACTGTGATGCCTTCGGGAGAGATGAGTTCTGCCCAGCAGCACTCTGCCCACAAGCAACTACTTTTATATATGTGGTGCCCAAAAAGGCATTGAATTGTTCCTAATCTCCATATTTTCCAGTGATTAATGTGTGTGTCAGCTGTGGAAGGGCTTGTGCTCGCTTAATTAGCAGGAGGGGAATTTTCTCAGCTAGTTAAACGCTGGCTGTAATGATCAGCTTCATGCTGGTGTTAATGGTTCCTTACTCGCCCTGTGAGGTGTTGACAGCTCCCTGTAAGGAGGGTGACACGACCTGGAGGACCCCCAGAGTCCCCCCAGCTTTCCCAGTGGTCTCTGATGACCTGTTCTGCTGCCCACCACCACTGGATGACGGGGTCTGGGCTCTGGCTGCAATTTGTTGAGCTCTGTTGCAGATTTTGTCACATCTCACCTGCCTGCAGACACACTGGTCTGACTGGGCTGGAGCAAAGGGGGACGTGCTGAGCCCACAGTTCAGCCACACTCTCCATCACTCAGGTCTGACTATGAACTGACATATTCCTCACTCTTCCCCACTATGAAATTCCAGGGGAAATTTTGCTCCTCCCAGCTGTCCCCAGACGGAGGTGATCGCAGCCCTCACCACACACAGACAGTGCAATTCAACATTTGAGGGATCCTAAAACCAACCTGCTCACCCTGGTCCTGGCACAGGGACCCTCAGGTGAGTGTGTGAAGCTGGGCAGAGCTGCAGGACAGACACCCAGGCCTGTGAGCGTGGGGGCCCAATCCTGATGGCAAAGCACACAGGATTGCCAAAGCACATGTTTGTTCATGCTGTCTGTGGATGTTGGCTCAGCAGCCCCACAAGGATTTTATTCCCAGAGATCTGAGATGACCGTAGGGTGATCTCTGGAGTGACTCAGAGCATGCTTGGCTGAGCCCAGACAGCCATACCCAGTCGAGCTGCTGCTGTCACGGGATACAGCCCCTGAGGTCTAGTTGGCTTCTTGCTTTTACTTGTAGGAAATGGGAAAAACTAGGGANCAGCACACAGGATTGCCAAAGCACATGTTTGTTCATGCTGTCTGTGGATGTTGGCTCAGCAGCCCCACAAGGATTTTATTCCCAGAGATCTGAGATGACCGTAGGGTGATCTCTGGAGTGACTCAGAGCATGCTTGGCTGAGCCCAGACAGCCATACCCAGTCGAGCTGCTGCTGTCACGGGATACAGCCCCTGAGGTCTAGTTGGCTTCTTGCTTTTACTTGTAGGAAATGGGAAAAACTAGGGAAACTCAGGCTGAGAACCAGCTGGTGATGCCTCTAGAAGGCTCCCTGTCATTCCCTGTGGCTCAGGGCACCTCGTCTTGTCCAGTCCCATAGTACACACACAGCAGGATCCCCAGGAGGTGCCAGCCCACAGACTGGCAGTGCCTTTGTCACCCCCAAGGAAGAAAGTGCTGTGCCAAAACTGAAAGAGGGGAAATTCAGATTAGATGTATGGAAGAAATCCTTCCCTGTGAGGGTGGTGAGGCCCTGGCACAGGTTGCCAAGAGATGCTGTGGTTGCCCCATCCCTGGAAGTGTCCAAGGCCAGGTTGGACATGTCTTGCAGCAACCTGGGATAGTGGCCCTGCCTGAAGCAACGGGTGGAAAGAGATGGGCTTTAAGGTCCCTTCCAGCCCATATTATTCCATGATTCTATTTCCCCAGAGGCATGGGAATGCCAAGGGGTTTTGGACACGACCTACCCCACTGAGATTTTTGGAGCCTGGTTGTTCTGGGCTCCCAAGGCTACAACCCACTTGTGACTCAGTGTGGCCTCTGGCTCAGTCTGTGCCTTAGAGCTGAGTGAAATGGTGCAACATGTGCCAGGTCACTGTGGCCGTGGGCAGGTGCCAGGGCTGATAACATGGGGAGGACCTGCCTGTGCCAGCTCAGAGCCCCTGGGCAGGGACCACCCCCACAGCCCCACACACACCTCTGGGACCAGCATCCAGCAGAGCAGAGCAGGCTGCTGACAATGTTTTATAACCAACGGCGGTGGAGGAGACAAGAAGCTGGGCACACATTGCTACAGACACATTTCTGATGATGTTCTGGCTGCAGACTGTTTTAACTTTAGCTGAAAAATGTCAAGCTATTAGTTCATGGTGCAGAACAGAGCTGCCCCGCGGCTGGGGGATGATGTGAAAGTTGGAGAATTATTTTGTTATGCATGTTCCTTTTTTTATTTTTTTTTTTACTCTTTTCCCAAGTCCCCCGAGGCTTTTCAACTTTTAAATCTGGGCTCTGGTGTGGCAGTTGCATTGACCAGCTCTGTCACGTCAATAACCTGTGTCACGCTGCATCCTGGAGGGCTCACTGATGTTGGGGAATGCAGCAGTTCATCCTGGTCTGGGCCAGCCTGGCACCCAATTCCAGTGATATCTTCTAAATAAAAGTGACTCGGGTACCCAGGATGGGGGCAGAGGGGATGCCCAAGAGTGGGAAGAAGATTCATTGTCAGAGCAAGCTGAGGATTCAGGGCAGGAACAGTGGTGTTTGCTGCAGGCTGAGATGCTTTGGCAGAGGTCAGTGAGGACTGTTAAACAAATGCAGCAACCATTAGCAGGAACTCTGAGGAATAGCAGGGCTGCTCCAGGGCCAGGGCCTGGACAAGCACATCTGAGACTGGCACAGGCTGAGGGAAGGTAAAATACCAAGGTCTCCCCCCCCGTAGCAATTGGGGGGGAGAGTCTGGTTTGATGCTGCACTGGCCTTTTATCAGTCACTTTGGGATTGTTGGGGTTCCACCAGAACTTTCAGCTGAGGGAATCTGGAAAGCCTGGGAGAGCCTAGCCAAGTCTTGTTGCTGGGATCATCATTCTGCAACAGGCACTGGAACACAGAGGGGTTCCAGCAGGTCAGGAAGAACTGTTGTTTCAATCAGCTCAGGAAAGAGCAGCTTCTGCCCCCCAGCAGCTGTGCTGAGCCCTTCCTATTCTAGGATTCTATCCCATGATCCTATCACTCCTACGATATTTCCCTTTCACACTCAGCTCCCTGCAATTCCTCCTCACCTCTCAGCTCTATTGGCCAAGTCATCATTGTCAGGGCTTATGGAACTCGGCAGCTGGAGGAATCCAGAGGCCAGGTTAGGATACCTTGCCTGCCATGCCCTGGCTGAGGTGTGAGCCATCAATTGTAACAGACAGCACCCAGCGCTGTCACTCGGGCTGAGAATTTCCTGGAGAGCAGAACACCTCAGATGTGGGACAGAAACACCAACCCCACAATGGTGTGAGGGACAGGGTTCATGTGAGCCCAAGCTGTGTGACAGAGCACCGGTGCCCTGAGAAGAAGCTGCAGAGAGGGATCGACAGGAGCAGAGGGATGTGTCAGTCTCAGCACAGAGAGCAGTGAGACAAGCCCTGCAAAACCACCCTCCAAGAAGGAGGTACCTGTGGAGCCTCAGTGCCTGTGTTTGAGAGAGGGAAATCTCTCTGAACCAGTTTTGAACTGGTTCAATAAGAGGATCAGAGCAGAGGAAGTCACATCCGGGCCCGTGATTCGTTTGATGAATTCAGGCAGGGACTCTGTCTACAGGTTGTCAGTAAAAGAGCTTTGATTTGCAGCAATTCCTTCATTATTCTCAATTATGCCGAGCGCATCTTGCTGCCTCAGCGCTGCTGCGGGCGGTGTGTGCAGTGCTGGCTGTGACGGTGGCCCCTGTGCCATCACAGGGTCTCAGGTCCCTGCCTGACACGGTTCCTGCACCAAAATTTCTGACCAAGCCTCCAGCGCAGTGAGGGGCAGAGCAGCAGCATCCCTTTGGGATTTCTCACACCAGGGAGGCGTCACCAGGAGTGTGACAAATGGCTGAGGAGCTGTGTGCCTGCCATCACCCCAGATGACAAGCTGGGCTGGCTTTCTGAAGTGGGAAAACCTGCTTTTACAAGTATTTCAGAGAAGATCAGTGAGCAAGCTGGGGATATGGGGTACACCTACCTACCAGAGAAGCTGTAGCTGCCCCATCCCTGGGAGTGTTCAAGACCAGGTTGGATGGGGTTTGGAGCAGTCAGGTCTGTGGAAAGTGTCCTTCTCCTTGGTAGAGGGTAGAACAAGGTGGGCTTTAAGGTCCATCCAACCCAAACCATTCTGTGATTCTGTGATACCTGGGAGGGTTTTTTCCCCAAGTTCTCTTGCTAGTCCAATCAAAGCTGCAGTCTCAGCATGCACAGCATAAGGGATTTTTAAAAGAACAGAAGAAAATGGGCAACATGACCATCACCATTCCCAAGTCACTTGTCAGCAAGATGACTTTGCATCCCAACCATTGCCACATGAACCTGGAGCAGCCTCGGAGGCCAGTGTTACAACATCCACATCTGAATCCCTCCTGAGCATCCATCTCTGCACCCTGTGAGGTCCTGGCACTGTTTTTATGTTGTTTGCTAAGGAGTCCCCAGCAGCCAAGAGTTACCCAGCATGCTGGTGTGAGTGGGGCATGGGCATGAATTCCAGCACAGCCAGGCCAGGACACTTGGCCACGAGGGCTTGAGCCAACTGTCCCAACTGCTCCACCTGCCCCACACACCTTCCCTGAGGGTTAAACCCTTTGGTTGAAGCCCAGTCGTTTTCTACAGTTTTCAACACAGCTACGAGAACATTTGAAAATCCTTTTCAGTGGGAACAAAACCCAACATTTTCATTTAATTTCTTGGTGCTATCAAAAGCCACTCACTGCTCTATTTTTAGCTCCCCCAGAACAAGCTGCGTGAGTCGGCGAAAGGAGCAGCATGTTGATGAGGGGGGTTATCACTCCCCAACCTCCCACCACTCCCACACGCAGGCTGAGCTCAGCAGGGCTCCCTGGCTGCCCATGCCGGGGGTCCCCCACCTCACAGTGCCCCAGGAGGGGGTGTGGATTCCTCCTTGCTGTGAGCATGGAGTTCAAGTCTGGCAAAGACCTTGGCAGTGAACTAAGAACTGTTGATTCCTCAGTACCATCTTCCTGTTGGGACAAAGCAGCCGTGGCAGAGCCTGACATGCCAGGGAATTCATGGATGTGTTCAGTCCCTGCTGAATTGCTTTTACCTTTGGCTCAAGGTTTGAGCCCAGCTGTGCTGGGAGAAATTCCCATTGTGAGCCCATGTTTGGTACAGAAGTGCTGCATTGAGAGTTTTGACCCAAAGAATCATCCTGGAAGGAGATGGCAATGAAGCATGGCTGGGTGGTGGGGAAGGGCAGCACTTGGAGCTCCCTGGAATATACTGCCAAAGAAGGAATAAGCTTGACCCAGATACATGAAATAACACACTCCCTGGCAAAGCACTGCAGCAAGAGCCAGAGTTGCACATTCACAGCCTGGAATTAGGGATGCACTGGGTTGAAATGGCATCAGCACAGGCTGAATCCTGCTGACACAGTGCCATGGCTCTGTGCTGAGGCTGTGGGGCAGGAACACTGTTAATCCACCTGCCCTCACTAGTACCTGCCTGCCTTTACCTACCCCTCAAGGTCTCTCTGTGGGGCAGCTCCACTGCTTGTGTTCCAAAAGCAGGAGGCATTGCTTTGAGGAACTCTCTGCCCCCAGGAGCACCAGCCCTAGCAGACTGCAGTGGGCAGATGGGTTGTATCACACCAGCAGTGGTGTTGGGACACCCCAAAGGGTGTGTTAAATCCCACTGTCAGCCAGGAGCACAGGGACTACGGAGACCTTCTCCTGGCAGCATCTGGTCACTGGGGCTGGCCTTGCTCTGCCAGCAGCCTGTGCTGGCTCTGCCTGCTGGGACAGATCCATATGTGCCCTGCTACATTGGAAGGGGACACCACACCCCACAAGTCTCTGCAGCGTGGTCCACACTGTGTGGGAGGATGGGGGGCACTGGTGGTCTCTGGGGGACCCCTTTTCCCAGGGTTACTGGTTAGCACCATTGCTCTCATGCTGCTCCCAGTGTGGTGTGAGGCTGTGCCTGTTGCCTTCACAGCTTTAGGGCTGTCTTGAGTGTTTCTTCCCATGGACTACAACAACGTGAGCTGGAACAAGTCTGCTCGGGTGTTTTCCTTGTGCCCTGGAGCAGGTAACAAGGACTGAGGAGTGCAGAGGTCTCTGATCCTCATGCCATGCACAGAACATGCCAGGACTGGCAGAGTCCTGGTACTCAAGGCTTTCACTGATGTTGGGCACTGTACCCCATCCCACGGAAATATGGGAAGCTTGATCACTCTCCTGACACTAAGGATTGAACACATGAAGTGCTATCATGTGCAACCAGGCCAACATCCATTTGTGAAGCATCAGGAATTCAAGGAAGCCTGACCATCCCATCCACAGCCCAGGGGACAGGTTCCAACAGCACTGTACCCTGTTCCTTCCACCACTGGAATGATGATGCAGTGGCCCAATAACAACAGGACATCCCCCCAGCCACTCTTGGGGCCATGGCTGGGGGCTGACACCCCTCTCCTGATGGCACTGCAGCCCTGGGGCCTCTGTGCCCCATCCTCTGGCAGCTCTGCCCTGGAGCTGGGAGGTCTCAGAGCCTACTCCTGCAGCATCCACCCTCTCTGCCACTCGAGGTGCTCTGCAGGACACTCCTGAGAGCTTTGCAGCCCAGGGGTTTCTCACACCAGGTTCTCTGCCTACCATTCACCAGTGGTCTCAGACCCTGGCTCACCCAGCCTGGACTCCTGCTCAGTGACCAGGAGGGGCATTGGGGGCAATGACAGCATCATCCCAATCTACCTGATTGTGCACCCTGCACAGACCTTCCAAACAAGTACATGTTTCTGATGCCTGGAGAGGAAACACACCCCCTGACCAAACTCACCCAGTGAAACCACTGAAAATTAGTGAGGGGCTGAAGCTGGACATAGCCATGCAGAGCTGCCACCTGCAAACCTGTCATATCCATTGGAAAGACTGGAGGGAAAAAGTTGACCCCTCTGGAAACATCCTGGGATATTCGTAGGAGAATTAGACAACGGCTGGAGTTAGTGCCTCTGAAGAATTGCTTGGGAATCCAGGCAGGGAATGGGCAAGCTGACAGGAGTTGTAAAGAAGAAAGATCTCCAGCATTACGGAGGGGCTGGGTAAAGCTGCCTCCTCACTCTGCCTTCCCCATGGATGAGGAGATTGAAACGGCACATAAACACCATCACTAGTTTACAGCAGTGGAATTGCAGTGTTGGGAAGAAACAGGATTTGCTAAAAGTGTCATCCAAACCTCCTGCCACCAGATAATGGGCTGTTCTTTGAGTGTGCCCTGCCACACTCACCCCCTGTGCATCCCTCAGGAGTGCAGGTGTGCTCCATGTGCCTTCGGACAGGATCAGCCTGTCCAGCTCCAATGGCAAGGTCAGGCTTGTGGCAGAAGCTCATGTTTGGGGGTTGTTGTGTGCTTCAGTCCTGCTCCTCCCTCTACTTTGGGCTCCTCAGGCTCCCTGTTTCCACTGCACCATGGGGTAGAGGGAAGGCAGCTGCTGCCCGGAGCAGGGAGGAGCAGCAGGACAGGGAAGCAGTGAGATGGGTCCAGGCTGAGTCACCTGGCTCACTGTGCACGGGATTCACAAGGTGATGTTGGTGCCAGGAAGCCCCAGAGTATTATTATTTACTCTCTCCCATATTGCAGACCTCAAAGAGTTTGCACAACAACAAGAAATTAAACTAAATATATTATGGAAAGGGGAGTTATCCCAGGGCATGCACAGTAGGAAGGGAGGGCAGCTCAAGGAGGTAAGCACAGGAGCAGCAGTTCTGTTAGAAGGGGCAGAGCAGTTCCCAGCTCCAGTTTGCTGGCTGGGGATCTGACATCAATTTCTTCCAGAAAAAAGGACCTGGAAAGCAACTGACAATGGCAGCTCTGTGTCCACTGCTTTGGGGTCACTGAGGAGCCTCCTGCATACCAGGAATGTGAGAGTCAAGTAGGATCCAGGACCCTCAAATCTGTCAGTTTAGATACCAAGTCAGTGTGGAAAAAACCTGCTTACTTTTGCTTTGTGGGGCCTGTCCCCACACCTCCTCATCCTGTTGGGATGCAGCCAGTGCTGCTCCTGCTGGATCAGGGGTTCAGTCCTGCTGCATCCCTGCAGTCTCTACAGCTCATGCTGAGCCTGATGGGTGGAGGTGGCTTTGGGATGGCCACCTTTCCATGCCCCACAAGGATCCAGTCAGGTTTTACTCCCAGCATTAGATCTTTTTTTCCTTAAAGCCCAGTTTGGACAGGAAGCACAGAAAGCACTTGGCATCCTCTGTGCCAGGCACCCAATGGCCTCAGATTAGTGCTGGGGACACAGACTGTGCACTGGAGCTTCAGACAAAAACGGCCTCAAATTAACTTCTCAAACCCCAAATCCTGGAGTCTGCAGAGCTGGAATGGTGCTGGTAATTCCTAAAGGTTTGTGTTTCAGGTCTTGAAGGGGTGGGTTTCGCCCTGCCCATGGCACAAAGGATTTCTGAGTGTTTCACTCCAGCCATCCCTATCTGGTGAGTCCAACCACCATGCACAGCCCCAGGAAACCAACTTCCCCTGACCTGAGTCTGCATTTTCTTCTTCTCTGCAATGGCTTTTCCCCTAATTAGGAACCATAAATACAGTTCTACAAAAATTTAGGTTGGAGTCCGTGTGTGATGCAGGGAGAAATTTGTACAGACAGAGCAGCTTTAAAGCTGTGGAGAAGAAAAGGATCTTTGCAGGGATTTTCACCCAGGAATGTTTCAGTTCTTTCCACAGAAAGGAGCGAAAAATAGAGAGACAGGGAAAGAACCATCGACACGTGTCTTTTAAAGCCGCTAATGGAAGTTTCCCTGAGGCGACCAGTGGAGCTGGCAATCCTCCCACTTCACTTCTTGACAGCTTCCTGTCTTTCTGCTGTAGTTGTGGACTCAGACACCTCTGTATTGTGGCACTTAAGAACTGACAGACACTGCAGGACAGCAGTGCATGGCCAGACCCCTCAGGGGCCACGCAGACCCCCAGCCCTGACCCATCTTTTCCCCAGCTCTGCTCTGCGGCGAGTGAACACTTTCTCTTTTTAATGGTGTTGCCTCTGACTTACATGAGTGCTTGTGGTTAGTGGTGCAATCAGTCAGGCTGAGCTCTGTGCTCCATGTAGCACAGCTGACTCTGGCCATGGGGGCTGTGCCCCTGCTCTCTGTGAGTGATGTTTAACTGGTGGGTCTTTGCCATCCTGACACGCTTGAGTTGACAGAAAGGCATGAGCCAGGTCCTGCTCCTGTCTTCCCCTTGCAATGGTTTGTGGGAGATGTGTGATGCTCACTGACAGCTCTCCAAATTGCCAGAGGGATGATTTTATGCCCCTTCTCCATTCCCTTGGACGGGTGTGTTTGCCTAAAAGAGTGTTTTGGCCAAAAGCTGTTCGAAAACTAGCAGAGATCAGCTTAGAGCCTTTTTCACCAGACATGCAGCTTGTTGGGCCTTGTGCAGCCTGTTGGTTCTTGTCTGAAACCAGAAATCTGGATGGAAACCTGAAAGCAAAATGCCCCAACCCTGCAAAACATGCCCAGAGGAGTGTCGGAGTGTTTTCCTCTCCAAGGCACCAGGCACTGGGAAACAGGAATAGCAATAACAAGCAAAAGATTTATCCAAAAAAGAAAGAGTCAAAATAGATTGAAATTTGTTTGTCATGCTGGGTCTGTCTTGTCCTCTCATGATGCTGAGACCCCCATGCTGGGTGGCTGGTGGTGTTGGCAGGAGATGCCCACGGTCTGCCAGGCCCAGGGGCTTCACAAAACTGGCACAGAAAGAGCTGATGGTGGTTAGTGCCTCATATTTCACCCTAGAGGAGCCCAAAACCTCCCATGGGTATTTCAGCACCTTTGGTGTTGGTCTGGCATTGCTCATTTCTAAGTTGCCATAAAACTCCCACAGATGTTTTTGGGATATCCCTGGCTCTGCTGTGCTGCTCCAGACTGTGCAGGGCATGTGCAGGGCTCTTGTTGCTGTGGGGAGCTTCAAGATGGAACCAAAATGCCATCAGGATGGAACCAGAATTAGTGTCTCCCACGTAGCTGCCATGGGGAAGGATATCATCTTCCCATGTATTTCTGGTAATTTCAAAAGGTAGTTCTGAAGAGGGAACATTTGCATCATTCTTCTCATTGTGTTTTCAAGAAGTACCACCAGAAGGGTGCCCTGCACATCCAGTGGTGACCTACAGTGTGACCTATGGTGTGATCACAGGGATGAGAAGTGGTAAAATTCCTGGTTATCCACAGAGGAGCTGTGGTAGGTGGTCTGCTCTCCTGGTCCCCTTTCCAAGCAGCTGAGCTGATTGCTCTGAGCTGCTGAGCACACATGTTCCTGTCACCCATGGCTGTCCTTGTGGTGTCACTTGTGTTCCTGCCCATGCTGGGTCTCCTCAGGAGATCTCACAGCAGTGCTCCAGCACTTTGAGGGGTTGAGGATTTTGGCCAGAGGATTTTGGCCAAAGTATTTTAACAGCTCAAGTCAAGTTATTCAAACAGGACCACAGCTCCTGCCTGGGCACCTGCAGAAGAGTGAGGAAAATATGCATGTTCACAAGTTCTGCCTCGAGAAGAGCAGCTGTAGAGCATCCTCTGCCCAGAGGGGAGCAGGAGAAGGAGGAGGATGCTGTGGAGAGCACGGTGATGAGCTCTGATGGAGCCACAGACACTGGAGTAGACTCCTCCACTGAGATGTGTGGTTTGCTCTCAATCCTCTGGCATCATTCCCAGAGGTTAATGTGCCATTTCAGGAGGTCACATCCAACACCTGCTCATCTGGGGGCAAAGTGTAGCCACCATTGTTCATGGTGTGGGGCTGCTCGAGGCTCACTGAGCCCCACATGTCCCATACACACCCAGAGTGGAGTGTTGGAGGGCAGGGGAAGCACAGGACTCACCACGGAGGGACCAGACCATGCTGGGGATTGGAGGTGCTGTGGTGGCTGTGGACAGCCATGAGAGTGGTTTCCAGGAGTGAAACTCCCGTGGTTTGCAGGCCGAGGCCAGTTTCGGGGCTGGGAGTAGCTGGAGCTCAGCCCAATTTGCTTCACACAGAGCCAGGCTGTGATCCCACCTTGGTTCTCCTCAAACTACCTTTGGTCTGGGATATGTGGGATGTCCAACTGCCCCACTGGCTGTGGAAAAAACCTATGAATCGGTGCTTCAAAGGCAGCCCAGAATTCCCTGGATTCAGCAGGTAATTCAGGGAGTGTGAAGAAGACCCTTTCCTGCTCCTGTGCTGGGAAAAACTGTGCTGCCAAACACAGATAGACCAGCCAAAGCCACACAGAGGGACTCCAGGAAGCCAAGAGCATCCTCTTGGGCATGCCAAGCAGGTGGCATTTCCCACTCCCATGGTAAGGCATGGCCCTGTGTAGCTCTGGCATGGAATGTCCTGCCCAGGGCTGCCTGGGCTCTGCCCCCATCTGTACCGGCCATGAGCGACACATGGGGGACAGAAAAAGGTGTCTGCCAGGAGCATCAGCTGAGGGTCACCTGCCATGTGAGATCCTAAAAGCCCTGACAGTTCCTGGGGCCCCAGTGTTCCCACCTGAGCTGGAAAGCTGGCTCCTGCTCTGCCTCTGCTGTGTGGGGCAGCAGGACAGGCTCTTTATGGCAACCTTAGTGTCCAAACAGAGCTGTGAAGTGCAGCTGCTGCCAAAAGGGTTTGCTCCCTGTGTCCTTCTCCCCCTAAAAACAGGGAGCATGACCTGCACATTCCAACAGCTGGAAATCTGGACACTTTGGCTGCAGGGCTGGTCCCAGGGATGGTAACAGAACCATGGCTGAAGACAGTGTCACTGGAGGTCCACAGAGGCAGAGCTTTGGCCAAGTGCTCCATGCAGCCAATGAACAGTGGAATACCATGGATAGGCACCAGCTGGGGATGGGAAACGGTCACAGCAATGCATGGGGTCTCCTCACATCACACACCTGGAGAACAGCAAAGTCCCTGCACCCACATTGCTACAGCCGGACAAAATGGAGCAAAATTATCTATAAAGGGTTATTCTCTTAAGAGCTGGCCTCGATGATCCTTGTGGGTCCCTTCCAACTCAGAATGCTCTGTCACTCTACCCGCTTTTATCTCATATTCCCCTTGTTTGCTTCTGCCTTCCCACAGACACACTGTTGACAATACAGTAGCATTTAGGGTTGTATTGCAGACTTTCCTGGGAAAACACACTTTAAAATCCTAATTTGGGCCTTGTACTCATCTGTCCTACTCAGCACCACATGATCCATGCAGCAAATCATCCAGATACCAAGTAATTACAGCCTGGTGCTAATAAATGAGCAACAAACTCATAATTATCTGCAGAAGTTTTGATGAATGATTTTTGGAAAACCCACCATGAAGGGAAAGCCTAAATTTGGAAAGACTCAAATCTGTCTGTGGCCACAGGAAAGAGTAAGTGGGAAGGACAATCCCTGGCCCCTCATTACTCCTGGCAGCAGTGAGAGGCTATCGCTGATGTCCTGGCTGGGGGAATGGGGGGGTCATTCTGTGCCCCATGAGGCCTCTGGAAAGTTCCAGTTCTTGGAAGAACAGGCAAGAGAACCTGTGCTCTGCAGACAGGGAGAGCCAGAGCCTGAGCAGGGACAGCCAGGTGATTCTGGTAGCAGCTGTCCTGGCCAGCTGGAGCAGGCTTGGTGCGCACCACAACCTCAGATTCCATGGTGAGAGGCTGGCAGGGAGCTGTCCTGCTTGCTACACCTCCACTCTCATCCTGCCTGGTTCCCAGCCCAGCTTCCCTGTGGGTCAGGGCCAGCAGAGCTGCCTCTTGGCCAAAAGAGGGCTTGGCATCACCTGATCCCAGCCAGAGATAACAGAAGCACCTGGTGTGAACTCAGCCAGGGCTGTGCAGTGTTGCTCTGTGGGTGTCCATGTGTGTCCCCACTGCCTTTGGGGAGGTTTCTGCTGGTGCAGATCCCACCAGTGACATGGAAGGGGGTGAGGCTGCCTTCAGCCAGGCCTGCTCTGTCTCATGTACACACCTGGCAAATGCCCACCATGCAGGAAACAGCTTGAGGGTTCCTCTGCTCCGTCCCTGCTGTCCTCAGCACTGGGCTGTATCTCTCCCTATATCTCTCCCCACACACGGGATGAAGGCTGAGGACAAAGCACACATCAGCTCAGCTCTATCACCTCGGTGTCCCTCTGTCTGTCTGGTTACCATCCTGTGGTTTGTGCCTGGCTCAGGGCACACCCAGTCCCTCAGGACCACACTGGATTGTGCTGCTGCCTCCCATTACGACAGGCAAGACCTGGGGGCATTGTCACTGTGTGACCATGCTCTGCAAAGGCTACAGGCAGCCCTGGAGTTCCCCTGCCTACTGAAGCCCCCCCAGCAGCACCCAGAGGGGGTCTAAAGGGGTCCCACACTTCTGCCACCCCACAGAATGTCTGGGGAGGTGCTGAGCTCTGCCTGACCCACAAGACACCAACACCTACCAACAGCAACATCCCACCTGGGAAAGCAGCATCCCGTCAGTGAACCAGCTCCCCCCGGGCCTCCTGAGCTGGTGGAAATACTTTTTCGAACATATAAACCTTTGTGAGTGGATATAAAGTTGCAAAAACCCACCCAGTGCACTGCAACACCTGTGAGGGCTGATCCAGCCACTCCCAGGATGGCTGCCTGCTGGACGGGAGTGCCTTTCGGAGCATTCTGCTCAGTACAAAATAATTTGGGATAGATTTTCCCCTCACTCTGTTGAACCATGGGCTCCCCAAACACAACTCTCAGCTGGCTGATGGATATGTCAGAGGGCTCCTTCACTGCCAGAGTGAAACACGTGAAGCAGAAGGACTCTCCAAAAGTCCTCGCAGCCCTGACTTGTGGTGGTTTATCCTCGGCAGTGAGCCAGAAGCCATTAGGATGGATATGAGTGTGAAGGAGCACAATTCCCAGCTCCCTGAGAGCTGCAATTACAATATTGAACTGTGTGAGAGTGAGAACAACTTTTCCAACAGCAGCAAAGCAGCTCCACAAACCCTGGGATGAGAACAGTGATGGGAATGCTACTTTAATCAGATAAGCATCAAATCTCCTTAAAACTTTACACCAATGTTCTCTTGGTGTTTGTTTGTGAGCTGCTGGGCAGACAAGGAACTTGCCTGTCTTTATGTCAAAGGTGAGCTATGAAAATCTTCCCATTGCTCAGGAATTGGAGCTTTAGAAATAAAAATCTAAGTGTCAGACAGCACCCTGCTCTGCAGGAATTCAGCACTGGCTGGACACAGAGATCCTTGGATAGCTGCACAGTGAGTTAGTCTAGCATGAGCCTCTCAGGAAAACAAAAAGATAAACCACCTCTGTACCAACACTTCAGAGCTCTTAGATGTGAAGTTTTTACCTTTTATCTCCATCCAAGTTAAAAATATTTTTGTTTTGCCATGAAATGTTGAATGGACAATGCCGAGGGCGTGGGAGCAGCTGGGATGATTGGGCTGCTCATCACATGGATCAGCTCAGCTTCGGATCCCATCTCACTGGGAACGGGGTGCGAGCTGGTGGGTGGGTGTTCATATCTGATGGTGGAGATCCCACTACATCCCTCAGTAAATGGCTTGAGTAGTTAATTGCCCTCTTAATGAACTGAGTGTATTGTGAGAACTGTTGGGTGAGACTCCCAGCTCTGCTCTCCTGCCAGACCTGTGGTAGGTGAAAGAAGCTGTTCCCATCCAGCTTCAGCTCACCATGCTGGATGGGCTGGATTGGGGTCACCATGGCCTCTGCTGTGGGGAGCAGCTAAGATTTTGGAGTCTCATGACAGCTTTTCAGCCTCTCTGCCTTGATTTAGCTCTCGTGTAGGGTGCCCCTCTGCTTCACCAGCCTCAGCAGCAGCTCAGTCCTGGTGCTGCCTCCCAGTTCCTCTCCCCATGCCCAGGATGGTAGCAGCCCTTTGAGCTGGGCATGATCCAGTTCAGCACATCAACCCCAAACTCAGTCAAGGTATCCAGGGTCCTCTGAGGTTTCTGCAAAACTGGATGCTCAAGGTGTCTGGAACAAACATTTCCTATGGCATGAGATCCAGAGAATGTGCACATCCTGACAGTGTCATAACAGCCCAGAAGGGGTTTCAGCAGCACAGGTAACCTTCATGCCTTCTGTCCCCCTGGTATCCTCCTCCTTCTCCTCCTCTGTGACCTCCATCACCCCATGTCCTACAGCCCAACCACAAATGCCACCAGAGAAGCTGTGAGTGTGGAAGTTGCACTGTGTCTGGCAATGGAATGAAAAGCCAGAACTCAGAGATAAAGCATGAATGATCACAGCTGCAGGAGAAATGCTGTGATAACAGGCATTGAACAGCAGCAAGGGAAGGGAGAAATGGAATTGAAACAAGGTCCTGCTTTGGTGGGAGGAGAAGAGAATGAGGAAGAGCCCCATTGGGTTTACTCTGCTGAGGGGGTCCTGCTCTGTCCTGGCCTGGAGGTGGAGACAAAGGGGTTTTTTCCCCCTCAGGCTGAGGCTCAGCATTACTCAGGGGGATGCTTCTCCCTAGGAGACAGACCCCAGAGATCCTGGACAGAAATCTGGACTCAGCCAGAACTGGTTTGAATCCCCTCTCAGCACCACACTGACTGTGCATCTGGGAATGTTACTGGCCAGGCTTGGAGTAATGCTTAAAAGGAAATGTGGACAAGATCCATTTCATAAGCGTGGTGTTGGTCATCAATTATTTCACTTCTCTTTAACAACTTACTTATTGTCTTGCATCGTGTGATTTACCATTAAATATGACCCCTCTAGAGCTTCTTGTCAGAGCCTTGTCCCGTCATCTGAAGAGTCTCTGGCACTGCAAGATGCCAGGAAAAGCAACCACTGGTTACCAAAGAGTTTCTGAGCTCCTCCAGACTCTTGTGCTCAATTAGCTCAAACTCACTATTTAAAAATGAGTTTCTGAGAAGCCCATTCCCTGCAGGGCACAGTGATGGGAGCCTACCAGCACTGGGGTTTGCTGCCATGGTCAGCAAGGGAGGGGGGCAAGACAGTCAGTGTATGTGTGTGCCTGTGCATGGCTTCATCTTCCTCCTCCAGACTTTCATTTTCCATTAAGCCTGAGCATCACTTTAATTTGGAGCCAGCTCATGCAGCTCTGCTCCTGAGCCCCACGCTGTGCCGAGGGAGGAGCGGAGCAGCAGGCAGTGCATCCCGTTGGACCTGCTGTGCCAGGTGCCTGTTCCACAGGGATTTTCAATCCTGACACTGGGGAGTCACACAGCTGGCTGGCAAGGGGGCAGGAAGGGGCTGGAGTCCAGGGGGAATTCACCAGCACCTGGCATGGGGACTTGAGGGGTAACACTCTGTAATGAGGCGGCAACAATAGTCAAAGGGAGGGTCTTCTCCCTCTAAGCTCAGGCACATCCATCATTGTCCTTGGCACCTCATGCTGCAGCCTCCCCTGCTGTGCTCCCAGCTCTTTCAGCATCAATGCCTCTCCACCCGTCTCTTGCTGAACAGCAGCACATCACATTATTTTGAGATGAGCTATGCTTGCTCTGATTTGCATTTTGTTATATTCTGCCATGGCTTGCCACAGCGGGGCTGCAATGCCAGCTCCACTCTCTGAGCTGCCTAAAAGCTGTTGGCCTCTCTCCCTGCTGGAGAGGGACCAACTCCCCTCCCAGGACTGTGTCCAGCTCTCTCCCCGGGTTTCAGCCACGAGACAGACGCAGTGCCTGTTCCTAAGGTTGGCTGCCTCCCAGGAGCCCTGCCTGCTTCCAGTGCCTAGATAAACATCTAGGCTTCACCATTCCCACTGCCCAGATAAACATCTGGGCTTTGCCTGCTGCATCCTCGCTCATCCCCACACCTGCGCCTCGGCGGCGGCTCTGCCTGCACCACCTTCGGGGAGAGACCATGGGCAGCCAACCCACGCCAGCCCATGGTGATGGACGAGTCCACAGAGCCTCTAATTTCACAGCCTGATTTAGTAAGTGACCTCAACCTGCTGTTTGCTCTCTCCTCTGCCTCAATAACAAAGCCAGCGCTCTTTAGGAATGCAGGTTGTTTTCTGCACGTGGGCAGCAGGCTCAGGACAGCCCCATGTGACCCACACACAGGTATGGGTGCCTGCTCAGCCAAAACAGGGATTCTGCCCCAACAAACTTCAGCCCTGTCTCCCCAGTTCCCTGCCCAGCACTTGCTCCTGCCCAGAGGTGCTACTGTGAATCCCAACAGAGGATCTGCTGTCCTTTGTCTCTCTTTAAATTCCCTCAAGCTCAGCACTCATTTTCTCTCTCACCTTCTAGTTGATGAGATGTGAATGGGGAGGAGGAACCGCTTGCTGGGTGCTGCAGGCGAGGCAGTGGGGGAATATATAAGCTGGGGAAGTACATCTTTGCTTCTCAGAAAGTCTTTGATGTCCTTGGAGTACAGATAATGGTTGTTGAGGAAATTTTGAGTGCTTTGGAGTGAGCAAATAGCTTTTTTTCTGGTTATTAACCTGACCTAGGTCTTACTAAGTGCATGTTTGCTTTGTTTAATCGCTAAGGTAACCTAATGCTGGGCTGAAAAAGCTGTAGCAGTGTTACCAGTCGATGTGTGAGGCTCAAAGAAAGTGGGGGATTCACATTAAGATGGAAGGTCTGCCCTGAGTGTCTGTGAGCTGTGAGTTGGGAAGGGGGGATGCTCCCTGCAGCATGGTGAGTCAGGGCAGTCCTGGTGATGCCAGGGGCAGGCTGGGCTTGGAGAAGGCTGGTTTGGCTGCTGAGAGCTGGTTTCTCTTCTGCACAGTGCAGAGGTTTCCTGCAGCATCCCCAAAGTCAGCTCAGTCCCTGCCTGAGCCCTCCTTGGCTGGGAGCTGCAGAAGGCAGGTATGGTGTAACCTCCCTTTCCCTTTGTGCCAGCACAGGGATATGTGTGTCCAAGGGAACCTTCTCATATGCAGTTTTTGGATGTGTGTCTTCAGAAATCTCTGTGCCTGGAGAACCAGCATTGCCCTTGGATGCTCCACACAGCAGTTCCAGCAGCCTGAAACAAAGTTCATGGGGAACATTCGAGCAGTGCTGCCCTGTTTCTTGCAGCGCATCCCCTACCGAGTGCAGTGTTGTGTTCTGCAGTGTGTGACCTTTGGAATAATTTTTGTACTACCCACTTGGTTTATTTCCTATTGAATTGATTGTTTGGGGGTCAAAAAGAGTGTCCTTGGGTGCCAGGCTGGATGGGCTGGGGCACCTTTCCCATCCGGGGACTGATGAAGGTGCAGCTCAGGCCACCACAACTGGCTTTGAGTGTGGGATGATGTGCTGAATGCAGAACTATAGATGTGTGGTTCCTCTGGAACCCAAAACTGACCCATGGGCTCTGCAAAGCATCACACATGTTTTTTCCAGTTTTAAAAAGTGAGAGCTGGGACCCACAGCCCAAGGATGCCAGGGAAAAGCACAAGCAGCGTGTGATCCCTCTGCATGTCTGACCTAAGGGACTCAGGATCCTTTTTCCTGGCCCAAGGGGACTTTTTGAGCAAATCTGCTGGCTGAGATCTGGCTCAGAGGAGTGCATTGGCAGTACAGAGATGTGCAGGGGAGGGCTGGAAGCCTGGGTGGATAGCTCTCATCTGTCAAACCCCTGCCTCCTTACCCAGGTGAGAGTTTCCCTCCTGGGGGCCCCAGGAAGGAGGTAGAGCATGGGATTGCTCACAAAACAGGGTGGCAGAAAATCCTCTGACCCCCTTTGACAGAGCTGGGCTGGATCGAGAGGCATCCAGGATTGGTTTGAGTGCAGAGAAGGGATGCATTTGGGAGAACAGACCTTCTTCTTTGGAAATCAGCCCTCACAGCCTGTGGCTCATCTGGCTGTGGGGGTTTCAGCAGGGGAATATTGGACCATGGAGCCTTATTCAAGGGCAGGATAATGCCACTGAGTCCTTGTGTGACGTTGAGGTGTCGGACAAGTGGGTGCTTATCCAGCAGAGAGAGTTCTGGGGCAGGTGAGGCCTTCCCCTCCCTTGCCATGGGAGAGGGCTGGAGCTGGGATAAAGCTCTGAAATTCCAGGCCTCAACATGAGGTGGTGCACAGCATCTGCTTCCATCCCTGCTCTGCCGCTCCCTGTGCAGCAGCAGGGAGCAAGAGCTGAATGCCTTTGGAGGAGAACTGGGGATAAAGGAGGTGCTAATGAGAGCTGGAAGAATGAAGTCATCAAAATGGAATCGAGGAGAGATTATTCTGGGGGAATTCATTCATCCATCCCTGCTCATCTCCATGCCTGCACTTCATAAGGAGTGGGAAGAGGGCTGAAGAACTTAAAAGGATTTTTTTCTCCTCTGTGTTTTCCACTGGAAGAACAAATTTTCGAGGGGGAATCCTGCTTTATAACATCATGTTGTTTATTCAGTTTGCATCCCAAGCACGCGGCACAACTCGAGTGTTTCCATTGCTGTCTGTGTGATGTGGATGTGAGCACAGACCAGCCTTGGGCAGGAAAATTGCAATTCCCCAAGTCCCAGCAACATGCTCACAGTCGTGTGATACAGAAACCAAGATGATCTTTATTCAAAATGCACAGTTCCTGGAAGGGCTGTTGAGCACTCGCCACTCCAACCTGCCTTTGTGGGCAGATAGAGATGATCTCCCCACGCTGGAGTGCTCAACACATCAGCATGAGAAGCTCTACCCTCTCACTGCCCTGCTGCTCATTAAAGTGCCATCTGAGCCCAATCCCTTCTGTGTTTTGAGCACATGCACAGACACGCCACCGCAGTAATTGTAAATATTTGCCCAAGGTCACCTCTGACACCTCCAGCAATTAATGCAGGAGCCCAGCTAATCCTGGCACTCACCAGGCTGCGAGCGGGGCTGGCGTTTGTGGTGATCCATGAGGAAAACTGTTTGAGGGACTTAAATATTCTTTATCTCTGAGCTATGGCCTGGTTCATCCCAGCCCACTGTGGGCTTTGGCACTGGGTCTGTTCAACAGCTGGAGTCACAGCTCTGCGCATCCACCATAGTCCCTCAGCTTGGAAGTGCCAGCAGTAACCAGATCCCAGAGGGCAGAGGAGGCACCAGGGCCAATCTCTGCTACATCATCCCAACAGCTGCTCCAGCCCCACGAGCTGGTTCCCAGAGTGCAGAGGAGACACTGAGGCTGATCTCTGCTGCATCACCCCAGCAGCTGCTCCAGGCCCCCAGGTGCCCCAGCCCTGCTCACCCTCTGCAGTGGGGCTGTCACCGGAGCTGGGAGCTGGTGGGACATGGTCATGCTATGGAGCTGGCCACTGCTGTGTGGTGCCTCCACCTGGGATTTGTCTCCCTGGCTGCTGTGGGAGGAAGGCTGAGACCCTCAGAACTCAGGGGTGAGCTGCTGCTGGTATCTGCGCCCAGGCAGTGCGGTTGTCACCCACAAATTCTTGGTGGTGTGGCTTTGCTGTGACCTCCAGCCATCTTCTCGTTGTTAGTGGTCTCATTTTGCAGCAGCATGATGTGCTGTATCTGGGGCCTGCACATCTGTGCTGTTGCCCAGCCACTGGCTCCAGCTGTGCTCAGAGCCTGAACCTGCACCTGGCTACTCAATGTGGCTCTGAATTTGGAAAAGTGGCTTTAATTTCCTGCCCATCCGAGGGACAGAGGATGGGGCTGTGTCAGGCTCTGGTCTGACTGGTCACCCACCTCACATCCCTCTGCAGATGCAGAGACCAGGGCTGGTCCCAGGACAGCTCTGAGCTCTGTGATTTGGCCACAGCTTCCTGGGCTGTGCTTCTGCTGCCAGAAAGCAGCAGAGATGGTGTTTAATGCAAGCGACGTCGTGCATATTAAGTCCCCTGCTGTCAGACCCTCCTGGGAACAAGCATTTGTGATCCCTCTGTTCAGTGATCCAGGTGAGAAAAAGGCTGGCCATGGTGGTGGTGGTGGCCTCAGCTGCTTGGCAGCCATGCATCTGTCCTGTCCCACTGGAGAGCCACAGCGGGACAGCTGCCATGTGTTTGGTGTCTGCCTGGGCAAACACAGTGCTTGTGTGTGTGTGTGTGTGTGTGCAGTGATGATGGTGGTAAGGGCAGAGAGGAGGTGTCTGCGCCTCCTCCAGCACCTGCCAGCAGCTCGCCTGACCTCACCTTAAGACGCACCAGGAGCCTGGATGAATTTTTCCTCATGTTTATTTTAAAAAGATGGCTCATTTAGCACTCTGGGCAGTCTTCAAATATAAATAACCCATGCAGCACGTCCCCATGTTACCAAGGAATAAATTACAGTTCTGGGTTCCCCCTCGAATGCTTCCCTTTGATGTTATTGCCGTGGATACATGTATATGTGCACTTCACACCTAACAATCCAACCTCACCCGGAGCCAGTTTGCTTACAGAGAACGCTGGGACATCCCTCCATGATGCTGAACCAGGCAGTGAAAACTCTCATTTAATGCATTATTCATTTTGAAAAAATAAATCTGTTGAAAGATATGCTACCAAGGAACCTAGTCCCACCACAAACATAGGGACACATGCTGCCCTCAATCCCACAGGAACACATATGCATCTGCCATCCCATAGGGCCACACGGTGCCCTCCATCCCACAGAGGTACACACTGCCCTCCATCCCATGGGGACACACACTACCTTCCATCCCACAGCGACATGTGCTGCCCATCATCCCATAAGGACATACAGTACTCTCCATCCCATGGGGACACACAGTGCCCTTGATCCCATAGGGACACATAGCGCCCTCTATCTCATGGGGAAACACAGTGCCCTTGATCCCATAAGGAGACACAGCGCCCTCAATCCCACAGAGACACACAGTGCCGTCCATCCCATAGAGACACACACTGCCCACCATCCCATGGGAACGCACACTGCCCTCACTCCTGTAGGGACACACACTGCCCTCCATCCCATGGGGCACANGCTGCCCTCAATCCCACAGGAACACATATGCATCTGCCATCCCATAGGGCCACACGGTGCCCTCCATCCCACAGAGGTACACACTGCCCTCCATCCCATGGGGACACACACTACCTTCCATCCCACAGCGACATGTGCTGCCCATCATCCCATAAGGACATACAGTACTCTCCATCCCATAGGGACACACAGCGCCCTCTATCTCATGGGGAAACACAGTGCCCTTGATCCCATAAGGAGACACAGCGCCCTCAATCCCACAGAGACACACAGTGCCGTCCATCCCATAGAGACACACACTGCCCACCATCCCATGGGAACGCACACTGCCCTCACTCCTGTAGGGACACACACTGCCCTCCATCCCATGGGGCACACGCTGTCCTCCATCCCATAGAGACACACACAGTGCCTTCCCCCCCGTGCAAACATACTGTGCCCTCCATCCCATGAGGACACACGCTTCCCGCCGTCCCGCAGGGACACACACGCGGTGCCCTCCCACCCCACGGCACCACACGCCTGTGCCGCAGGGGCCCGGGCCGGGCGGGCTCTAGGACCCTGCAGGCCCCCGCTGCCGGCGGCGCCGCGGCCTCACCTGCGGCGGGGCGGGGCC